>JAPDEQ010000027.1:0-396062 GCA_027569205.1 Aspergillus kassunensis | reverse complement strand
CACTTCCTTCTCACTTTTCTATGGTGTTTCCTTACAAATCTGAGAACGAAGTGAAAGTTACCTCAAAACTAGCTGAGACCTCTGATCGACCGCTGAACCTCGGATCACATGACCCGACGGTTCGACAGGTTTTGTGGGCAGAATAGGCTCTTCTGATTGGTCCGGGTTGATGAAATCCCACACGCCTTTATTTAAGGCTAAAGTCTTGATTGATCGGTACCACAGGAGCCAGTCATGTGACGTTGAGAGAATGGTTGAAATTCGATCAGTCATTTTGAAATAGAAGGTTCGGGAATACTAATTAAATGAATTGGTTGGTTAAATCGCTCAAATCGTTAAATCGGTCAAATCAGGTCGAATTAGGTCGAATCAAATCACTCGAATTCTTCGAGATGGTCAAGTCGGGTAAATCAGTCGAACCACTCGAAATCCTCGAGATGGTCAAGTCGGTTAAATCGGTTGGTCGGTCAAACTAGCTGAGGTGGGCAAACCGGGCTCATAACTATCGAACCGTCGGATCATGTGACTACCAGTCATGTGATCCTAGGCGTAGCAGTTGAAGATCAGAGGAGTTCCCAGCTAGTTTTGAGTCAAAGTTCACTTGGTTCTCAGGTTTGTAAGGAAAGGTCATAGAAAAATGAGAACGAAGAGATAAGTGAAAATCAATAAAATCAATGAATTTAGGCTTTACCTAGGAGACTCCCCGGATCTGGAGCTCTCTAGTACCTTGAGATCGGTTATAAGCTGTCTCATCCCCTTGTTGAACCAGAGGGAAGTAGGCCATATTTATGTTGAAATCCCTATGGCCCAAAATCATCTAAGTAATAATTGAAAACAGGGGTAGAATAGAATGGAAAGGAGTGACATGGAATGAAGGGAGAACATTCATAGGGTTAAGAATGATAGAAACATTCTGGTAGACATTCCGGTGATGTGTTATCAGTAGAACACATAAACAATGGGGTAGAAATCGATAGAAACATTCTGGTGATTGCCTGATCAATAATGGTGGCCTCAGGCAAACACCCCGGCTGTCTGACAGTCTTGGTTATCACGCGAATATAACCAGCATATCCTTGGATATTTATCATAGGTGTGTTAGTAGACTACCTAGTCTTCTATGGTTTTATCCTAGTATAATAAGTTTATATGCAGGTATTCCTTAAAGAATTATCTTAACCTGTTACTATGTTATTCAGGGTATTATCTAAGAATAATAATAATATTATTAATCTAATAGGCATGATAGTCTTTGTTTTGTACTAACACGTCTCTCCTAGAGCGTAGGTATTATACCCTGGTATCTTCTACTAGACTATTCTTTGCTTCTTGTTGTAGTTATTCTCTAGTATAGTTAATTGGTTATCTGCTAGTAGTATTTCTATCTAGGTGTGTTTATACTATTCTATAGCTTTATCAGAGGCTTCCTCTACCTCTGGTGTGGGGGTTTCTCTCAGGGTTTCGAATACCTCGCTGGGTACCTCCCTATTGGGTATAGGGCCCTCTAACTGAGTACCAAATTATTTATCAAGCAGGTTAAATTCCCAGGGACTTGCAGGGAAATTACTATGTACCTCCTCTTGATCTGGCTTGTAACTAATAGGTTTATTCCTGTAGGTCCTATCCGACCCCTCAGCCCTGATAGTCTATGAAATCTATTCAGGCTGATATTACTGATCCCCTCGTGTATAAGGTCTGTTAGGATTATTAGCTCCTGCTCGTGTTGTAGTGCCTTTGTTCCTTGCTCTCTAGTAGTTAATATTATATTATCAGCAACTTCCTCGCGCACGAGTTCCAGTAAAGTCATTAGCTATTACTTCTTCTATGATACTCTGTATATATATCATATACTAATACATTACTTCTTGTATCTCTTTAATAGTTAATCCTTCAAGCATCTCCCAAATTTCCACTACTAATCTATCAATGCCTGTTACGTTGCTTAGGCGTCCCCGTGCTATTCCTAGGCTGCTAATAGATTATTAGAGTATAGCTGCTTGGCCATTGGTATACAAGGTATTTGCAGCTTCTTCATAGGCCAGAGGGGCATCTAACTACTCTGCCTCTTCTTATAGTATAGTAAAAGGGTTATCTTCCCTTATCGCACTGAGCATTACTAGCTTATTAGTAGTATTTAATTATTATCTAGAACCTTTTTAGTTTTTCTGGCTACTATTCTTCAAGTATTCTAATACTCTATGGCCTGGCTTGCCATAAGAGAAGCATAGTTTCTCTTTAAAGCAGCGATCTTTCTCCTTCTGAGATAGAGTTGTGTCGAGGTCCATTGGTTAAGATCTATAGGGATTATGATTCCCTTGATTTCATGGCTGGAATCTCTGTCTAGTATTAGCATTATTTTGGTTTCTACTATTACTTTTAAATCATGGTGTCTAGTTATCATAGTATTAATAAAAGTAACCTCCTTTCTTAGCTCTAAAATCCCTGAGCTAGTTATTAATATGTATAGCATGTTTAATTATTTCTTTGATTAATTTAGGTCTGTCTATGATAGCTATCTTTTCAAGGATCTCCTACTTGAGTCCTTCTTTAAACTAACTAATAAACACTTGGTTATCCTAGTAGATGTAAGATTATAACTATGTAAATCAAGATATATACTTAGATATATTATCTATCTATTTAAGTTACCTTATCTCTTGTTTAGTATTCCTTGCTATATTAATATCCCTAAAAGTATTCTCCAAGTATTTCTTAAAAATACTATAGTCTCTAAAGACTTCCTTGGTATTACTTAGTATCTCCTCCTTCTTAGTAGTTTACTATTCCTTGATAAAAGGTTCGAACTACTTATATACTGCTCTAGTAAGGTAAGTAGAGGCAAAGAGAACTTTATCTTCTTCTCCTCTAAACTTATCTTTATTAACTCTAATATAAGTATTTATCTAAGTAAGCTAGTACCTTAGTTTTGCTCTATTACTATTAAAGGTTTCGGGTATCTTAAGCTTCATGCTTTTCATAGTAAGTCTAACTTCGAGTTAGTATATATAGTTATTTAGCTAGTCAAGCTTGCCTTGAATATCCTTGCTAGGAGTATTCTTGCTAGGAGTATTCTAGTATTGGTTTGCTTTATTACTCAGGTGGTTAATAGTTTCCTGTTATTCTTCTATTTATTACTGCATGTTCTATATATTCTGCTACATGAGTACTATGCTGTTAACTAGCTGGTTAGTAGATTAGGCTATTATTATTTTAAATCAATTAAATAACTCGTGTTGACTGGTGATTATTTTATTACTGAAAGGCTAACCTCTTAATGCTTTCCTAACCCTGGGTCCTTTATATAAGCTCTGTTTAATTAACTTCTTATCTTTACTCTTAACAACCATGTCTAACTAGTATGAAGACTAGTCATGGTTACCAAGGGTTAAGCTTAAGCAATAGAAGCAAGGCTAAGATAAGAATATATTCCTATCCTATAGAGAAGTTTAGTATAAGTTATCTTATTATTAAAGGTATCTCTAAATAATAGTATTATAATAATCACGAAGAATAAGTAAGACTAAATATAATAGAATAAGTATCCTTATATATCCTTTAAGTCTTACTATTCTTTTACTATGGATAGTCTCTTAAATAGTATACCTAATAGGGCACGCCCCTAGTATATACTATTCCCCTATTATTAATAGTCTTTTTAATAATTATAGTACATGATCCTTGGCTATAGTTTCCCTAATTATAATCCTTTTATTATTACCAGAGTATACAGAGTAACTAGTAATAATAATAAGGATCCTTGTCTATCATGGCTTACTATCCATGGCCTTGAGTCCCTTATGGGTTCTTACCCTTCATTTGCTATCTACATGGGCTAAGAGTCCCCTGTGGTTCATAGTCCTTGGATCATGATCCAGCACGGCCCTGGAGCTACCACTCCTGGTCCTTAGCCTTCCATCACGGGTTTAAGCTCCATAGCTTTCTGCCTTGTGAGTCTGCTCTGTTATGTTCATAACACCTAGCCTATCTTTGAAAAGGTAGGTTTAGTAGTTATTACTATATATTTCCAGGGTTTTATTTAGCCATGGTTATTAGTTTAGTTAGATTAATTATTAGGATACAAGGTTAGTAAGATTATTTTATTCTTTTATAATACCCCTTTTTTCCTTGCCTTGATTCTCCTTTCTTTTCTTATAGAATATTACCCTTGTTAAGGTTAGAGTAGTCCTTTCTCTCCTATCTATCCTATGCAGGTCTAATATACCATGTCTAATATTCTTGGATCAGTAGTTTTTAGACTAAAAGATAGGAACTCTAAGCCTTAACAGAGTCTTGTAGCTTAGAAAAACCTGTTTTCTCTTTAGCTAAGTTTCCAAACTATCTAGAGACATGCTACTAGATATAATAATATTCTATATTTAGTAGTTTAATTAATTTAGGATACTATAAGGCTAGGTCTAATTAGCTCGGAGACCTTGGGTCTAAAGACCTCCTAGCTCCAAGCGTGTTATTTCTACCTCTAGGCTACGTGGTCTATTTATCTATCTAGCAGAGCTATCCTGTCTGATAGCAAGTATCCCGAAGATGCTTGCTAAGGAGAGGTCTAATATCATCGATACCATGACCTCCTGAATGATCCTGTGGATCGATCCCCTCGGAGTCCCTGGAGTATCGACAGAATCACATACTATTATATAATTAATTTTACTAAGTATTTACAAACCTAAGTTATATAATATAATTATTAAAAAGATTATTAATAATAGGAAAATAGTATATACCAGGAGCATGCCTTATTAGATATATTATCTAGGAGACTATTAATAGTAGAAGAATAGTACGACTTAAAGGATATATAAGAATACTTCCCTAAAGCGAATGAAATGAGGCTATACAAACCTCGCAAAAACAGGATATAAAGCAATGCACGGTGTAGGGGTGTTGAATGCCTTTTTCTATTTAATCTAAAGGATCTCGATGTTAGATCGCGATGCCTTTGGTATTTTAATTCAACCTCAACAGCTGAATAACTCTTTTCAAGCCCTCTGGCTTAAATGCTTTTGTCAGGCTGTCAGCGACCATATTATTCGTAGGAATATAAAACGCCTTTATATCACTATTCTAGATAAATTCATGGATTGCATGGTAGCGGATCTGTATATGCTTGCTGCGTGAATGATTAACTGGGTTTGAAGCCAGGGCTAGGGCCCCCTGGTTGTTAATTCCTAGTTGAATCGGTCCATCCTTTTCAAATCCCAATTGAATCGGTCCCTTAGGACCTTTTCGGACCGCTGCAAGGAAGTGTCGGATCCAGATCGCTTGCTTCGAAGCTTCTGCGGCAGCGATATATTCAGATTCTGTTATTGATAAGGCAATAATTGGCTGCTTCCTGCTAGACCAGCTAACGGGGCTATTAGCCATTATAAAGACATAAGAACTCGTTGAGCGATGCTTGGAGGCGTTGCTATATAAGGAATCTAAAAATCCTTCTAGCATTGCAGGCGCTGCACTCCCCTTGGCGCTATATAATATCCCATATAGAATAGAGCCCTTGATGTAGCGCAGGAGGTGTTTTAAAGCTGCTAGGTGGACCTCTCGGGGTTCTGCTAGGTACTGGCTTAATTAGTTGGTCGGGAATGTAATATCAGGCCTAGTTCCGCCTGCGAGGTAGGTAACGCCTCTGATTATCATGCAGAATTCCATGTGCTCAGCGCGCGTGAGTTTCCTTGAGTTTAGATTATCCAGGTCGATGCTAGGATCTAGCGGAGTCTTTGCAGGCTTGCAATCTATTATTCTGAATTGCTCTAGGATCATTCTAGCATAGAGTTCTTGATCTAGATGAATAGATCCATCAGGTCGTTGTTCAATTCGGATCCCTAGAATTTTCGTGGCGATTCCGAGGTCTCTTATCGGGTGAAAACCTTTCAGGTGGTCCTTGGTAGCTTTAATATCCTTCGTACTTTTGCCAAAGACTAGCAGGTTGTCGATGTATAGGGTAATAATGATTCCTTGGTTATTAATAAAGACTCCAGGATCGGCGGTGCTTTGCTTGAAGCTAATCAAGGTTATAAATATCTTTATTTTCTGGTTCCAGAGGTAGGCAGATTGTTAGAGCCTGTAGAGAGATTAAAGGATCTCGCATACGTCTTTGGGACCATGAGAATTCGGATCGATGCCTTCGGGGATCTCCATGAAGATTTGCTTGTTGATTTGGGAGCCTACGTAGGTATTTGTAGTATTAAGTAGATAGGCTACCAGTCCTTTACTTGCTACTAGAGCAAATAGAATTCTAAGGCTTTCAAGGCGAATAACTGGCGCGAAAGTATCTTTAAAATCGAGTCCTTCGCGTTGTGAAAAGCCTCGAGCAACGACTCTTGCCTTGAATTAATTAATTCGGCCATTAGCACTGTATTTGATGTTAAATACCTATTTTATTATCACGACTGACTGATCGTGAGGTTGCTTGATATATTTCCAAGTCCTGAATCATAATAAATTGCTTAATTCAAGCTTGATCGCTTCCCTCTATTTCATGCCGTAGGTAGGGTCGCTAATAGCCTGTTTAAATGTTTTCAGGATAGGGATCTGGCCTTGCGTGGGGTACTCCTTTGCTCTAAAAGCATCGTGGTTGTATAGGTAGAGCTTGATAGCGGTAGCTAGGCTAGCTACCTCTTGAATCTTCTGCTATTCTGTTTGAGGTGGCAGGGAAGGTTTTGTCGACCCTACGTGACCACTAGTTATACGTGGCACTTTCCTATTTAGGAAGTCGGAATTCCGACTTCCGATCACCGAGATTTATGCAGAGTTTTCTGCTATTTCCATGGTTCAAAAGTTATGTCTCTTTTACCTGCTTTATCAGGTTAGATTGCTTATTATTCTTCGTGTATTTAAACCACCGTTTGCAGCTAGATTGATAGAATTAGACCTTTATTATTTGATAATTCAAGACGTATGAATACTAGCCTAACACTTACCAAGAAGCTTAATAGTTATGAGCCCGGTCCTCTATCACTTCTTTACTCTTTGAAGCTTTGATACTTTCCTCTTTGAGCTATATAGCTGTCTCTATACGTGTTGATCGTGCTGTATTTACCTGATTATTACTGTTTCTAGCGTACGCCACGCTACCCACGTCTGCTATTAATATTATGATGGAACGCTATTCTGCCGCGAAGGTCTTAATCATCTTAAAGACTCGAGATAATTAGCAGAACTAGATTAAAGATATAAAGTCAATTACCTTGTTAGGCAAAGTATAGGGATATATTAATCCTAGTAAGCTAGAGGGTAAGCTAGAGGAGATCCCTAAGGAACTAGAGATTCCTATAGATACTGCGATGTCTGCAGAGATTAAGATTTTTAAGATTAAGTACAACTAATATCTATGAATTAAACATGGAGTCAACGCGATTAGTAAAGCTATTCATAACTTGATAAGTGCTTCGCTTAAGCACTTCTATATCAACAACCGGGAGTCACCGTGCAAGGTTTTGAAGGCCTTAAAGAAGCAATTCGCTCCCAACGACTAAGAGCTCCAAATAATGGCTATTCGACGCTATTAGCGAGCTAGATTAATACTAATTAAATAGTCAAATCCTAAGGTTTAGCTCACTGAATTCGAAAGTGCTTATTATAAAATAAAGTACCATGATCTTCCTGAAGCGCAGGATATATATATAATCAGAGACTTCCTAGGTGTAGTTATAAAAGTATCAAAGGAATAGGTAATGATTAGACGAAACCTATTATATTAGTCAGAATATAAGACCCAAATAATAGCCGATATGATAGCAGCTTATCGAGAATATCTATCTGATAAGGTGCTTTTTCAAGATACCAAGCTAGATATTACTTTTAATGCAACACCAACGCTTCAAGGAACTAGGATCTCGAACTAATTGAACTAATCAACTTCGAATAAGCAACCCCGGCCACTACCAACGTGTGTGTGTAGAGATCGACATCTCTATCAGAACTATGCCTATATCAAGGAATCGAAATCGAGTAATTTTAACCTGAATCCAGAGATCGAAGCGCAAATCAAGGAGATCTTAAAAAAGGAAGGTCCTTGATTAAAGCATCTGAAAAAGGTACTTAAAGGCAGGAAGCAAGCTACTAAGTAACATGCTATGGCAGCTATACTAGTAGGATTCTCTGTAATAGAGATTTTGCTAAAGGATAGTTTTATCCTAGATTCAGGAGCCACAGTATATATTTGTAACGACAAAGCTAGGTTCAAGGAGCTAAAACAGGGCCCAGGGGGGTACCTGCGCGCTGGTAATACTACCGTACTAATTAAAGGTATTAGAGTAGTAGAAATATTACTAAACTACAGAGGAACCATGAATATCTTGATATCACTGCATGAAGTAGCCTACATGCCAGGTTTTCATACTAATATTATCTCTGCGAGTCATATAAAGCGGGCAGGCTATATATGGGACTTCGCAGGAGACAGGGTATTGAAATCTGGGCATAAGGTCTATAGACTAGTAGAGTATTAAGGGCTCTGGATAATGGAGCAGAACAGCAGAAAAGAGGGTTCTAAATCAACTAGTAAGGAAGCTTATATAGTAAAGCATTTAGCTAAACCCTTGAGATTAGCAGGCAACGCAGATAGGTGGCATAAACAATATAGTTATCTAAATCATAAAGCAATTTAGTACCTACCAGATGCCGTTGAAGGCGTACAAATCGATGATTTCGAACCAATAGAGAACTATAAGACCTGCAGGTATTTAAATGCTCCATGCCAGATATCTCAAAGGCTAGCTAGCCGAGCAACTCGACCATTTAAAAGGGTTCACTTCGACCTTATCGAATTTAACCAGGCATGGAATAGAGACTGTTAGTATACCTATTTTTATAATAAATTTACCTATATACACTTTGTGTATACGCATGCAAAGAAAAATAGTTATATTAATACCGCGGTGTATCTAATCACCCTAATTAAATACTAGTTTAGGCAAAAAGTAATATTCTATAAGTTAGATAACAAACAAACGCTTAGAGGAGACTTCCGTACCTTTACCGACCTAGAAGGTATTATTTATAAGATATCTATGGTTGTAACACCCGAGCAAAACAGCCCTGTAGAATACTCAGGGGGTGTTTTAACCTCTCGTGTAAGGTATATAATAATCAAAGCAAGGTTTCTACTTGATATATAGCCTGCTTCAATGAACACAGCAGCTTATATACTAAATCAAATACTAATAAAGACCTTGGATTAGAAAACGCTATATAAGAAGGCCACGGGGAAGCATCCTAATATAGCAAACCTTTTCATGTTTGGCTGCAGAGCCTACGTACGAGATTAATCATTGAATCAGCGAAATAAGACGTTAAAGACGAAACCACGAGCGCTAGGGGGCTACCTAGTAGGATATAAGGTATCAAATATATGGCTTATCTAGGTACCTAGCAAGCAACGAATTAAGGCAGCTAGGGATATCACATTCAATGAATCGAAGCTATACAATCCGAACTAGCCGCTCTTAGAGGATAAGATATCAGAAATATCACTACTACTAATAGAGACGACTGAGATTAATCGATATAACAAATAGGAGCCGCTAGCCACAGATATCAACGATGTTGATATTAAACTAGCAATCCCGGAAGAGGTGACCGAGGGTACAGATAGTCGAAATAAGGATTTAGCACGTGATAATAGTGCGAGATTTGATTCATTAGATGTCACGGGGAACCTGACTAACCAATCAGAAACGCTATCGGAACCCACCTTACCAACCCAATTGCCTACACCAGAATCGACACCTTCAGCAATGCCAGGTTCATGGGATTTTGATCAAACGGCGCCGCTAGCGACAGAACCAGCGGGCCAGATAGATCTAATAGATCCAGTAGATCAAGCAGATCAGACTAATCAAGGAAATCGAGCGAATTCACCAAGCTATTAGCTGCTTGAATCGCTTGAAGAAGCAACTACAGAGGTAGAAATACCAGGTATTGATCATGATACTACCCCAACGCCAGCATCACGCTCAGGGGGTGGAATACGAGATAATCAGCTAGGTACACGGCTAATTAGAAGACGAAATCGAGAAGGATTAGACTAATCATTGGTTATCAAAGGAAAAAGGGAACGCCGCAGCACACGCAAGGATCCTGAATATAAATACGGCAGCTTTATACGAGAGGTTAACCTACCAGAAGCATTAGAAATAGCTCTACACGCAGCATTTACTGCAGTTTTAAATAGGTAGATTTATTAATCTAAGCTACTAATACCACCTCGAAATTGGACCAAACTCTTGAAGCACCTACTAAAGGAAGACTTTATCCTTGCTGCTAGCAAAGAGTATGCTGGATTAAAGCAGAAAGAGACCTTTAAGGTGGTAGATATCGATAAAGCTACTAGGTACGAAATTCTACTAGTTATATAGGTATTTACCTATAAATTCGATAAAGATAGCAACTATCTAAAGGCCAAAGCCAGGATCTGTGTACGAGGTGACCTTCAAGCATGTTCTGTAGAGGAGAATTAGGTAGTAATGGCTTTAGCACGGGGTTTCAGAGTTCTAATAGCCCTAGTAGCTGCTTTCAACCTTGATACAGACCAAAAGGATATAATAAACGCCTTTTTGAACGCCCAGTTGGACGAAGAGATCTATATAAGGTTGCCAGAAGGCTTTAAGCAGGCAGGAAAGGTATAGAAGGTCCTGAAAGCCCTATATAGCCTTTAAAAATCACCTTGACTTTGGCAGAAAGAACTATCTGTAATACTTCGAGAATATAGACTTAAGACTATCCCGGAGGAGGAATACCTCTTTATTAATACCAACCTAATTATTTTATTCTACGTGGATGATATTATTATTGTCAATCAACCTACCGTGGAGGCCCGCGCAGAGGCAACATGATTCAAGATGGCCCTAGAGGCTCGATACGAGCTACGATACCTAGGAGAGGTAGAATAGTTCCTAAATATCCGAATTATTCGAGATCGACCGTGAAGGAAGCTATGGCTTTGCTAAGATGCTTATATAGAATAAATGGCCGCGAAATTTCACCTAAACGACTTGACTAGATAGCCTGAAACGCCTCTACGTATGATTAAATTGCTTCACAATAATAAGCAAGCTATACCAGGCTAGATTCATGAATTTCAGCAGAAAACCGGTTCTGCTCTATTCCCAACTATTATTACTAGGCTAGATGCAGCCCTAGCAGTCAATGGATTAGCGAAATTTGCTAGAAATCCTTTACCAAGCTATATGGAAGTAATTAATCAAGTTATTACGTACCTTTACCACACACGCTACCTAGCACTCGAATTCAGTGCTAGCGAACACGCTGATAAGATCTTTATATGTGTAAGTGATGCTTCATTTACTAATAATAAAGATAGAAAAAGCACTGGAGACTATCTTTGCAAGCTATTCAGAGCTCTAATTAAATGGAAATCAGGCAAGCAGCGTGTAGTTACTACTTCTACTACTAAGGCAGAGTACGTGGCACTCGCAGAGGCTGCTAAAGCAACCTATTAGTGGCGGAGAGTCTTTAAATCATTGGAATTTGACCCAGGTCATTCGTACGCGATTTACTATGATAATCGACAAACTATTGATCTGCTTACCAAAGACAACGCTCAATAGAGCAAGCTACGCCATGTTGATATCAACAGATCATAGCTTCGATAGGAGGTCCAGGAAGGAAGACTTCAAGTCAAATGGATCCCTACTAACCAGATGACTACAGACGGCTTTATAAAGCCTTTACCAGGTCAAAAACACCAAGAATTTATTAGAATACTTAATTTAGTAGATATCAAAGACCTTATTCATGCAGATTAAGTACGTGCAGCGCTTAATTTACTAATTGACCGCTGAGGGGGTGTGTCGACCCTACGTGACCACTAGTTATACGTGGCACTTTCCTATTTAGGAAGTCGGAATTCCGACTTCCGATCACCGAGATTTATGCAGAGTTTTCTGCTATTTCCACGGTTCAAAAGTTATGTCTCTTTTACCTGCTTTATCAGGTTAGATTGCTTATTATTCTTCGTGTATTTAAACCACCGTTTGCAGCTAGATTGACAGAATCAGACCTTCATTATTCGATAATTCAAGACGTATGAATACTAGCCTAACGCTTACCGAGAAGCTCAATAGAATACTAGCCTAACGCTTACCGAGAAGCTCAATATTAACTAACTAGACCACAGCTCGCATAGTTATTAATCCAGCGTCGTGCTCCAACTTGCATCCACAGTGATTACCGCATTAAGAAGGAGTCGTTGACTCAATATTATGGTGGTATATGTGTGATAGTTGCACTACCTACTTCTTGGGCGGGCCCAGTTCGGGCGCTTAGAGATGCAAGACATACTACACTAAACAGGATGGGAAACTCTTACGAGAAGCTGGCCAAACTCAATGGCGACAAAGGCAGAGGTACACTCACAATAGCTTCTCTCTGGGGAAGGCTATGAAACGTGAGCCTCTGATAATAGATCACAAAGATTGAAGACGTCATGAAAGTGCTAACACCCCATAATCCATAGCTTGCTATGACCGTCCACGACGCCCTGTAGGCATCGGTCAGACTACCAGCTACAACGCTTCTACAAACTAAAGCTGTGAGTGTGCTGGCTAATAGCATAAGCTGAACAGCATTGATAGTCTGTACTTAGAGTAAGTCCCTCTAATCGTGACGCGTTATACTTGTGCCTGAACAAATGCGATACTTTCTTCCAGGGCGGCCATAAATGTATTATCCATTATTATGGGTCTTCTAGTCCTGTTAATTTGACTCAAGAGGTTAAGCAAAAGATTTGAACTATACTTACTATAAAGTGTGTGACAAATCGCTACCTATCGGGCTAGGACCGGAGGTTGCAGTATCGCTACTAGGTGAAGCTATTGGTCGGAGAAGATCTCTTGGGAGTGGCGATCTATTGCAGTAGTCGTACTACGGATACTCCAGCGGCAACTCCGAAGGGATCGATATCGGAGCTCTGCGAGGTCTATATAAGACCTCTGCTTGTATCTAGATCCTAGGTTCTCCATCTATCTCAATATAATTACCCCTTCAGTTGTTCTCTACCACCTAGTTCTATCGGCAACGTATTGCAGTCGCTATACCTTCATCTATCGCTCCCATTCCCCTGAGGCGCTTACAAAGTGAGTAGGTACGCCTGGCCTATTGTATTTGATAATAAAGATAAGTTGCTTAGAGGAGGAATTTATTGGTTATATATTATTCTTTCGAGTGCCCGCGGAGTTGACTTAGTAAGCCGCTCGAAGTACTAAAAGTAATATAGTAGTTAACCTGAGCTCCCCTAAACTATAGTTTCTAGATTCTTATATTATAACCTCATGTTGGTAGTATAGGCAGTAACATTTCTTTGTGGCTATATTAGGTACTAGTATTTAAAGTAGTAGCTTAGATAGCTAATCTTCGATTGATTACTATAAGTAGACGGGTACTAAGGTTTATCGCTAGGTCAGATAAGTAGGTCACGCGAGGCAAGTAGGAAAAGTAAAGTAAGTAAGCTAGTAGTAAGAATCTTACCCTATCTATTATATACTTACCTTAATCTTACCCGAGTTGCGCGACGATAGAGTGGCTTACCTTCTAACTCCGCCGGGCGGTACTTACCCGACTTCTAACGGCGTTCAAGCCGCACGCCGGCTGGTTAGTACATGCGAATCCCAGCTGTTGTATGTTTTTTCTTTTTTGCATTCCATTTCATCTGTTATTTCTTAATCGCCACCATTCAATTGTCTGGCAAATTATCGCTTTTCAGCCCCGCGTTTCGCCATTTATTCCATTACAGATTTTAAACGGATTTTTATGCAGCAATGATGCAACCATCAGTCTTCGCAGATCTGACTGGCTCCATTGAGGGAGCTAATGCATTATCCCTTCATGTGATAGTGATAGCGGTACATGACACTCTTCTATCACCAGTACAATTTCACCGTCTGTAACGCCCCTCAGCGACAATCCGCCAATGCCGTTCTCTACATTGTGACAGGACATGATTCGAGACAGTGCCTAATCACCTAACAATTTGCTGCCTAATTTTCTCCCAGAATTCACTCCTTTCTTGCAGCATTTCATAGCCGGGAAAACAGAGGCGAGAATCATCTTCGGTATGATTCAAGAGTCTCGTTCACTCTAATCTGCTCTATATATGTTTACTGAGCGAAAGAAGAGCTCCGCTATATTTTCAGGATACCAAAGCAGCATGACCCAATCGTTTCCGGGCGAGAAGCTTTCTCCATTATGGGAGAAAGCACTGCACAGCTACCATGAAGAGCTTGGTGGTGAGGATGATTTTCGAACGATCCTGAAAACTGGTAGCTTAGACGAGCTTCTCGAGGACAAGCACATCCTAGAACCATTCGGGCCGCAGGGCAGAAAAGCACTGGACTCCATAAATCGACTGCAACCAACGTTCACTATGCTGAATGATTTTTCTGCGGTGGTCGCAGTCTCCTTCGGTGTAGGAACAACTGTCACAGCGTTGGTCTGGGGCAGCCTCCGCATGATTTTGACTGTTCGTTCTTGCGCCTCCTACCAAGATAATATTCAATCTCTGAGTGGGCTGCAGTTAGCCTCCGCGGCAGATAATACCTTGAACGAAATCTCCGATATGCTGGAAGAGTTGAGTTTGACCCTTCCGCGGCTCAAATTCTACGAGAAGACTATACCGTCGAACCCGGAGTTGGAAGCGTCTCTTCTTGCTGTCTACCAAGAGGTTATTTGCTTCTACGCTCGTGCGATTCATTTCTTCCGCAGCCACAAACATGGTAAGTAACCTATTATGACACTCGCTTCCGTTACTGGAATGGTATCGCTACTGAGGTTGCTTAGTGTTTCTCCTACGCCGCTCTTGGTCTGACCTTCGCTCCGATTTTCAAAGAACTGCCCAACGAATTAAACGTTTATCTGCTACTATAGAAAGCGAGGTGGAGCTTACCAGATTGCGGCTCGACAATAGGAAATACGAAGAGCTCATAGATGTTATGGCGAAATTTCGCACACAGCGTCCTGAGACTCCAGCAATTACCCATTACATTCCTTTTGCGGAAAATTCTCGATTCTGGGGAAGGGAAGATTTTCTTTCCCGTATTGATAGCGCGTTATCAGCAGAAATTCCACAGCAGTCTCTTCGGTCATTTGCGTTGTACGGTATGGGTGGTGTCGGGAAAACGCAGTTAGCCCTGAGATACGCCAACGTGTCGCGCTCAAAATTCAATGCCATTTTCTGGATTGCGGCCGAGAATCTTATAACGCTTGGACAAAGTTTTCGTGAAATAGCCAAGATGATGGGCTTGATCAAACCAGACATAGAAGCAGATGACAATGCTGTCATATTAGAGGTCAAGAAATGGCTATCATCGACAAGTGAGCCCTAATAACCATCTATCCTTTTCCCTTTTGAAGAGCTGACTGTAGCCATTCAGGAAGCCGATGGCTTCTCGTGTTTGATAATGTCGATGACTTAAACGTGATGAAGCGGGCTTGGCCAGCAGGCTGCGTCGGATCCATACTTATAACAAGCCGAGATTCCACCGCAGCCTTTAGTCTTGCCTCAAATGGATGTCAAGTAACACCTTTTGACACAGACACCGGATCACAAGCATTGCTACATATCCTTGGTGTGGAAACCGACTCGGAGTCTAATCAAGAAGACGCACAGGCCATTACTTTAGCAATGGGAGGTCTACCTCTAGCGCTCAATCAGGTCGGCGGATTCATTATTCAAAGAAAAATACCTCTAAGGAACTTCCTTCCTTTATACAACCGAAACTCGGCCAGCGTGGACGCAAAAGGAATTGTGGGCATTGATTACGGACATACACTCGCCACAGTGTGGGAGATGGCACTTAGTAAAATCACAGGAAGTGCCAAAGTCCTCCATGAGATTCTCTCATTCTTGAATCCTGATAACATACCTCAGGCGCTCTTGGTAGATGGTGCCCTTGAGATTAAGGAGACATCGCTGGACTTTATAGCAGATGAAATGGAGTAAGTGATTCTGGGATCTGAAGGTATTTTTACCCAGCGACTGACCTAAGAATAGTTTTTTGGACGCTCAAGAGGTGCTACTTCACGGTGCTCTTATTGACAAGTCAACCGAAACTGGAGTTTTATCCATTCATCGTCTCGTGCAGCGAGCGGTCATTCGTCGAATGGATGTCAAAAGGCGCGAGGAGATAGCTTTGCTTGTAGTAGCTATCCTTACCGCAAGCTTCCCAGACACATACAGTAATGATGTCGGCCACCAGGTCGCCTCTTGGATGGACTGCGAGAGAAGTTTACCACATATTGAGAGTCTTGTGCAACAAATTAAGCATTTCAAGGTCTTTGCAACTACGAGTCAATCGTTTGCGGAACTTCTGCTTCGTTGTTCTTGGTATGTTGGACTCTCCTCTTCACAAAAGGAATATTACTCACTAAGGCAGGTATCTGTACGAGAGGGAGAGCTACAGCATTGCTCGCTCATACGTGGAAGTAGCACTGAGCAAGTTTGTTGATACCCAATCTCTCGCCTATGCAAGCGCGATTGATCTTCAGGGCTTAATTGACCTCGATATTGGTCGCCCTGCTGCTGCCCTCAAAGCTTTTGAGAAAGCATACGAACTCCGTACACGAATTCTCTCTAGTGATGATGTGTTCCTAGCTGCCAATCAGGTCAATATAGGTCTTGCTTACACAGAACTTGGGGAACTCGAAATGGCTCGGGGTTATCTACAACAGTCAATTGATATTCGCCTGATGCACAACAGTGACAGGATAGGGAATTCATATAGCAATATGGCAAGCTTATTGCTGCGAATGGGGAAGCCTGACGATGCAGAAGCCATGCTTAAAAACTGCCCGTCTTTGAGAAACTTTTCGGATGAAACTTTCATCAAAACTGGGAACCCGCGGTTTTCTGGGTTCGTGGTCCTCTTCGATATTAAGGGCTCTCATTCTTGGCTAACAGCTGCAGTGATATGGTATTGCTTAGTCAGATAAGGCTTGCGCAAGGTCTTCTTGATGATTCTCTGAGGCTTGCCTCAAAAGCCCTGAGCTTTCGAAAAGAATGCTTGGGTGAGCGTCTTAAAGTTTGCGATTCTCTCTACCAGGTTGCCTTACTCCTCTCACGCGGGAAAAACAACGCACTAGCAGTGTAAGCCATCACAAAGCTCTCCTGTCGCAATGCTGACCCTATTAGTGAACTCCTCAAAGAGTGCATCAGTATATCGGACAGCCTTCCAGAAATCGAAGGAATCGGTCATCAAGCTAGGGCAAACTATAAGCTATCGCAAATTCTAATGGACCTTGGAAAGGAGAAAGAAAGCACGGTATTTTTTGAGAGGGCAATCTCTCTTCGAGAGTGCTTCAACAGGATAAACAGTGTTGATGCCGCTTCAGGAAGAAATGCATCTAATTTCGAAGATCTTGTCCCTTGGATGCTGTGGTGATACGTGTACCGAGCATTGTGATATATACCTGCCGTTGTTTCAGAACCCTAAGGAACGAATTTCAGTTGTTCCAGACACAGATTAAACATATAACGAGTAGCTACTACTATTGATTGAACGTAAGGCGCAATGACTTACCGCTTCAGCTTATTCATTATGCTATACGCCTCGATATGGTAAGGACGGACTGTAGGGCGCTTAGTGAAACATCTCGGAGACAGCGGACTGGCCCACGACAAGCCCCCCCAAAAATAGATCAAATGCCCTTCCAAAATCTCATGTAGAGTCCTTAAATATGACGCCAACATCTATTCTGACTTTCGAATCCGAGCAGAAGTGATAAACCTGAAATTCAGCAATAATCTCTTGAAAGCGGATTCTTAATATGATGCAAATGGGTCTATCAAAATATGTGCAATCCTCATGTTCTTCTCTATGTGAGTCAACGCGTGGAACTCTGGAATTGATGGACATCATTAATGTTTGCGACATGAAAAGGCAAGGAAGAATTGACTTCTCAGGACTCAAATCCTTCTCAGCAGCCTTTAGAACTTGGTGCGAAATACGAGGTTCCTACATGGCACTCTCTGTGGCTGATCTCACGATTGGACAGTCTCCCAGCCTATATCTTTAACATATTCCATACCGGCCATGGAGACTGCACCCCTGAGTCCCATCAAGACCTCTTCGCCCGTGTTTTCATCAGCGTAACAAAACTCTCAACCCGCAACAGCTCCATCACTATTGACGAGGTAATCCGCGAGCTTGTCGTTGAGGGAATTCTGGCTCCAGAGACACAAACAGAGAATCTCAACTATGCTCGTTATTTCATCTTCATCATCTTAGGATTTCAGACTGCGCTTTATTGTCCATCTCCGTTAGATTCCAATGACTGGCCACCTCGCCGGCTATCCATTACAGAAGACCATGGCTGCTGCAACTATACGCACGCACAGTTATCTCAGGATATAAGTGTGTGCGCTCACGAATCGATCAGCGAACTTCTCATGGGATTTGGCGTGCTTCTCCCTTCCAAGAATCTGTGTCTCGCCGATGAGCCAAATATTCTTCATGCCTTTCAGCAGCAGGTCGAAGTCAAGCCCAAGATATTCAACGCATACGCCCTACATTCTTTTGCGGGCTTGAAGTTCAAGTGGACGGATGCACTTTCCTGTCATTTGGAGTTCAACCAGACCACAAAGGAAGTATCGCTATTCCGCTTTCCATCCTTTTGCCACTCTAGCCTGGCGAAGTATGAGCTGGGCAAAGGGAGGGACCTGCTTCACGCTTGCGCGACGACAAGCCGTCTCCGGTGTCAGTGGGCCACAGAAGAAGAAATCAACCACTTCCTGCTCGAAGTTATCCTTTCGTATAGATTGCTATTCGGCCAGACTAAGAAATCGAGAGCCTTATTTCGGTCCGTGGGTCCGTTCCGTCATTGGCGTGGAAATTGCCGCGCGATGAAAGACCCGATCCTGTCTATCTTGTGTGCCAGCCGATCCGGGCTTGCGCTTCCGCCGGATTTGCGACAAGTTTGGTCCTTGAATCAAAAGGAAACTTACTATCTTCCTCAAGACTTTCCAATTTTGCGATACCGTCTTGTGATCCTGCAGAGTTGCTTATCTGCTACCATGCCGCGAACAGTGACTCAGTTGTGGAGGGATAAGAGAAACTCGGCGAACTGGATGACCTTTTGGGCAGTGATAATATTTGGAGTTTTTGGATCTGTTATGGCGTTTCTCCAGGTCGTTTTACAGTTCGCACAATTGTTCAAGTAGCATTATATTTGATAGGGAAAGTGAATTTGAGCAATAAGTTTACCTTGTGTATATACATTGATTGAGAGTGTGTTGTGAAATCTCAGTGTATGTCTCTCTCTGCCCAGCTCTGGATGACCCCTCTTGCTGTTGGCTCATATTCTCGTAACTCAACAGTGTCCCCTCGAATAAATGTATTTGCTTGGGAGAATACCAAGGGCGGATCCCTCTTGGCAACAACTATGGCCCTCCATGTTAAAGCTTCAGAGTCCACGTTTGAAAGATCCTCGTAAAATTCACGGCAACTGGCAATGTCGGCGGAGCACCGATATATGTGTAGGCGTAATAGCATTCTGCCGAGGGAAGGCTTCCCTTCATGAACTATGCGAGACCGATCTACATGGACTGTCAGCTCACTAGCTTGAGTGTCACATGTGACTGTGTAGAGGTCTTTGCTGTCGCGGAGAAGATGCCGGAATATGGAGTAGTGAGCCTATATCACTTCTTAGTTCTGGAAACCTGAATCATCGTTACTACAAGACATACCTGGCTATGGGCTTGACTCCATTTCTACCAAGATGTTAGCATGATTCAGGTATAGCAATAGCGGTATGTCTGTACCTTTGTAACAGGATCATAGTTTTCCAGTCCCCGAAGTCCATCAGTGCCTAGTTGGAGATATAAATTGTAGACAACTAATACTTGTCAGCAGCTATAATTATAATTTGATTAGGATGAGATGCCATACGATCATCAGGTTTGATATGCCCTTGTTGAGTGTAACCAAACAGGGCCAGGACTTTCGGGTCGTCGAGTAAGTAGGCTCCCACAAGCTCCGCCCTACATTCGTCCACAGTTGTTGAGATATCTTCAAATACCCCGGTCCAGGTCTGTCCGGGTTTATACCAGGTCTTAACTGGATCCCCAGTGATAGGGTTTGATGGTGGGTTGTTTGGATCGAAATTGAAGTTACCCGGGGTAGTCTCTGCTAGAAACCTGCCAGTCCCATGGCCAAGAATTTCATGTAGTACAACCCAAATGTAATATGCGTGAGGTCGATGTTGCTTGAATATCTCCTGCTCTGATTTGGGAACCATGTATAGACCTCTTACTCGGTAGCTTTCTGCTAACATGCGATTGGAGAATATGATGTTCTTGTAGCCCACATTTTGCCGAATGTCATTGTACTGTTCATCCCAATTTTAGCTTCTGTCATAATGATGTCTTGTAAGCAACTCACATTGGGCAGATTAATGCCGGGGAATATTATACTTGAGCAGTAAGCAAGACCTAATAAAAGTTAAAATCAGCAGGTATTCAGAGAAACCAAGTTGTTCATACTCTGAACGCTGGAGAAGTCTGGTGCCTCAAAATGGCTTTTCTCAAATGGTCCGTTGTTGCCAATATCACCAGTTACCCATGGGAGTTTGCAAACAAACTTGTCTGCCTCCTCAGACAGCTCTTTCAGTGTCTGTGTTTCGCTACTGTCCGGTATGCCCACAATACCTTCAAATTCACATCGGACCCCCAGCGGATCCCTGTAAGGCTCAACAAACCCAAACACAGTCTCAACCACTGGCGCTTTGTCTCTCACCCATGTGCTCTGAGAATCTTTATAAGTTGCAAGATTGCCAGTGGTAAAGCTGTCTTGCAGTTTTCTAATCATTCCATACTGTGCTTGATTAGAAACATACTCAATGGCCTTTTCCAAGTGTGTGTTGATGCGCGCGAGCTCGTCCTTATGGTCCCCTGTAACTATCTCGATAAGCATATCACTTCGGACTGTATTGTTGACATTGTCGAAGACACTTCTTGTTTCGGTTACTGATGCCTGGGCGATACTCAATATTTCTGTTCCCGCAGGAAGTCTTATTCGTCCCAGCCGGGTATTTTCTGGGAGAATTGATAACTCCTGCATAAGCTTAGAAGCCAATGCCGCATCTTCCCGAAATGATGGCCCTCCATCTTCATACCCCAAGTAATACGCGCTCTGCGTTAGCCCGCCCGGAGGACCAAGACTAAGTGGCGGCTTCTGAAACATGGGGTCGCAAATCTGCCCCCAGAGAGTGACTGCACGTTGAGAAGCACAGGCACCTAATTTTTCTAACTTCTCTTTGGTAATAGAAGGTATAAACTTTTGATCACCAGAGCCCTTTAAGAATCAATATCCTGAAGACCAGCGGGTGTTCTTGAGTCTTACATAGTAGTTGCCTAAATTGGACAGAAATGTCGCTGCGTAGTCCAGAAACAGTTGGAGATCATGGAGGTCAAGGTTGGCCCGGCTTGCGAGGCGGTCCCAGTCACCATTGCAAGAGGAATAGAGGGCTATGATGAAATCAAATATTGAGATAGCTTCAGGAGACACCTGCCGAAGAATAATGCGTGTGCCACTCCAAGCCGCTCTAGTTCTGGTCAGTATGTGAAAGCTTCAAGTTGCGCGAAGGTCGGAAGACCACATGCCTGGACATATGGTGGGCATAAAGCTTCTGGTGTAGATCAAGTCGGCTAAAACCCGATGCTACTGATAGCTGAAATATCTGAGGTACTGCCATTGTAAGCGATGGTGTCGTTACGATAGGGGGTATGTGAATTGTCAGGAGAGTGTTGACCCCGCACCGTTATATCTACTTGTACCCAATCCGCTAGACCCCTTACGGTGTAGGTAAACCAACTTGATCCATCAACTTTCTCATCACTTTCAAAGCCTCCAACATCGCTACTCCTTTTATTGGCGGTCGAGACTACACGCGGGTATCCATTCTGGCAACCAAAATACAAAGTTCATCACTAGCATCTAATGTGAAATGGCAGTCGATACGCCGCCCTCGACAAATACAACATCGCTATCAAATGTATCACGGATTTTCAGCGTTTTTGAAAGCCATCTTCACGGCTTTATCAGTTCAGAACAAGATCCTTGGACAGAGTATTCTCTGAGTCCCAACGAGTATGACGAATTGGAGCGTCAACTGGAAAGAAACGAAGACCTTAGGTATTATCAAAAGATTCGGTAGGTTTCTGAAGGCTAGCTCCTGTGCAGGCATCTCTAATAGAAAAATGATAGTTATGACTATGAGCCCTTGGAATCACGTCTAACCATCCGCATGCCGACAAACCTCCATATATTGTTCTGCTTAAAGGTAGTTGATGAGATCAAATTGCAGCTTGATTCGGTTGTGAGAAGCGGGAAGCCTGGCGCGGATTTTACCAAAAATCTTTCAAGCTTTGGTTCATCAACGATAAAGCTCCCTCGAGACTCTACTGACAGCAACACGATTTATACCCGACGTGATCCAGATGCATCATTCGGTCACAACGAGGCGCAGTATCCCGGGGTAATGATTGAAGTATGTTATTTATCGAAGCGCCGACGAATTCCTGCCCTCGCGGATAATTATATTCTGGACTCGGACGGCAATATCAACGCTGTGGTATGTCTAGATATAGATTGCGGGGGCAAGAAAGCATCCATATCCATCTGGCGTCCATGTTTCAAAATAGTGGATGGAGTAAATGAGCTTTCTGCAGCGTGTATTGTCAAGCAGCAAGTAAGCTTCCTGGTACTATTACCATGACTGGCAGCTTACACTTTCAGGTATTTCGCACGAGTGATGGCCTTCCTACGGACTCGATGCCCTTGATATTACAGCTCAAGGATTTCGCACCAAAGTCCCTGGCCATTGAACATTCAGGCGTCGATCAAGAAATAACAATATCCGCAATGGACTTGTGTAATTTTTTGGATTATGCTGAGTCAAGACAAATTTTCCTAGATCAGGGCCTAGGGCATGTTAACAAACTTCCGCCAGGCACGCGGAAACGTTTTCGAATTAAAACTCCTCCAGAGGAGATAAATTCGGAAGACGATGTCCACTAGCGTTCCTCTGGGGGCATTTACGCACGATGGCAGTCGGAGACACCGGTGCTAGCCGGAGCGTCTCGTTGATGACGGTATTCAGATGCTCGACCAGGTAGATCTAAGCATCTGGAGAGGTCCGAGTTCCTGCTGCAGCTTGTGAGCGTGTTCTCTATCGAGCGAGAGGCCACTGGACAGCCCTCTAAAAAGGATCTCGCCGTCCGCCGCATATTCCAGCCTCAGGAGAAAGAGGACGCCTCGACCTAATACACCGGGCAGTTGTCTGGGCCTGCTCTAACTTAATCTTAGTCTGTCTGGTGTTTTGACATATGTTTTTTTTTTTTTTTTTGGTCTAGCTATGCTGGAGTGCTTGGGAATGCATAGAAAGAACCACGCAAAAGAAATTTTGCTTCCAGTAAAACAAGCTTTTCCATGTCGGCTAGATTCCCCGGTTCATTACTGTTCCGGGCCGCTTGATATCCGTTTAGTAATGTTAGAGTAGCAGCTAAACGATCCAGATCAAACCGCGTATGAAGTCATAACAATATCATGCACAATGCTGGTATGATACACGCGAGACAGCAGGGTTACATGCCCGTCATTCCCCACCAATTGGCCCCAGACGACAGGCAAGACCAGAAATGTACGAGGGCCTGAAGCTTTAGACACAGACCCACAGATAAACCGGCCCCAGACCCACCTTATCACACGGGCTTTACGGACCCACGAAATGCAGCTATTACTCCCCAGAAAATTCTTGTGTCCTCGTCTTCTTTCATTGACCGTGGTGGCTAGGAAGAGCTGCCCTTACAGGGAGATAGCTGTTATTACTTTACACTGGGGACCTTGTCCGCAGGGTGATATTAGAGGATCAAGTTACTTGAAATAATTTGATATGAGCACCTAGTGTCCTGTATATACAGTAACGAACCCTTGGATCTCTGCAGCGTATAAGAAAACATCCACCCCTGGCTTTGAGGCGATTAAAAGAATGATCATGGGATCCATAGCAGCGGGGTTACGGATCCATTATCAAGGTCATATGAAGCTACATACACTATACTCTAACTATGTGCCATGGGGTATGGGGTATGACACGTAATATCAGGTAGACAATGGATGGAATATTTGAAATCATGGTGGGTCAGGTATAACAAGGAAATAGCGCATATAGATCCAGCTGTTGCGGAACATATATAAAGCCATCTTCTTCTCTCTTACCTTCTACTCCCTCAAGTCAATTTTTCTCTGACTCCGAATCGAACACCAATTACCAGTATCCATCCCCCCAACGATTGCAAATATGAAGCTCCTCGGCCTCGGTGTTGGACTCTGTGTCCTGAGTGCTCTCCCAGCTGCCATCGCCTGTACGTTAAACCTTGCCTTGTTCCCCTTCCCCGTTGGGACTTGGATGCTAATTTGATCTGATAGCTCTTAACCCTGACGACAGTGAGTACTGAGTACCCATAGTGATCTGCATGCGGAGTACTCTGCTATCTATTAGTACTGACAACTAACGCCAGAGGATAACCCACACTGCTCTGCCGGCAAGGGTGATAAGACAGGCAGTGTCTGCTATATCAAGTGCGAAAAGGGCGTGCCTGACTATAGTACCGACACCTGGCACAAAGGTGACCCGTGGTGTTATCTCAAGGGTACGGACAACTGCTGGACCACGCCACAATGTCCAAAGGAGGGTGACAACCCCGAGTGTGAGGGCGAATGCTATGGGAGCCCGGCTTAGAGTGTTTCGGAAGCTCAGGTTCCAGTTGGTCACTGTTGTTCATTCTTTAAGCAGGGCTATCAAATCTCGCAGTACTAGATAGATAGCTCCAAGGCTTAGGATAAGTGGAGCATGGGTTTAGACTATTAGTCCTTATAATTAAAGCCTTCAAATCCAAAGCTCTTATATAATTCCCTTTAAGATATTAGGGTTATTAGCTTACAAGCTTAAATTGAGACTGCTATTCAATATCCCGTAGTAAGTACCTATACTAGTGTTGAGGTTTTTAATAGGGCCGTTGATATACTACCAAAAAATGTGAAGTTTACGTGGGTGGGCTTGTCCGACAGTAGGTGTTCAGCGGCAAAGCTAGAGACAAGTACAAGCCAAAATAATAGCACTTTCATTCCCAGAGCAAGAGTAGTGTTAACAGTCCATCCAGCAGGTACCGCTATCAGTACCATCAAGCATGCTGGCATTCACTACGTTACAAGGCTTTCGCGTAGCCGACACTAGCACTACGCGGGAGCAAAGGGCCACCCATTAATCCCAGAGGTCAGAATAGCCCCGGACCGTATCTCCTCTGCTCTTGCTCTCAGCTCATCGACATCCCAGTTCGCGCAGACATAACGGCCATTCAAGAACGACGCCTCGGGACTCGTCAACCATACCATGAAGTCTGCAGGCAGTTCCACTAGAACGAACAGAACTCGTGTTAGTCGTGAAACCTCTGGGAGAAGAAATAAGAAGGAAATTTGGCATCATCTACCGGAATCGAATGGCAGAGCAGCCGCAGCAGGGCCGAGTTTATCAAACATGGCTGTAAAGATCATTCCCGGGTTCAGCGCCGCCGCAAAGACAGACGGGGATTCCGCCGCGATATACTCCATTAATCTGACTACAGCAAGCTTGGAGCTAGCATAAGCAGACATAGCCGGCTGAGTAGCCGCAGGAAAGGCAATTGCCGAAGTGAGGCCTATGACAGCTGCGTGCGAAGGGTTGGTGGTGGGAAGGAACGCTTTGGCGGGGATCATGCTGCCCTTCACGTTAATCTGTAGCAGGTTAATACTCCTTTTGATGGGGTCCGAGAAGAGAAGGCAAACCTCAAAACTTTGCCACCATTCATCAATCGACGAGTCCCTGATAGTCGCTGGTTGGGAAAGGTAGCCAGCGCCGAGAACGAGAATATCCCACGATCCAACAGCAGCAGCTACACTGGCAATAGCTTTTCCGTCAGTCACATTCGCTGAATGTGCGGAGCTACTGCATGATAGAGTCCTTTGGGTCTCCTTGAGCTTGTCTTCGTTGCGACCGATAAGAATGATCTTGCTTGCGCCGGCGCGATCAAAGGACGCAGCCGTTGCACGTCCGATTCCACTTCCCTGTAACATGATTGATGTGTCAGATCCAAAAGTGAAGATTATACTTCTGGGATTCTTACAGCTCCAATGATGATCACTGTCTTTCCGGCTGCGCTGAGCTCTGGTCGCAAGGAGGATATCGCCGGATAGGAGTCATTGTGCCAGGTAGCAGTCAACGAGGGAAATGGTGGCTGCATCGCGTAGTTCGCGAGAGATCAAATATCGTACGGTTGAGGAAAATGAGTCTAGAAGAGCGAGGATAGTAGGATGAAGTCGGATGTAGAAGTAGAAGGAAAAGAAAAGGGCGGAGCAGAGTCGGTAGGCAGTTGTGCCTCTGCTGGTGTTTAAACAAAGAAGACATCAAGCTGACAAGCCACGTACAGCCCTGGACAGGGTCATCCAAGGTCGACATGCTGTTAATACGCGGTCATCAGTCTCCTTTCACAGCGATTCGTTTGAGAAATCATGTAATGGAATAGTCATGTCAAGATACACGCGGACCAGCACGGAAAGACAAACAAAGAACAGGAGAAAAAAAGCAATATATCCAAAGATCGGCTACTATACAGTCCAATAGCAAGCGAGATTACTTATTTTTGTTGGTTGGATGTGCATGGATAGCAAGGTTATATTAGACCACTTGTGCCTGATCCCAGTGTTAGGTATTTGAGATGCAAGGCTGTAACTCGCCGACGCTCACAAGGGTGTTATTAGGTTCTGGTAAATTTGGGCCCCTATGTTACGCAATTCAAGCCTCAGTCCTCTTGCTTCTTCCCTAGGAGCCAGTGCAGAGCTCAAACGCGACACAATCGACCATCCTCACGTCCCACCCACCGCTCGCTCCCCACCACAGTGCGTGCATAGAAGATCTGACGGGGGTCATACTTATCTTTGATGGCTAGGAGGCGGTTGTAATTCGGGCCGTAAAATGCCGATTGCCAATCCGGCTGATTCCAGTCTGCCTCATTGAGGTACACGCCAGTTACTTCGCCCGGGGGGTCAAGACTCTCCAGTTGTGGAACCAGCGTGTCAGTCATCAGTTTCTGGCCGGCAATGTTCTCCTGGTGGTGTGTGTAGTTGTATGGGCTGGACAGGGAGTGTCAGCTTACTCTGAGTCCGCTTGAATGGAAAAGGAAAGAAAGCAAACGTTGGCAGCGAGGCGGCACGTACATTCCAAGAACAACTGAAATGGCAGCATTTCGCCAGGCGGGATGCACAGCATTTGCAACCCTGTCGCCTGCCAGAGAGACATTCATGGAGAAACCGGAGAAAGCAGAGTTGTGCCCAAGAATCGTCTGCATGACGGAGATAAGGCTATCCAGATCGGATTGGACTGTCGATCGTGAGATGAGACGGCCGCCGATGTGAAATGCGGTGACATTCGAGGCGAGTGTTGCTACTGAGTCGTAGTAGGTTGGGAAGGTGTTCATAGAGTAGTCTCACTCGTCAGCAATGTATTAAAGTTGAGAGCAGAAAAACACACCGTACGCCATGTTATACCTTTGTAGCAGCAGCAAAGTAGGGTCTAGGTGCGACTGCAGCTCATCTTTCTCACTACCAGGTAGAGTGATAGGGCCAGAGAGAAATGTCAACGAATTCGAAGCAGGGGGGCCGGGCAGGACAAGCCATATCGCCGTGCCGCCAGCATCCAGTAGGGGAAGGCTATGGACGAGGAAGGTCCGAACCACCTCCCAGAAGTGATCAACCCCGGTGCTGGACGTAAATGAAAGAGCCCCTGACGCGGTCTTCTCTTCAGGATACATCCGGATAGTCATACTAAGGACAACAGCATAAGTCCCTCCTCCACCACCACAGAGCGCCCAGTATAGATCTGAGTTCTGGGCAGGGGATGCGGTTAAAATCTCCCCTTTGGCTGTAATAACCTCCCACTCAAGGACTTGATCAGCTGCCAGTCCGAATCGTGATGCCAGATGGCCATGGCCGCCGCCCTGAGTGTAGCCGCCTGCGGTTCCCACATCCATAGAGTGTCCTGTCACCACAACAAAGCCTAGTTTATGCGCGGCATTTTGTGCTTCAAATCCCTGGACCCCTGCATCAATTCGTAGAGCAGGTCCAGTATACCAGGGTGATGTGTATTCAGGCACGTGTTGGATTGACTTTAGATGATGAGTCCACAAGGCAACAGCACCAGGTCCGGTAGATTTGCCAAAGTAGTCATGGCCTGTATTGCGGATGACAAGGCGGATATTATGCCGGCTCGTGTATTGGATGACAGTCTGCACGCCTGCTCTTGATGTTGCGTTTACAGTGTAGTGAACAGCCGGCCCGATGGTGCAGCTGCTGCTTGCTGAGGCAAACGGAGAGCAGGAATCATTGGTCCACCAGGCAGCCATTATGGAGGACGGGCTGTCGTAGTGCGTTGTTGGGATAGACCAGCGGGAGAGGAGGTCCGAACATGCTTGACTGTTGTAGGGTGTGAAGGGGGTGTTGGTGTGACAAACACTGCCAATTGGAACTGTGGCAATGAGCTTCCCCTCGAGAGATGTGTTAAGCGTGTTCCATTCCTCAGAAGAAGGCCAGCATGGATCATTTGGATAGCACCGGCAGGAGGGAGATGAGGAGGAGGGAGATGAGTGCCTTGTGATGTAGAATGCCAAGGGAAGTACTCCAAACGAGAGAAGGAGCATAATGCGAACTGTGTATGCCATGGTGCAGAGTGTGCCTAGCACAAGTCTAAACAGCAAGGATAAGGATGCCTTATATATGATTAAATTACTTTTAATACTCCGCTTAGGAGCCTTCGTTCAGGAAGTTATAGACTACTAATAGGGGAGAAATATGGCTTTAGTGCTGATTAGTGTTTAGACTGTGTAACAATGACTGCATCTGAACAAAGAAAACATGACCAGGATACGCCTCGAGGTATAACCTTTTACCTTTACCTAGTCCAGATTCGAATATTTGTGTGCTAGGTAGGAATAAAAGTTCGATCAGCATAGCGAGCGGGAGACACAGCACCCAGTAACAAACTAATGCGACAGATTCCGTCAGATACAGTTGAAGTGAAGGATTACCAGTTGGATGTTCTGAAGAAAATTTCAGTGACTTTTGGGTTACAACTTAGGTACCCAGACAGCACTCAAGGCTAGAAATGTACTCTAAGCGAGAGCTCGGATTAGTAGACATCCGCATCTTTCTGCTCTTCCGCTCTTCCGCTCTTCTGCTTCTCAAGACCTCATCTGTTTGGTTATCCTCTCAACATCTGAATCCTTTTCTATCAAGTTTACGTGCCCCAGAATGCCAGTCCGATTTGCCTGCGACCGTTGTCACGGTCAAAAGCTCCGTTGTATAAAGGGCCACGGCCAATCCTCCTGCAACCGTTGCCTAACCACAGGAACCGCCTGTAGATACAGCCAGTCTATGCGCGGTGTGCGGCCCCAGCGCCGAGAAGTGTCTTTGGCCAATACGAATATTTTGTCGTGTTCTGATACCTCCCCAAGCAGTCCCATGCCGACTGTCGATTCATCATCCTTGTGGCACTTGTCCCTCCCTTTAGAAACCCTCCCCGCTCCAGAGGTCCGCAGCCAGCAATTTGGGTTCAGTCCTGCTGATCTGGATATCCTCCATTATCCCTTCGGCGTCGATGATAGTCTTGATCCCAATCTAGGTTCTCTTATTGGGATGCCGCATGGCTCGCCGTCTGCACCTTCTCCATCGTGCACACTATTACCCCTACCAGATGATGCGGTCCTTGGTCTTGAACAAAGGGTCAATCAGCTGTCACAACGACTGTTTGAGCACGCGGCAAAGTTTCCACCGCCATCTCTATGGCATCAATTCCAGCAAAACAAGGCGGCACAGTATCCGCCTGATGTGGATTTCCCTATTGACGAAACTCTCAGCCTCACTGGGCTGACAGTGGACGTGGCAAAGCGCTTCGTTGACCTCCTCCGGCAGCTTCGACAGTGTCCAGGACCGTACGCTGCAGTCACACATACTACTATCGCTTCTCCCGTTCTATCTTTGTCTCCAACTGTCGGTTTGGCCTCGCTTTACAACCTACTCTCCTGTCAAAACCGAGTATTAGACGTCTGGGCTATCATCTTTGTGCACATGCACAACTGCGTGCGGTTGAGCCAACACACCTTCGCCAATTCCTCCCAGAGTATTCCTATCCGTGTTTCAAAGCTGCAAATCGGGACCTTTTCGCCATCCATCTCCACCTCCCTCTATATCCAGCTAATCTTGATGGTCCGCGGTACTACAGAGCTACGGGAAATCTCCAGTGCACTTGTTTGCGAAATATCTCTGCCGTGTTCGAAAGCGGGTTCACAAGTGTTGACCTCTGATCAAGCTGCATTGCATGATCAATCACTGGGAAGCCCAGCAGATGGGATCCGTGGTCCACTTGCTATCTCTGCCTGTCGTCAACTTCTGGAGCGCGCTAGTACAACAGTAAAGAATGCTGAGGAAGCCAAGCAAGTGATAGATTCTGTTGTTGAGCGTGCAGATGGAAATATCATTGCTGCATAATATAGTACATAGGCATTTACTGATGTTGATTGTACGAACAAAGCTCTTGCAAGTGGTCATTCGGCGGATTGTCTCTGGTACTCGGGACTGGAGTGTTTCCATATCACCAAGATCGAGCTTGATGGAATCTTGTGGCGATCGACTGACTCACCTAGAGGCGATGAGGTTCTGAATTCCCCTGAGCCGGTAGCTCCTACCTGAAAGATTGGCAAGGAGTGTTGATGCTTTGTCCATTCGGCGACGTCGGTGATGTTCGGCGACCCGGCGAGGTTACCAACGCCGATGTCAAATACCTAACGATTCCCTTCTCACCATGTCTGAGTACTCCTGTCTGAACTTTTCCTTCTACTATCCTGATTTTATTGACTATAATCCGCTGTTTTACCGTTTCCCCCTTGACTATGTCTTCGGAATCTACAGGCAACGATGCCCATCCTGAAGAAGATCCCCAGCAAACGTCGCCTTCGCTTCAAAAGAAAGGCGTCCGATTCGCGCTCATCATCATTGCTCTGACTGTCTCCGGGCTTTTGGCTGCTCTAGAATCGACTGTTGTTGCCACTGCTCTCCCATCTATCACCAGTGACCTCGGCGATGGTGAAAAGTCCGTATATCTAAGAGAGAGAAAATATAGCTGCTGACTTGAAGGCAGATACAACTGGGTCATAATTGCATACTTCCTGACAATGTGAGTGAGGCATATGCGATCTCTTTCCTCTCAAGCTAATCAGGCCTTGTGTGTAGGACTGCTTTCCAACCTCTGTTTGGACAGCTAGCCGATATTTTCGGGCGGCGGTGGCTCATCATAATCGCCGTGGCCATCTTTGCTCTTGGAAGTGGCATCTCTGGCGGAGCAAGCAACATGGACATGCTCATTGCTGGTCGAGCAGTACAGGGATTTGGTGCAGGTGGCAGCAACGTCCTAGTGGAGACAATTGTCTGTGATATCGTGCCCTTGAGGGAGCGTGGTACCTACCTAGGCATTGTCCTTGCTGAAATTACCCTCGGAACAGCCATAGGGCCTGTGATCGCCGGGGAATTCATTGAGCGGACCACGTGGAGATGGGTCTTTTATCTCAACCTCCCCATTGCAGGGCTAGGGCTCGTGCTATTGATCCTCTTCCTGCGCGTTAAGCAAACCGGTGCCGGCTTTAGTCAACTGCGAAGCCGGCTTGACTTGATTGGCAATACGCTTATAGTGGCTGCGTCCACCTCTGCTCTGCTTGGCATTGGATGGGCAGGAACCCTTCATCCCTGGAAATCTGCAGAGGTCATAGTCCCACTTGTTCTCGGTCTCCTTGGAATCGTCGCAACCCTTGTTTTTGAAGGCCTTTATGAAGGAACACGACTGTGTCCGGAGCCCTTCATGCCGCTGCATCTATTCAGAAATCGCACTTCAGCCGCTGCCTTCATTGCAACCTTTTTCCACGGGATAAATGTCGTCTGGATATTGTACTTTCTTCCCGTCTACTTCCAAGGCGTCCTGATGTCGAGCCCAATCCGCTCTGGCGTGCAAATCTTGCCGTCGGTAATCATGATGACCGTGGCAGCTGTGATCAGCGGTGGCCTACTGCAAAAATTCGGCAAATATTATCGCCTTCGCGCTGATTACCATCGGTTTTGGTATCTTCTCACTACTTGGTCGCGACTCCTCCACTGCTGAATGGGTCATCTTCCAGCTTATCAATTCCACCGGGATAGGAATGTTCGTCAGCACCGCCCTCCCAGCGATACAGGCCAAACTCTCAGACGATGATACTGCTAGAGCCACAGGAGCATGGCAGTTTCTCCGCAGCTTTGGTCTTGTCTTTGGCAGTGCTATCCCGACAGCGATCTTCAATACACGATTTGACGAAATCTCTGATAGGATTCTGGATGCTGGGATAAGAACACAGCTGTCCAATGGAAGGGCGTATGAACATGCCACCAGTGCTTTTCTCCGGACTGTTCCTATTGCCGGTGGAACGCGTGGTCAGGTAATTTCTGTGTTTACCGAGGCGCTGAAGCGCTCTTGGTTCGTTGCAATTGCATTTTCCGCGGTGGGCTTCCTGCTTGTCTTTTTGGAGGAGCAGATTGAGCTGCGTACGGAGATGAAGGGGGAGTTCGCAGTTGAGGAGCAGAAGCAGAAGCAGAAACAGGAGAGTGAGAAGGACAGGCCGACTGTCTAGCGCTCTTCCCCTTCACTTTTGGGTGACGGATCGTCTAGATCGGGCAGAAAGGAAGGCCTTGTGGTTCTTTGCAGTTAGAATTACCGAATACCTATTTGAGCAGCGAAGCGGATCCTATACCTAATTGAACTGAAGTTGTGTTGTATGCTGAGGCCCCGGTATGGTTATTCTGCGATCTGTATCACTCTTCGTGAAACTCTACTTTTATCTATGACCTTCTCACTAGTTATACACGCCCTTGTGCTGGCTTATATACGGAGGCATAACCACGGTTGATATCTCCTGATTAGCTAGCAGCGAGGGAGTTGAGAAATCAGCCATTATAAAGCTCCGTGATCGCTCGTTTTGCCACTGAGCTACATCCTTCGTAGGAGGCTCTTGTTAAAGGAGATGAGGTGGGTATTCGTATGGATTCGACTCAAGGCCTCGTAGCCAGGCGTAGTTCGGCTGCGGAGGCGTAGGCTGAGGAGATTGATAAGGAGGTTGATAAGGTTGAGGAGGGAAGGTCTGAGGATATAGATAAAGTTGAGGACAGAAGGTCTGAGGAGGTTGATAATGAGGAGGTTGAGGTAGACGTTGCTGCACTATGTAGGCACGATTACCTTCAAGTTTTGCAACTCCAGTATCGATTTGCTGTTGACGAAGTCGACATTTACGTTCGCGATGACCTTGTCTCTTGCACCAATTGCAGATAGAGCATTTGTTTCGGGTCCTATTTGATCGATCAGATCGACCAGATCGACCACGGGAGTTTTGTTGGGCGTTTGTTCTGCGATTCGGTCGACCTTGAGCCTGACCAGACGAATTGTCACCTGCGGGGGTATCCTTGATATTGACAAGCAGGAAGATAACAGTTTCAATAAATGAGAGGTTCAACTGCTGCGCCGCTAGACCTTGTGATATATAGCAATCAGGAAGGCCATTGACAAGGACATGAACTGCAATTTCTCGATAAATTCGGAAAGGAGAGGTTTCAAGCGGTAGGAAGAGGTTCCGTAGTCGGCTTGTATAGGTTGAAATGGTATCCTTAGATTCCCATTTAGAATGGAAAAAAGACTTGACTGTTCCATAATCGCAAACATCTTTAATCTGGGTCCAAAGGCTCCTAGGATCGGTATGATTAACTAGAAGCTTTTGACATTCTGGGGAAACGTGCTGCAATAGCTTAGATACATTGTCAGTGAGCGTTTTAGCGATTTGTTGATTATCTTTAGAGGTTGGGGGAGGTAAGGTAGCCGTGGAGGTAGGATCGAAGTATTGCCAGAGACCGTAAGCGACGAATTCATCTTTCCAAAATCGGCTCCAGTCGGCCCAATTCGAGTAGTTGAGGATCGGGGCTTGCATCGTAAACAGAAGAAATCTGATGAAGAAGAGATCGAGGTTATATATCTCAGTTTGAGGATGGAAGTCTTTTAAAAGAGGTTATTGGAAGATTGAAAGACAAAGGGGAGGTCTGAAGATGTGTTGTCTTATCCTACAGTGCGATCGTCGGATGGCGCTTATACTTCCTTATTGGGAAAGTGGTAATCTGCGATTACTCAGCTCTTGTGATAACTATGGTAGGTAAGTATAGTTAGGAATATTTCTTTACACTGTTATGCTCATTTATTCAAATAAACATACTAAGTGACTCTGCCAGGCCTTGATATGATCGGTAATAGCCATGCCGAAAATCCGGTACATAATCTAGAGGAGTTTCTCAAGATTGGGTGTTGAATGTCTATTGTGCACGGTACTATCACGGTATGGGAGGGCCTGCGACGCAGGCTATGAAAAGCATTGTTGGTGACCTGGTGTCGTAGCTCTAAGGCTACTCTTTCCTCGATGCCTCGAGGTAAAAAGCTCTCGACAGGCTACTTTGGGAATATGTATGAGTATGGGTGTGAAGATACGCACAATTACTTATACTCGGTCACCCAGCATGAATACCACCTAACCGGCTTACAACTTCCCTCCCTCTCTCCTCTACAATCTCCCTCAACCCACTCACAATCTCCAGATACGCAGCCCTAGGTACAGGCAAACAAACATGCCCCGGCACACACCAAACCGGCTGCGCAAGATCAACATCCGCCCCAGCATCAACAAGTGCCCTCACAACCTCACAATACCCCATCTCCATGGCAATCTGCACAGCCCTCCCACAGGAAAACTTCGCAACGATTTTCGAATCCCTGGCGTCACCATCCTCCCTCCTTCCACCAAGATCATGGTACGCAACATTCGGATCGGCGCCATGCTCAAGCAGCAACCTGACCAGAGACAGATTACCTAGCCTTGCAGCCCGGACAAGCGGCGGCGTTAGATCTTCCGGTTCAATTGCCCGATCCATATTCGAGTCGTAATCCCAGTAGAAGGGATGAGGGGCAGAGGCCGGTCGGGGTCTTCGAAGTCGCAGCGCACCCCGTGTGTAAGTAAAGTCGCGGCGAGCGCGGTGTCTTGCTGCTCAACTGCGAGGGCGAGGGCCCTGGTGCGTACGACTCGGTCTGTTGTTCTCTTTACCAAAGTTTCAACCAGGTTTGGTGAGTTTTGTACCACGGCCTTCACGAGGGCTGGGCCTTCTCGGGAAGGGTAGGGGGTGGTGAAGTCTGCGTCTGCGCTGTGATCTAGGAAAGAATGCACAAGATCAGACCTTTCGTGCTCGACGGCGTATTCTAGTGGTGTTGTTGGTTTCCTCATGAGGTAGTCAATGCCGTCGAAAAACCGGAAGTTCAGATTGGGGCTGTAGTCGAGGAGCTGGGAGAATACATGGCTGCTGTAGCCGGCTTGCAATGCCGCTGCGAGAGCTTCCTCCACCTGGTGTTTCGTGGGATATTCAGATACTGTGCTTGGTGGTGACGTTTCTTTCTGCATCGCAGCCTCTTGCTCCTTCTCCTTCTCCCCCTCGCGTTTGGCTATAACCCTCTGGCTAGTGGAACGGTTCGAGAAATAGAGTTCTCCATCAGCCAGCTCCCATATCACGTCCCATTCCTCCTGTGAAGCGTCCTTGTTTGTCTTGTTTATGGCTTTTCCATTACCACCAGGCGAGCGTACAGTCCCCATCATTTCCAGTATCGCTTCACCGAGTCCATCCCATTCTCCTCGTAAGTCCTGCTTGGCTTTGATTTCATATGTATGAGGCCAGCGCCAGAAGACCATCACTGCGTCGTGAGGTTTCAACGGCGGTTCAAGTCTCCGCTGAATGCACTCATCCCATTTCCAACCAGTAAAGAATGAGTGCGCTTTTACCTCGTGGGCGCCACTTGCACCCAAGCGGCGTCTGGGGTCTTTATCAAGGAGACTGGCTAGGATATCTTGCAGATCTGGTGGCAGTGCCATAGGGAGCGGGAGGTCATTCTGTATATTTTGCTTCCCATTGTGATAGAATGGGGGAAGCCCTATCACGATTTCATATAGAATGGCTCCCAGGCTCCACCAATCTTCTGCTCGAGAGGGCTCTGAGTTACTGAGAAGAACCTCAGGTGCTGGGTACGGCGAAATGCAACTGCCGTCCTTTAGCGGCTCCAACCCGAAAAGACTGGGTTTGCAGAAGCTGACATGACCGGACGAATCGAGAAAGATATTCTCTGTCTTCAAGGAACCAACAATAATGTTCTTTCCATGCAAGTACTCCAGTATACAGATCAGCTCTGCAGCATAATATCTAGCCGTGGTAATGCTAAACCGTCGCGCTCTTTGCAGATGGTGGGAAAGATATCCTCCGCTACCAAGTGCCGAAAGGAGTTCCAACTTGTCATTAGAGTCGGGGGAGACGAAGGCGAACATGAGCGGAGCGATAAAAGGATGCTGAATGCCAGAGCGGAGGTTCAGGTCGAGCACAGAACATGAAGGCGTATCAACTTCAACAATCTCCATTCCGTAGCTTATGCCCGAGTCCTTCTTTTCAACATACACGAGGTCATAATCACCGACAGCGTCTTGATCTCTTTTTTTCCTTTTCCTTCCAAGAACGCTCCAATCTCGCCACGCCGTCAACGGCAAAGTCTCCTTTTCTGTGTACGAGATCTCCAGGTTCGCACTCCCTGTCCCCTTCTGGACATCTAGCTTTTGTTTCCGCGAACCGCTCACGTACGGATTTACCTTGACCAGTCCAAGGGACACGCGTCGAGGCTCAGACTCAGTCTCAGGCTCCTCCCATGACGACGACTCCGCCGGAGCATTCACGCTGCGGCGACTAATAAACAGCGACAAAATCAGCTCCGCCTCCTTCTCGAGCCCTGCCGAGACATCAAATTTGAAATGCCGAGCTTCCCAGGAAATGCCTCCAGAGGCGGGGGTGCAGGCCAACGCTTCGGAGGAGAGCTGGAATCCTGCATATCCTGCGACCACGTAGGGGCGCCATCGCTCATGCCAGCTCTCGGGGGTTGAGGTTGAGTCTGGTAGGGTCAAATTGTATGTCCAGCCGAGCTTGACGATTAGAATCCCCGATGTCATATTATTGGAAGTTTCTCTCAGACGTCCCGAATTCAACGGATTGATGTAATGTAAACCGGTGGGAGGGGAGGATGGGGTTTAGCCACGTGATATGCACAGCCCTCCCCATTAGTTCTCATTTATTATTTATTCAGAGGACTTTAGTCCACACCCTGTGGTCATATGTACTTATTAGAATCAAGGTAAGCACCGTATGGAATGCAGAAATTATTTAACAGGGTGAGTAGGATGAGTGTGCTTGCCTCGCGCGACTTGCTTCCTTCACGGGGCTATAAACCTCAATGCCCGCTCCCCAACACAGCCACATAAATATCTTGATGGCCAGAGACAACCAAGGGTGAAAGAATCTAAATGCTGCCAGCACCAGAAGTAAAAAGTGAATAATGATCATAACAAGCACTGCGAGGAAGCGAGTAGCAAGGAGGACGCTAGTAACCACGGAACATCTCGCGGCGCCATGAACGACTATGACAAAAGAGAAACCAGACATGACAACCCCAGCTTAAAGGGAAGGCGAAACCCCTCTTGACCCTAGGATACCAGGGGAGTACATGACACGGATGGTGCAGAATCTGGATCAAAGCGCCCAGGCCCTAAGGCAGACGTCGTCCAGGCAGGAGCTTGATGCGTTAAACAGATGTGCGCAAAATTAGAGGCTAGAGTTGAAGAAATCAGCTCCTCAGGAAGAGTTGAAGTAGATGAAGGTCCTCCACACCCCACGCTGCACATATAAACAAATTTATGTATTGATTGCCATCTAAACCCAACTGCACTATGAACGGTGTCTGCACATGCTGTATCCGGTATATTATTTTCTGTCTTCCCTAAGGTTCATTGGGACCACCCCCTGTAGAAGAGAAGAGTTATAATGTTCGGGTGAAACCAGTCCAAAAGAACCACAAGAAACAATGGAACAAGGAGCAGATCATATGAATTCTTCCCCAAGCCCAGCCAACACACTATATAAATGTCAAGTACCTGGACACAGAGTGCCCCGACTCGTGCCACACGCATGAGCCAACCTGGAAAGAAAATAACAAGCAGTAAAACAATACTCGCCATTCTCCCCAGTCTCCCAGCCACAACAAGACAGACGCAGGACACGAACACGCCCAATAAGGTCACCCAGTGGGCCCAGGCTTGAGCCAAAATGACGTAGACAACGTCAAACGACAACAAGGCTAAAATGATTGCGTCAAAATTACCATATTGAGGGAAGGCTGCATGGAGCCAGATGTTAATCCGTTGCAGGAGTATACAAAAGTCAAGCCGCGAGATAGTAAACAGAAGGGTTTGCCAGCCAAGGAATAGACTTATGCGCCACGATGCGAGAACAAAATAAGCCAGACCAGAAGAGTCGGGAAAGTCACCGCCAGTTTGAATAGTCATGGGGAACTCCCATAAGATAAAATACATCTGGCTTAGGCGGTGCGTGGTGCCGGCCAAGATATTAAACCCAGCTTTATTTATTGCAGCAAAGGCAGAATACTGGGGCCCGGATATGGAAGCTGGCTCCGTGATTGCTGTATCTTCCTGGCGCTTGACTAGTGCTAGGGGCTGTATACTAGCAGATATAATCCTTTTGCAGATGGTGGTTTCGCGTAGATCCTAAGAAGATAAGTGTCAGTCCCTATATCGATCAACTTATACAGCCTATGGAAGTAAGCCATTGACTAACCTCGTAATCATGGCAAGCGCCGAAGAGTGCGATGTCATATTGCCCTTTGGCGTAAGAGTTGGCATACTTCATCCCCACCCAGGCACCAATACCGAGTATAAGCGTGATAACAAGGGCTAGAAGGGCGGAAATGGGCACGAGCTTCTGTACGAAAAAGATCCATGCCCTTGATGTTATAGATGGACCACTGGTTCCGCTATCCGCTTGGTCATGGCCCTGCTGACTGCTGGAATCTTGATGGGTGAGGCGGCGGCGGAGTGTTGACGGCTCGATAGGCGTGTACCTGCTGCGAGCGTCTCCAGTGGTACGGATAGAGTCGCTTGGGCGACTTTCATGACCACCAGAAGCCTGCGAGTTATCGGGGGCCGAATTACTGGAGTGTAGTGGTTGGATCGACGAGCCTGTACTGCTGGAGCTGGGGACAGGGGACGTGTTTGCGCCTCCAGATGGCTGACTGGGGAGCTCAGCCAAGTCGTGCACCGCAGGTGGGGTAGCAGTTTCGCTCATATCTATTATTGCCATGTAGCTTTTTTTGGGGATAGATAAATAATAACAGTGGTAATAATAGTAGAAGCACACTGCGGGGACTTGTAATGACACAAGGTCAGCTTTTCTCTTACACCGACGCGCAGTGTTGTGCGGGGAAGCAACCAGAGTTGACCTAGCCTAATTATGTCCAAATCACGTGGAGCTCTGAGCACACGAGTTGATTATGCATTTGTTAGCTTTTCTTTTTCTTTTGCATTATGGCAGGGGAGTATATATGGGTCACGTGCTTTTGGTCTTGATAAGGTATAACCAGCTGTTTACCTAAATAGGTCTAGTACGCCCCGCCTTCGGCCTAGCGCCCGCGAAGCGGGGAATTAGGCTAGATCCGGGCGTACCATTCCGCTTCCAAGGTTGCCGGATTGAGACTAGCTCCTGGCTTCAATATTGCGTCGTCCTCAAGCAACCTCACAAAAGTTAGATTCCTTATCACATTCCTCCGTGGCCCTGCTGCCTCTTCCTCCTCCTCTTCCATCTCGAACAGCCTCGGCGGCGAAGGCGTCTGCTGCGGCCGTAAGAGCTGCCTGAACACTCACGGCTGTGGCTGTTATAGCATTGAAATGGAGCGCCGCGGTGTGCAACGCCTCAGCTCGCTGCTGCCCGACTATTGCTATAGGATCATTATTAGGATTGGCGACAGTATAGCGTCCCATTTTATTGATGTGGCACCGCTTTAGCCGTCTTTCCAATCTGGTATAGTTATCATCGTCGGCCAGGGGGATAATCATGGACTTCGGAGTATCTGACCGGAGTATCTGACCGTCCGTGGTTTGAAATTTCACCCCCCTTGGTGTTTAGAAGATATCGCAGAGCTTTTCTAATACAATTCCTAAGTGCTTAATTCCTATCTAGCAGATCTCTCATTCTCCTCCAACAGACAGCCTTCTCGTGTTTTACTGAGATAACTTTGTCTCCCATGCGGTTCACCATGCGCACTGTTTTCTACCTTCTATCCATGCTACAGGGAAAATTGGCGTCTGCTCTCTTGGCACCTCAGACTTATATTATACCAGAGGGCCAGGTGAATGGGACAGCGAGTGCAGATAGTATTGTTGGTCTGAGCGCTTTTGGTGGTCCACATATCTCAGTCCACAATGGGTCTGCCTACGAATGGTGGTATTTTGACGCTGTTTCCACAGACTCTAGCGCGGCAGTGGTTGCGCAGTTCTACCCCGGCTGGGTCCCTAAAGCCAATGCTATCTTCTTGAATTTGGTTTGGCCGAATAGGACTATTGTCAGGGAAAGGATTCTTGTTGGTGCCTTGGAGATAAGCACAGTTGGTGATGGATCTCGAGGCTACGTGGATGATGGAGCCATGACCTGGATCGGAGCGCCTGATCTGAGCTCGTATCACCTTACTTTGGACCTACCACAACTAGGTGTTTCCGGCAAAATCACCATGCGCTCAAGAGCACCTGCGCATGTATCTTGTGGCCTGAACCTCCCAGGGGGTTCCTTTAACGGCACCCCCTCCTTGTCCTGGGCCAACGCGGTTCCCGACTCTTACGCGACGGTAGACCTAGTGGTGAACGGAACAAGCGTTTTGTTTACAGGATCAGGCTATCATGACCAGGTATGTTGACCGTTAGGGAGCAGCCCGTTCTCTGCAGGTGCTAAGTCATGGTTTATAGAACTGGGGCACAACAAGCTACACCGAAGGCCTGACTCAGTGGTACTGGGGCCACTGCAGTATTGGAGACTACTCGCTCGTATATGGCTATTATATGGATCTTTCACTAAATATCAGTTCCAGTGTCTATCTTGCTGAGAACGAAAAGCCTCTTATCTATGGTTGCTCAAATATCAAGGTCACTCCACAAGGACCTGGTGTTTCCATGCCTGTAGAGGACACAGGGGATGTTGAGGGTTGGGCAATCGAAATCAATGATCCTGATCAGGGTCAGTTTTTCTTCTATATCGAAAACAGGGTTATTGCAACCCCAGGAGAGCAAGTCGTCACGCGCTTCATTGGTCGAGCGACCGGAGGCCGGGTTGGAGGCCCCAGTTCAACAGGTCCGGCAATTGTTGAGCTGATGAACAACCCTGCCTTAGTTCTTTAACAGTATGAAGCCTTCTATTACAGCATTGAATCTAGCAAGTCTGTTGGGGTGTTCTAGGCCAAGCACTTTTTCACAATCTCGATCCTCCACGGCAATCCACTTATAGTTCTCAAGATCTTGCTCACTGCTTATTGGCTGACGAACGAATCTTCGTTCTAATCCCTCTACCTCGAGCTAGCTAGAGGTAGCTGTAGACAGAACTGTAGAGCTCTTGCTGTTGCGCGGGACTAGACAGGGCGTGCCCGAAACGAACTCAAATGACTTTCAGCTCCTGGATGGAAACGGCATGATTAAGAGGAAAGACAATCTTTCCAATACTCGTTCCTCTCCACCGTCGATGTAGCATTTAGGCGCCGCGAACGGGTTCCCCGCCATGGTGTTGCATCCTCCCTTTATGGTATAGTGCATAACTTTATGTCCGGCTTAGTAAGTACATAACGCGTCTAACGCGTCGGCGTGGAAGTTTCGTTAGAGCTTCATCAATCAAGACATTCAAATTGATTCAACCTCCAAAAACTAGCACACCAATACTCCCATACAACCTAAAATGGCTCTACTAGTCGACAAGCTACGTCCACGCTCTCTCGACACACTCTCATACCACCATGAGCTCTCGACACGATTAAGGTCCTTGGTATGAATTTACCAAGCTGTCCGTTGGTGATCACTTTTAACACTTTCGCTTTCCCAATATAGGCTCAAAGCGGCGATTTCCCACACCTCCTCATGTACGGCCCATCCGGCGCCGGCAAAAAGACTCGCACAATCGCAACCCTCAAAGAACTCTACGGCCCCGGCGTGGAAAAGATCAAGATTGACAACCGCGTTTTTCAAACGAGCAGCAACCGAAAGCTCGAATTCAACATTGTCTCCTCCGTCTATCACCTCGAAATTACACCATCCGATGTAGGACACTATGACCGCGTTGTCGTGCAGGAACTTCTCAAGGAAATCGCCCAAACGCAACAGGTCGATCTCACCGCGAAGCAGCGGTTCAAGGTTGTTGTGATCAACGAGGCAGATCATCTAACGCGTGATGCACAGGCCGCGCTGAGAAGGACGATGGAGAAATACAGCCCCAATTTGAGATTGATTCTCTTGGCCAATAGCACCTCGAATATCATTGCGCCGATTCGTTCGCGGACCCTGCTGGTTAGGGTTGCGGCGCCGAGTGAGGGGGATATTTGTGCTGTTCTGGGTGCGGCTGCGAAGAACGAGGGGTGGAATGAGGCGCAGGGACTTAATAAGAGGATTGCGAAAGAAAGTGGCAGGAACCTGAGAAAGGCTTTGCTTATGTTTGAGGCTATTTATGCTCAGAGGTATGGTTCTCTTCGCCTTTTGAGTGTGCTGGTATATACTGACTTTAAGTGAAGCGAGAAAGTAACAGATAGCACACCGATTCCGCCACCGGACTGGGAAGCTCTTATCTCGTTAGTTGCGGAGGAGATTCTTGCAGAGAGATCACCGGCCCGGTTACTACAAGTCCGTGCCAGGCTATACGATCTTCTGACGCATTGTATCCCTCCTACAACAATACTCAAGGTTTGTCAACGATCATCGAACCAGCACCAATATACTAACAACGGATAGACCTTGACATTCAAACTGATTGCCAAAGTCGACGATACTCTAAAACCAGATGTGGTCAAGTGGTCTGCCTTTTACGAGCACAGGATCACGCAAGGCACTGTAAGATATCATATACTCGCAAGAAAAAGCTAAACATAGCTGACACGTGTTACAGAAAGTAATCTTCCACCTGGAAGCATTCGTTGCCAAGTTTATGCGCATTTATGAAAGGTTCGGACCGCAGCCTTAACCAATTGGCCCTTGTGCTAACTTTCTCCCAGTTATCTGATGGGCATGGATTTCTAAATGAATTGTAGAACACATAGGGTATTAATTAATGAGAAGATCATGCATGACTCTTTTGGGCCGTACCTTCCCTGAGTAGGCATAGAAAAACAAGGAAGGCACAAACATCCATCGCTCCTTCCTTACCCAACTCATAAATGCAAATAGGGAAACTGCAACCCAAGTCGGGTCCTAGCAACGGCTGTACCTTCCTTAAGTAGATATAGAAAAGCAAGGAAGGAGCAACCGTCGCTCCTTCCTGAGAGTTGCTCCTCCCTTCTCCCATTTATAAATGCAAATAGGGAAACTGCAACCTAAGGCTGGTCCACGGGTCGTACCTTCCCCGAGTAGACATAAAAGGCAACTTAGGAAGGAGCAACCATTCTCTCGAACACGAAAAGATCTGGTGCTTATGTCGCTGACGGATACAAACACGAATTATCTTAATCGTGGATGTCGAAGCCTGAACCCCAAGAAAACCAAAGCGCATCTAAAACACACCATACGGAATCGCATTTTCGATAATATACTCAACCGACTCAGCCCGATGCCTATCCTCCTCAATACCAGACCCATACCCACTAAAAGCCATGTTCTTCCTGTCCTTCCCATATTCAGGCGAAAACGAAAGCGTACTCTCTATCGAGCCAGTCAGATAGGAGCAAGAAGAAAGAGAAAGGAAGAAACACACCTCCCCCAGGACTCGGATCAAGCCCATACGCAATCGGAACCCCACGCACTGCTCATCCCATACGCCAAAGCCGGATCCCACGGGTAATCCGGTAAGATATTGGAGAACGCAGCTATATTTTCCTGGCCCAGTGTAATGCGAGAATTGTCGCTAACTCCGAGTATCGTATCATTGTGGAGAAGCCGGTCTGGTAATCAGAGGCTATGACTCTGGCCAGGAGGAATGAGACAATAAGCAAGGGGAACAAGCTGAGCAGTATCATTTTGCCCCAGGTATCGATTGGAAGAAGGATCATGCGTCTTGGAAACTCGATTCAGGGTTAGGTAAGATGGACAGGAAGTGTGTAGATTAGGTGTAGCATCTGTCTCCCTCTTGTCGGTTACCCCTAAAGCCCTTGTACTTTACATTTTACCCCATTCGAGCATGACAGACCGCATCATGCTTTACAATCAAGATGACCATGGAAAGATCAAAGAGGCTTGCAAAATTTCAAAGCTAGTAACTCAAACTATGGGCCTCCTGAGCTTATTCAACGGCCCGGCCCGTTGTAGTGGCCAATCGATCTCTAACATTTCGGTCCGGAGCCCACTAGTGGGGCTAGGACTTTACTACTTTCTCGTTTGCTTACTAGTAGACAAGATTCACTGGAAGAGTTCAACTTATGCGGCTCAACTGTCAGCCCATTTTTTTTTCCCTTTTGGCAGAGTGCGTCAGACAGGTGTTATGGGCTGAAGGGTGATAGGCTTGCCAGGGCCTGCGCAGCTATGCTCGGTCACCCGCGTGTATCCTCGGGGACTTCTCAGACCGTGCAGATTTTCTGCAGCTGTTTCAACGACTGGTAGGCTGAATCAATCCACAATACCTCGGCATAGCATGACTTGAAACATAGCGAGTCGTTTTGTCGAACCTTTCGGTTGACACTGGTTTTGCCATCGACCACCTGGATAGACGATGAAAGCTCCTGCCGAGCCACATCTAGCAGACACATAGTATCGTAGATGTTTCCTACCATCAAGTATACTGTGGAGTTAAGGCTGAGGTTTAATCTGAAAGTGACACATCTCCTACGGACGTTGGCCAGAGGGTTCAGACGTGGATGGAATCATAAATGGGATGGTCTCTTCAGTGTCTGTCAGGAGCCAATTCCAGGACTTCTCCCGGCCGGAGCCCTTCATTATATGCATGGTTGACTCGTCGAAGAGGGTAATCATCTGGGGCAACTTCTGCCAACCTAAAATCTCGAGGTGGTAATGATGGTAGATTCTATGGTCTTATGTTCAATCACCGAACATTGGTAGAGAGAGAAAGAATTTCATGTGAGATGAGCTGCGGATAAACCTGATGTGGGCACCAAACATTCTCAGGTTAAAGATACCACGCATAGCTTGATCTTTCTTCCTAGTCAGTCTCTGATTTTGATACTCTTATTGTTGTAGGCCTTTGAGGTTCATATACGAGCATCGAAGCCGAAGTAACCAATCTTTATTCCAAAGGAAAGCCCATGTATGGCCCAGAAATAGTTTGCTTAATGAAGCGGTTTCTAGTGCAGTCAAGTCAGCTGTGTGCTTTTCGTTGAAATGTACGCCCGAGACCAGAGGATAATAATCTTCATAGAGAAAGGACCACAATTAGCAAGGTTCTAGTATGGAAACTGTGACAAATCGCTATCTATCGGTCTAGGACCGGAAATTGCAGGATCGCTACTAGGTGAAGCTATTGGTCAGAGGAGACCTCTCCGGTTCGGAGTAATTCTATTACTCCAACGGCAATCCGACAGAGGCCGATATCGGACCTCTGCGAGGTCTATATAAGACCTCTGCTTGTATCTAGATCCTAGCTATCTGTTATGAAAGCGCCTCAGGGGAATGGGAGCGGTAGATGAAGGTATAGCGACTGCAGAACGTTGCCAATAGAACTAAAGGGTAGAGAACAACTGGAAGGAGGAAAGTAATGAGATAGATAGAGAACTAAGAACTAAGATCTATCTCATTACTTTCCTCCTTCCAGTTGTTCTCTACCCTTTAGTTCTATTGGCAACGTTCTGCAGTCGCTATACCTTCATCTACCGCTCCCATTCCCCTGAGGCGCTTTTATAACAGAAACTTGGCTGGGGCCAACGTACGCTCGGCACTCCGAGGATTGCAATTAACCTGCTGGGCTAAAACAAACCTGATTGCAGATTCAAGTTCCAAGGTAGTACAGGGTCGGTTTATTGGACTGCGGCTGCATGAGAAAAGCACACGAATTGCCCTATCCATGGACTGACCGAAGCCCTTCATCGGCCGGTCTAGGGACAGTGGCCCGGCCACTGACAGGCACCGGGGCACTAAGCGAACAGGAGCCAAGAAGATAAAATATAAGAAGCCAGTACTGTCACCCGATGATTCAGGTATCTAGTCTTCATCAGTCGAAATATTATTCCACCTTTATAAGGATTCTTTATCATGCGCCCCCCTGTGCATGATTACATCGAACTGGAACTGATGCAAGAAGTCAAACTGCTTGGTGTTCCACTGCCTGATACCATTGCAATTGCACACGATCTGTACATGATCTCGTCGATTGATATCATTCATGCTGATCGCGATTCCATTCTGTTGGCTTCCTGGTTGCTGGCGCCGACGAACGTCACGGCTACAGTGTCTGATGGTCTTGATGCAGCGCCCTAAATCCCGCCTCACCATCGCATTCAGGAAGACTTTTTGCTCGTCTGAGTCCAATTCGATCCATCGGAACTAAAACACTGGCACACCCTGTGCACTGGCACACTCGACGCCAATTTCCCAATCTCAATTTCCTCGGGCATTTTCAATGTCAGCAGAGATGCTACCGTCTCAGTTGGAACCTTCGGAGTCCGTGTTTGCAGGCGGACGGATGATGAGGGACACTGCCGCGTACAACCCCACGACCAGATCCATGATGGTGGCAACCAACGACGGAAAATTCTGACAAGACTGGAACTCGGGCGACTTCAAGATAGCCCGCACCTTGAGCATCGCCTGTCGGGTTAAGAGCATTGTCTGATCTATGGGTGCTCCGGGGGTCTGCAAATGGCCTTCTAGCGATTCAACTATCCCATTGAGGGTCGCGGCGTGCGGATACTGCGATATGCGATACCACTGACTTGTCGCGGTATATCTTGGGTACAAGAGCAGCCGCACGATCAGATAATGGGAACGAATAGAGGGAGAATTGGTGTTGACTGACACCAGTGTGGTCTCGCGGGATGCAGTTGGCGGGCTTTCCAGAGACCAAGCGTAGCGGCTTCATCGCGACCGACATGGAAGCTTCATTCTAGCAAAGCGGCTGTAGGATTTGTGGAAGCTCCGAATAATATCACAAATAAGCGCCTCCAGACAGTGTGATTGATGGCAATTTCCAGACTGTGAGGGGGTTCCTTTGACTTCCTAGGGAGAGAAATACTACGTCATACTTGCATAGACAATTTAAATACTACCAATACATACTACGACTCAATGGAAGAGAAGCAACCTACAACTATTCGCACGATCATCTCAATTTATTGTCCCCTGATTTTTCGACTTCTTGAATCTGCTATGTCTGACGAAGCGATAATGACTGACTCGAAACTCATGGATATTGAGCCCGGTGGCGAACAAACCCAGTGAGTTTGCTAGAAGGGGCAGTGACCAGGGCCGTTGTTCATGACCGTTCTACAGATATGAAGGCATCCGGTTATTCAGTGCAACACCAGCCAAACAGACTGGGCAACTAGGTGGTATGGCGCTCTTTAGGTCGTTGCTCCTGAACCGATCCTGACCGCATCTTAGACAATCTCCCACATACCAGGAGCCCGGTCAGAACCAGAATTGTGGAAGAGAATAGTGAAGCAAAGGATAAAAAAAATAGAAGAGAGGACGCTAAACTTGCTCATAAGCTGGAGCTTGGAGAGCGCACTTCTGGCATATCCGGATATACAGACAGAGGACCGGTAATTCCATTCCCTATAAACTCCGATGTGACATCTCCGTATGTGGCAACAAAAACAAGAGAGCCTGAAGCTGATGATATTATACATGATGAAGGCCGAAACCGAGGACGATCCAGCGAAGTCGCGGAGAGAACAAGGGTATGGGCCTGGTTCTGGGGTCGGCGCATAGGTACGAAGAGTGATCCAAAGAAAGGCGTGATAAGGTAGAATGCGAAAGCGAAGGCTTATTGTGAGGCCTCCGGGCTAGACGATGTGGTCTTCGGAGGATCGGGCATGCTCTGTGTTCCGAGAGGTGTTTCTCTGCGTGCCCGCTTCAAGCTTTCCAATGTCACACCATTGCGAAGCTTCGTTAGGCCGACGACTGGTGGATCGCCATGTTTCACAAATTCCCAGAGACCTAAGAATGAATTAGTAACAGAACTCAATGCCTACCTTGCTTCAAAATATCACGTACCGGGTAACTTATGACCTGCTAGACGGAAAGCTTCCTTTGCAATCTTTTCGTGAATGTCGCCTTTCAGCTCAAAAACAATCCTGCTAACTGCAACCTTTGCTGTCCAGTAGTCAAATTTACCCTTTCCTTTACCCATACGCTGCTCATTGCCCTTGGTGTAGACACCAATGTTGGCACTCACGCGCTTATATAGTGTGTAATTCATTCCTCTTAGACGTCTCTTGATAGTCTCTTCGGCAATCTTGAGCGAAGAGGCTGGTAGTCGGCGGTCGTGATCTTTCATTCGCAAGCCGTAATCTCCCCACACTACTGTTGTGCCTCGGGATGAACCGCCAGTTGCGACATGTGGACGACCTTTGGGCGACTTAGATACTTCGGCAAATTTCGGCGTGAGCCAGTCCAAAGCCGGGGATGTTGTAGAGAAGCATCGTGAAAATGGGAGGATAGGGACGGAGGTCCGGAGACCCAGTGCTAGAATTCCATTAGCCTGACGATGAAGACTTTTTTCGAACGGGAAAAGATCTCACAAGCGGGCTGAGACCAGGCCAGTTGCGGCCGTGCCAGATATCTGAGATGTGAGGCCATTGTAGTTATCGACCACGAGGTCCGCTTTTGCTAGAAGCGATGTTCTGAGCCGCAGACTTTCTGGATACCAGCATATCCCTCACTAAGGGTTTATCCGATCCGCTCCCTAAAGGGGAAGGCGGCTCTCTGCACGTGTCATGCGCCGGACCTGACTCTATTACATAAGCTAATTAACATCGCGTCTCCGAACAAGCTGCGGGAGCTAGGCAGGCGCGTCGCGTTGCCTGGTGATGCTAGCTGTCGAAGTCTTATCTCAAAAGCGAGTTCCTTCCTCTGGATTTTCAACCTGATTTACTTGGGGTCCATTCATGTAAGATATCATGCCGGCTGATATCAGGAACTTCTTTGGGAGCAAGTCGAGCCAAGGCTCCAACTCGTCTCCTGCGAAAGCGCCCGCGAAAGCGCCCGCGAAGAAAGAGGTATGTGATGTTATCTGGGAACGGTGTCTTTTTTCTATATCACCATGCAATTCGCGAATATGTGTTAACCTTACTGGCATAGGTCTCGACTCGTAACAAGCGTAAGACCTTGGATTGTCACGTCGCATCACTCATCTAATGAATTGGCGACAGGGACCAGGAAAATCGTGGAAGACAGTGATGATGACGATGTCGTGATAACGGAGCCTCCGGCCCCGAAAAGCAAAGCTCCGAGCAAGCCGTGTGTTTCCTCCTGGCCGGATCATTCTGTCTGCGTTGGCTGACCAACTGTTAAAGCAAGCCCGAAGAACCACAAGGGGAGCTCACAACGACCTCCGACTATTTTGCCTCAAGTAAGAAGAGAGGAAGACCAACCAAGGCTGCTAATGGTGCAACAACCAAAGAGAACCAGCCAGCTGAGGGCGGCCAGACTGCGCCCAAGACGGAACCCTCTGAAGCCGAAATAAAACTCAAGGAGCGGAAGGAATCTCGGAAGACTACTTCCCGCCACGACTCGGAAAAGACATCGGCGCTTCTTGACGACGAGAAACTCGGCGAAGACGATATCTTTGCAACCGATTACAAGAAGGCAGGGAAAGGCGACGATGATTACAAGGAGGAAGATGACGATGAAAGCGATGGCTTTGACGACCCTCCAGTGAAGCCAGGTCCAAAAAAGCGCTCCACTCTTGAGGAACCTGAAGACGATGTGGTTATGGGAGACATCCTTCAACAACCAGTGAAGGCAGGAAAACCCGCAAGTCAGCGGAAGCGAAAATCTGAGGCTATAGACAAGGACGACGATGATGACTTCCAAGTCGCTACAAAGAAGCCCGCGGCTGGTTCAAAGCCCAAGAAGCCCAGAACGCCCGTTGCGAAAAAAGAACAGACAGAGAGTAAAGAAATCCAAGATATCTTCGATTCCATTCCAACAATAAGACCCCCATCACCGCCACCAGACAATGGCGACAACAAGGGAAAATTCAAATTTGGAGGGGACAGATCGCGATCTCCTGGAGGTGAAAGTGCCACAATACCTACAGGAGCTGAGAATTGCCTTGCAGGATTGGCATTTGTTTTCACAGGTGTTCTTAATACCTTGGGACGTGAGGAAGGCCAGGCACTCGTGAAGAGATATGGCGGAAAAGTTACCGGGGCCCCTAGTAGCAAGACAAGCTATGTTGTTCTGGGAAGTGATGCTGGGCCGAAGAAACTTGGAACAATTCAAAAGCACAACCTGAAAACAATCAACGAAGAGGGCTTGTTTGAGCTCATCCGCCGCCTTCCCGCAAATGGCGGAGACGGCAAAGCGGCGGAAAAGTATGAGGCAAAGAAGAAGGCAGATGAGGACAAAGTCCAGGAGGCAGCAGCCGAAATAGATAGGGAAGAGAAGCGCAGGGAGGCGGCCAAAGCCAAAGCGAAAGCCACAGACACCAAAGGCGCCAAAGATACCAAGGGCACGAACGACACAAAAGACACCAAGACTGACGATCGTCTCTGGACCTCTAAATATGCCCCAACGTCTCTGACTATGATATGTGGCAATAAAACTGTCGTTGATAGGCTTCAAGGCTGGCTTAGGAACTGGCGGAATAATGCCAAGGCTAACTTTCAAAAACCGGGCAAAGATGGTACTGGGACATATCGCTCTGTTATGATCCATGGGCCACCAGGAATTGGCAAGACAACCGCGGCGCATTTGGTGGCCAACCTGGAAGGTTATGATGTCGTGGAAACAAATGCGAGTGATACGAGGAGCAAGAAACTTGTTGAAACTGGTCTTCTGGGTGTTTTAGATACAACATCCTTATCGGGATACTTCTCGACTTCGGACAAAAAGGTTGAGAGTGAAAGAAAGAACCTAGTTTTAATCATGGACGAGGTGGATGGTATGTCTGCCGGTGACAGAGGGGGTGTTGGAGCATTGGCTGCTATTGCAAAGAAGACCCGGATTCCGCTTATTCTCATTTGCAATGAGCGAAGACTTCCAAAGATGAAACCGTTTGATCATGTTACCTTCGAACTACCATTCAGACGTCCAACCGTTGAGCAGATTCGGGCACGGCTGTCGACCATCTGCTTCCGGGAGGGATTGAAAATTCCGGCTCAGGTTCTCGATAGCCTGATCGAGGGCACACATGCAGACATCCGACAAGTAATAAACATGCTCTCAACCGTCAGACTGGATCAGAATAACCTGGATTTCGACCAAGGAAAGCAAATGTCGAAATCTTGGCAGAAACATATCATCTTGAAGCCATGGGATATTGTTAGCAAGATCCTCAACCCGCAAATGTTTTCCCCAAGCTCAACGGCGACACTCAATGACAAGACGGAGCTGTACTTCAATGACCACGAGTTTAGTTACCTGATGCTTCAGGAGAACTATCTCAGGACGAGACCAACCCGTGCTAACGCATACGAGGGTAAAGAGCAGAAGCTAAAGCTTCTAGAATTGGCGGACGATGCAGCCTCGAGCATCAGTGACGGCGACCTCGTCGACCGGATGATCCATGGTAGCCAGCAGCAATGGAGTCTCATGCCAACGCATGCCATGTTCAGCTTCGTGAGGCCTGCTAGCTTCATGTATGGCAACATGTATGAAAGGGCTGGATTTACAAGCTGGCTGGGGCAAAATAGTAAACAGGGTATGTAACCTGTTAGGGTATATTATATCAACCTATTAACACTTTGATTCTAGGGAAACTCTCGCGGTATGTGAAGGAGATCCAAGGACGCATGCGTCTTCGCGCCTCTGCAGACCGCCACGAAGTTCGGCAACAATACATACCACTTCTGTGGGACAAGATTGTTCGTCGACTGATGGCCGACGGCAAAGACGGTGTCGAAGATGTGATTGACGTTATGGACGCTTATTTCCTGACTCGGGAAGATTATGATGCGCTTATCGAGCTTGGACTAGGTCCTATGGATGAGTCTAAAGTCAAGCTGGATACGCAGACCAAAGCTGCCTTTACGCGTCTCTACAATCAGCGCACCCATCCACTCCCTTATATGAAGGCGAGCAATGTGTTTGCCCCGAAGAAAGCGCCGAAAGAAAAGCCTGACATTGAAGACGCTATTGACGAGTCGGACGAGGACGATGTTATTGCAGATGATGCCAAAGAAGATGAGAGTGACGAGATCGATCTCAAGAAGGATAAACTTATTCGTGTACCCAAGAAGTCAAAAAAGGGTGGTGCAGCTGCAGCCAAGGGCACAGCGAAGAGCGCCTCGAGTAAAGGCAAAGCAAATTCGAAGAAGGCAAGCGAGGATGATTTCCTCGACGATGATGATGAGCCGAAGCCGAAGAAAGCAGCAGCACGAGGCAGGAAACCCAAAGCGAAAGCTTGATAAGTGATGATGGGAGCGGGACGTTGTGTATGTAATTATACTGCTAAACAGGACAAATGGTGTACCTTGCACGAACTAGAAGCATTTACTCCGTAGAGCTGTCCATCTTGTAAGTTGTAGCTGTCGATCACCTGTTTTGGTCTTGGCTGATCTCTGGGGATCGAGGCGGAGTCGTTGGTTGCCGTCACAGTTTCGCTCTCCCCTCCTTTCGATCCCCTACCAACTTACGGGTGTGATATTGAACCAAATACCTGGAGCAGCTCCAGGAAAAATTTTTGGTTCCTTCATCCTTCTATTGTCGCGCTTTGGCCAGGCTGGTCCTGACCGTGTTTCTTTTCCCCTCGTTTATCAGATTCAGCAGCGCATCCACAGGAAATGAGAGCACAATAGCTTCACTGTCCCTTTAGTCGATAACTATATTTATCCCGGATCGCGATTACTCGTTCTATGTTTCCGTCTCCGTTGTATTCTCCCTTTCGGTGGACGGAAAATGTCTCTCCTTCATAACGAAGAGTAGGTCGCGACGCCCCTCTCAACCATCCCCATGGCTACAAATGAGGCTAAACAAAGCCCAGCTTTACGATATGGCAGTTACGCACATCTTATCTCTCAACAATTAAGGATGGCATTGGCGATAGGCTTATCAACGTGAATCACTCCGTCCTTAACACCCCCGGATTTCGTGCCGCGGGCTGGCCGCCAGCGTCCGCAAATACCACTCAACTCGGGACCAGCATCAGACGAACATATTCCCCTCCGATTCCTACAACGACTGCGGTCTCGTCAGAGTATTACCAGCTGGGTAACCGAGATGCGAACCAAAGATTTGGACTTGGGGAAGATGGCGAGGAAGATGAAGGGGGGATGGTGACTGGAAAATCCACTGCGGATGTACTTGGACGCCGGAATCCCCTGCGAGGCGAGAAAAGAATGAATCGGAGGGATCGTCAGCAAAGAGAACAACAGAAAGCGCGGGAAGTAGAAGAGGATGACAGTAGTGACCTGAGTGACGAAAGTGACGAGGATGGAGAGGAATTACCGAGGTCAGTCGCTGGTGGAATTGGTTATATGATCTGAGCTTATTTTGCTTACGTTTTGCAGAACTAGCGAAGAAATCAAGTTCACGAAAGTGCCCGTACGGACCAGGGCAGACTCGTCTCCAATTCGAGCAACGGATCGTCAGGAAAGGCCGCAGGTTATGATCACCGTGCCTCCGCATCCGTCTATGGGTAGTCATTATCGCACAGGCTCTCTAGGGACGGCCCCGAGCGTCAAGGGACGCGCAAGGCGGGATACTACGACGACTACGGCTAGTAGTGATATGTCTTCCGATCATGAGATTGATTCCTCCGCCTTTAGGAGGCGGCAAATCCAGTTCTCGGGTCACGACCAGGTTATAGGGCCTTCGGAGCTAGGGAAAGCCGGTATTGATGGACTGGAGCAGGTGGATGAGCATGCCGAAGATTCGGACGCTGGGTCCGTGGAAAGTGCTTTATCATCAGAATTTGACGCCACAGCTGGATCTGCATCGCTTCTTGGTGGTGTTGGGATTACTGGAAGCTTGAATTCATCATCACCTATCGCTTTGATGCATAAGTTGCCGCATGGGCCGGGATCACATACCGCATCTCCACGGAAGCCGAAACCACCAGCGCCTGAACTACAGGACCTACCCCCACCTAGACCTATAAGCACAGTACAGCCCGTTAGCCTGCTCTCAAAAGCTCTCAATGCTCGAAAGAGGGCACCGACTAACCCGGTTGAGAAATTCGCAGTCATATCTGGTAATGGTTTATCGGATGCTCTGAATATACGACTATATGTCCCATTCTCCTCCGATCCTGAAGAGCCACTCGACCTGCCAATTGCTCGTGAATCTAAATTGACAGAGCAGCCGGCCCCAGTCACTGTCAACGAGGCCATCGGGCTCGCTCTTTGGAAGTATTCTGAAGAGCGGCGAGAGCCTGCCATCGAGCGTGGCAAGTTAACCGTGAATAGGTGGACGCTTCGAATGGTAGAGGATGGCGAGGTCGAGTACGACTTCCCACCATTGGGTAGAGCGTCGGCAATAACCGACTTTACCTCAAACAACAACAATCGAGCAGGCGGGATGCGCGGCCGATCCAGAGGCAAACAATACGACGAATTTGCTCTAGTAGAGGCTTCGGATTCGGAGTTCGAGGATAATGAACGCCACTTCCCCGCAGAAAACGTCTCTGCGGCCGCCGAAGAGACTGGGGATGTAACGCCAGTAACACTCACTAATCCGGCGAATCAGCCGATCCCGCAGAGTAAAACGCCTCGCCCGAATCCGATTCTCGGACAACCGTTCTCCTCAGCGCTGAACGACACCAATCTTACGCCCGCTGATCGCCCGGCAGTACCTACTTTCAATTCTACACCTCGTCTTGGTATCTCCAAGACGTTGAAGATTGGGCACGTCAACCATGAGGGCTCGACCCAGGTCACGACGCTCAATACCTCGACAGACAGCTACATTGCGGAGGTTCTTGATTCTGTTTGCAAGCGATGGGGACTAGATAAAGGGACCTACTTGCTCAAGGTTATGGGCTCTAATACGATCGCACCGCTAGACCGTACAGTCGAGGCCCTGGGCAATATCACGGAACTAGACCTTGTTCGGCGACGTTTCGGGCCGCAGACATTGACCAGCTCCCCAGTGAGCTCGTCTCCGAATGCACCGCTCCAGGTTGATAATCCTAGTGCTCCCAGCAAGAAAGGGAAGAAAGGCGGACCGCGCATGCTACATCCGCTTACCCAAAAGCAGGATCTCACTGGAGGCTACTACCGGCGGTACTATGTACTTCGCAAACAGTCCATGGGATTTACGACATCCAATTATCGGGTGCTCACCTTTGACAATGACTACATGCATATCATGCCTGCGGATACGGGTAAGAATTCGTCAGACACCAAGACACGATCGATAAGCTTCAATGACGTTGTTGGATGCAAAGTGAGTCGACGCCATCCGAAGAATTTCCGAGTCGTTGTGCTTCGAGGGAACGACGCCAACGAGCAGAAACGGTACGATTTCGAGGCGCGGAATGCCCTCGAGGCCGTGGAGATTGTTGATGAGATTAAGAAGAATATGGCGCATTATCGGACGTGATTATTCTATTATTATTTGTCTTTATAGGTATTTTTGGGCGCATTGGTTAGCAATGTTTGACTTTACAGCAGCAGGGAGATGCAGGAGAGGGGGTCTTTGTTGGCTTTGTGTATGCAACCTGTAAGAGTTGTTCATAAGGGCTTCATCATTTTGAAATATGACTAGCCTCGAATTATCACTCCTGGTCGAAGCTATGAAGTCACCGACAAAATAAGAGTGGTGATCTCATCTCTGGTGGATATCAACAATCCATGGATCAATGGCGACTTCCACGAACTACTCTAGACTCCAGAGCTGTCTGAAGTCTTCGAGGACAGATCAGATCGCAATGTCGGTATGTAAGACCTGCAGCCGGCCTTTGACGCTTTGTCGCTCTGACCATCAAGGGAATGCGCCGGAGTATGAAAGAAAGGCAGAACAAAGGATAGATGCAGGACGACTCTGTAAGTAAGCAGCAGGATGGAGGAAAGCAAGGAAAGGAAATGACCGAATCATAATCGAACGATCCATCTTGACGCAAAGAATCCGCCTGCTCTTCACGAACCCCGCTTCTCCCTCTCTTTCATTCCGCCCACGTCAAGTTCAACTCGATCGAGTCCTGCTTGTCTCAGATTTGAGATTACTCCTCAACTTCGTCTCTTCCGCTGCTTTCTTGTCCTCTTCTTTCAATTGAACGGAGGCCGTCGTACTTATAAGACTCGTACTACTCCGGGGGATCTCCGTCCTCCGTTATCCGAAACACACACGAAGCCTCCCTGTGTCTCTCCCCTCCAGTGTAGCTCCAACCAGGAAAGCCTAGTTCTGCGTGTCTCACCTCGTTCGAGTTCTTAATCTTGGCTTCAGGGATTCCATCCTCGATGCCTACTCTCGGAGGTCTGTTGAAGAAACGGCGAACGAAAGATTCGCAAGACCTCTCCAAGGAGCTTCCTGGTTCCACTGCTGGCCACACGCCGACGTCACCAATCGAGCAGCAGCAGAACCAGCCCTCGAACCACCACCACCACCATTTTCTTCATCATAGTAGCAATCACAGTCACCATCATCCCTCCGACGATTCGGCTAATTCCGCCAATTCGGCTACAAATACTCAAAACCAACAGCAGTCTAACCAGCCCACAGCCAGCAAACCCTCCGACAGTCAAGCCGCCTCCATGCAATCCCCCGCACAGCATGTCTCTACTTCCGCACACTCGAATTACGGCCACCAGCAACAGCATGGCAGTAATGCCGCCAGCATAACCAACATTATTCACCCCTCGCAAGACAACACTCCCCAAGTCAGCAAGACTGAGCGCACCACCAAGGGAAAATATACCCTGGAAGATTTTGCAATTCAGCGCACGCTCGGCACAGGTAGCTTTGGACGAGTCCACCTCGTGCAGTCAAAGCACAACCACCGCTTCTATGCGATTAAAGTCTTGAAGAAGGCGCAGGTTGTCAAGATGAAGCAGATTGAACACACAAATGACGAGCGACGGATGCTCAATCGCGTTAGACATCCCTTCTTGATCACATTGTGGGGTACTTGGCAGGATGCACGGAATCTCTACATGGTTATGGATTTTGTGGAGGGCGGAGAATTGTTTAGTTTGCTTCGGAAGTCCCAGGTGAGTTGTTTTTTTGTTTATTTATCTTTTTGCTTGCCATTGGCCGGTCAAGCAAGCTAATGTCCGGCAATCTATAGAGGTTCCCCAACCCCGTCGCCAAATTCTATGCTGCTGAGGTTACTCTAGCAATTGAATATCTTCATTCGTTGGACATCATTTACAGAGACCTGAAACCCGAGAATTTGCTGCTAGATCGCCATGGTCACTTGAAAATTACAGATTTCGGGTTTGCAAAGGAAGTGCCTGATATCACCTGGACACTTTGCGGAACGCCCGATTACCTTGCACCAGAAGTTGTCGCCTCCAAGGGTTATAGCAAATCTGTCGACTGGTAAGATCTGTACATGTTCCACTGGAAGGGATGTGTGCTAACTGTTTCAAGGTGGTCTCTTGGAATATTAATCTTTGAGATGCTTTGCGGGTTTACGCCCTTCTGGGACCAAGGTTCACCTGTCAAAATCTACCAGAACATTCTTGCTGGCCGGGTCAAGTTCCCGCCGTATCTTCATCCCGATGCCGTTGATCTACTTTCGCGGTTGATCACCGCGGACCTCACTAAGCGGCTAGGTAACCTGCATGCGGGTCCAAACGATATCAAGAATCACCCTTGGTTTGCAGAAGTTACCTGGGAACGGCTCTTGAGAAAAGAGATTGACGCGCCATATGTACCCCCTATTAGGGGAGGACAAGGAGATGCAAGCCAGTATGAAAGCTACCAGGAAGAGACCGAATCCTACGGTCATGGTGGCGAGGATCAGTACGTTTCACTCATCTCGATTCGCACGGACTCTTGCTAACTGTATTGACTACAGACACGGTCATTTGTTCCCGGATTTCTAGTGCCTCTATGAGTGATGATGAATGAAATCCATTACAAGACGGCTTTACAATTAGAACCCATGATACAAGTCCATCATAACCCTGAACGGTGTAATACGACTGGACGTCGACTCCCGCCTGTCGGTTCTGGTCAAATGAAAATTTGAGCGTTTTCGAAAATCGACTCTACGCGGCTTAGACCTTGTATCTACATTCGCGTCAAAAGCGTGTCACGGCCTTATCCTTTCTTTTTCATATACAGGCCGCCTTCAACCCACGGCGCTGGTCTTCCTTGCATTACATATGGACTTAAGGTGGAACTATTTATTTTTGTTTATCTCTTTTCTGCTTTTACATATTTCGGGCGAGGCGGGGTGCGTCTCCGGTGTTAACCTTGGGAGACATTTGTCTGAAATCTTGCTTATTCCTATACTTCGGCTGAGAAGACTTGGGTCGGGTTTACCATATTTCTGGATAATCTTGCATATAGTGCACAGCTATTTTGGGCTCCTGTACCTGAATGTCAGGGGATCTGTATCTCTATGTAAATATGTCCAGATTATTTTCATAAAAATAGGTCATTGGCCTGGATATATAGACCTATTGGACATAATCCAAGACAGCCGCATATAGCCTGAATATTCAAGGGATTCCCCTGTGACATGAATTCCTCCTAAATCTAGACCGATAAAATACACCCATTTCTATATGTAATCGTACACCGTTCCGCAACCCCAATCCAGCTCCTTCACAGGCTGGTCGGCGTTGCACCGCCAGTAGCCAATGAGTTCATGGCAACCGTATCTAAACCGCCAGTCTTCCTCTCGGTAGCGGCACGAGCGAGGTACGCCTTGCTAGCGACGTTCCACATCGAAATGTACTTCTCCATGCATTGGGACAGGCAGGTCGACTCGCCGGGAGACATCATGGTGCCGGGAGCGGGGACGCAGTGGTCGAAGCAGTGTTGGTTGACTTTCTGTAGCGGAGTTAGTTACTGAATAGAATTGAGGCTGTGGGCTGGGGCTGTGGTGAGACGTACTCCGATGAGTTGCCGGGCATTGTTCATTGCGGCTTCTTGTTGGAGCTGCCTCATAAGAGTGGTTTTGATTTCTTGCTGCTCCGGAGCGGTAGTGGCCGGGGAACCGCCGGAAGAGGAACCAAAGAGAGCCATTATGCTTGATATTTGTGTTTATTGAAACGGGGATAGTGTATCGGAGAGGAAGTTGTGGTAAAGTTGTAGATGACCTAGGTAGTTTAACAGGATCTGAAATTGGATAACTCCGAGCAAGTGTGGCTGAAGAACCAGTAGGAAACTTCCTGAGAAGGTCTCCGCCTCAGCTGCGCCACATGCAGAAGTGGACACCTAACTTTTAAGGCTGTGGAGGATGTGTGATCTCCAAATGGTTTGAACTGTCTCAGACACTGATCTGTCCAGTTCTCTCTGCCTGAGCTCTTCCATGACCTGGTATTCTTGATTCCGACGGATTATTTCCCTCCTTTGCTTTTCCTTCCATTCTGTCGCTTGCCTCGGCGATACCATACCGATTGATTCGATCTACTCCGCTCTTGTTCGATCGCTTGGTTGAGGTATACATACACCGGCTATACAGGTGAATGTCCCGGAGACATTGAGCATATCTGCAACCTTCTACTTCCTCCAATCTACAGTCTATCGTTACTTTTCGCTTTCGTCTTTCACGTCTACGTCCATCCACGTCCACAATAGTTTAGCGTCTTCGTTTGTGTTAAATTTGAACAATGCTTCTGCCGCGGCTTTCAGCGCTCTTGTGTCTTGCCGGCCTCACGGCTGTGCCTGCAGTCAATGCCTATGATGGCGATGAGAATGTTAAGAGCATTCCAGTGTGTATACCCACTGTGTCCAGACAAGGTGATCGGTAACTAATGATTGTTGAACTAGCTCCGAACTCATAGTCTTTCTGCCGTGCGTTTACCTTACCTGTCGCTGTACAATTCGCCCCAAGCCAAGCTAACGGGGACATAGCCATACTTGGACTCAGACTTCCAAAGCCGCTGGTTCGATTTTGGTGGTGATACAGTGATTCGCGCCGACAAGTACATACCCCTCCCCCACCACCTGTCTTCAAACTTGACCTGAGCTAACCTGAGCAATCGATCAACTCAGATACATCCGTCTCACATCCGACAAGCCGTCGCAACAAGGATGGCTTTACTCTCGTGTTCCTCTGACCGCGACAAACTGGGAGGTCAGTACTATACACCATTTTCCAGGCTTTACATTGGGGCAAGACTGAGCTAAGAGTTGGTGTTGCAGATCGAGTTTGAATTCCAGATCCACGGAGAGGGGAACCTGCACGGCGATGGGTTCGCCATGTGGCTCACGAAGCAGCGTGCGACGCAAGGCCCCGTCTTCGGGGCAACGGACAACTTCGAGGGTCTGGGAATCTTCTTCGACACATACAAGAACAACCGCCCCGGCACGTCCTTCCCCTACGTCATGGCCATGATGGGCGACGGCTCAACCAGCTATGATCAAGCCCACGACGGCAAGGCCAACGAACTGGCCGGATGCTCCGTATGCCTCTACCGAGCACATTGTAACTGAAATTCCCACTAACTAACAAAATCCAGGCCCGCGGCCTCCGCACAACCACCGTCCCCACGAAAGCCCGTCTAACCTACTTCCAAGACAAATCGCTCACCCTCGACCTCCAATACAAATCGGAAGACACCTGGACAAACTGCTTCACCCTCAACGCCCCAGATACAAACATTGCAATCCCCTCCGTCGCATACCTCGGCTTCTCCGCCGAAACCGGTGAACTCAGCGACAACCACGACATCATCTCCGTCAAGGCCCAGAATCTGTACAACGTTGCCGGCTCCACGGCGGGCAAGAACTCCTCTCCGCGCCCGGCTGACCGATCTCGCACCAAGCCGCGCAAGAACAAGGGTGGAAGCTGGTCGTGGTTCTTCTTCAAGATCTTTTTCATCCTTGCGGCTGTTGTCGGGGGGTATTTGGGGTGGACTGCATATCGGTCTCGGACGAGGTACTCGAGGTTCTAGGGGTCCCAAGAATTAAAGGAGATGGTTATGGGTGATGGATTATTGATGTGGAACTGGTCCCAGCAAATGGGATGGTATATGACAGGGGAGGAAACTATACAAAAAAGAACAAACAAAACAGAGAATATTTCATTTGCCGTGTGCTGTTTGCTGTTTGCTGTTTTATATCCGATTCCGGCTTTCCTACTACTTGTGTATTCCTTGTCCTTCCATGTCTTGTTAGCATAGCCGTGAGGTGTCTGTATGCGTATCTATTTTCGTTCGGTCCTTTTACTACTGCTATATTACGTGATGTTCTATGAAACCAGTCAAAAAGTTTTCAGTCTGATGATTCCGGTCAGGCTCTACGAGTCTCTTATTGAGAATGGAGGGAGTGAGAAAACTTTGGAACAGATACCATTCATAAGTATAACAAGTAATATACGGTAATAATAAGGGTATCATAGGGTATCATATGCAGGTATGAATGGACTGAAAGAAAAGAAAGCAGGCAAACAGTAAACACCACGGTACCTAGAGCTAATGTGAAAATGAACATTGCCCCTACCAACGCCGACGCTGAAAAATGCTATTAACAAACCGAAATAATTCTAGTATGTAGGCGAAAATCGATGTGATGGAGGAAGGTTATTCTGGCGCTGATTTCTCGAGAAGTTGGAGCTGGGTAAGCGATGGGTGGGCGTCTCCATCACAGCATATCATGGTAGAGCCCATCGATGATCTGAAAAACCCTTGTAACAATCTTCATGAAAGTCTCGTTGACGCCGAAAGATGCGCCATAGCGGTGTTGAATCTTGTCGGGGTGCCATCGAATTCGCTCTGTTTTGAGCGTTTGTAGAACGTAAGTCTTCAACGGTTCGGGTGCGGTAGTAGTTCGAGGATCCAACGGAGATAAACGCGGAGCATGTAGCATGAATTCTCCAATATTGTGCTTCGATATATCATTTTCCTTCCCGGAGGAAACGGGGTATGCGAGCAGATTTCGAATATCGATATTCTCCTTTCTATCGAGGCCCTGAGCGGCAAGAGCAGCTTCGTCTTCCCGCATGTGCTCGATTTCCGCCCAAGACATAAGATATGTATCCCAGGCGTTCGTCCAATACACCTCCATCCGCCTCTTTTCCTCTTGTTTATTTGACTTTTGCTTGAAAGCCTTGCTTCTCGACTCCCTTTCTTTTTCCAGTTCGATATTCTCCGTCTCAGCCTGAATCTTCCTCTTTCTCTCAGACTTTAGTCTTTCATATTCTTCGATCTTCCCCTCTCTAGTCTTCTTCCACAGTTCCCCGCGCACGTACTCCGAGAACTCTTTTGCGTTCCGCGAATCAACTGAACTACCAAATTTGTGTATTGGATGACCGAAAACGGATTCCCAATATGCCGCGCCTTCCTTATCAGCCATGGCGTCGAACAAGCATTCGCGAAACGCGGCGTTTGGAGATAAATAGTGGCTGTCTAGATTAACAGGCGCTGTCGTGGAGGAGCGGGGGCGTCTGCCCTTATCTTTATGGCTGCGGGAAGGTTCATGGCTGGGTTGGGTGCGACGAGGTTTATCCTGCTCATGGTCTTTGGAAGGTCCAGAGCGAGAACTCGGTTTGGCCTTGAATCGAAATTTCCCCATTCCTGGACGGGTTGCGTAACCATCATCCTCCATGGACTTTTTCTTCTAGAGACAATCGAAGGAATGCGTTGAAGTTTGTTGGGAAAAAGGGTTTGTGAGAGCGGCTCATGTGTTGTGATATTCCATTTCAGTTATGGCGTGACGGCCTCTCAGATGTGAATACTTGTCAGTGGGAGAGGACGATGAGAGGGAAAGAATCTGGGGGGAATGTGATGGGCGGTGGCGTCAGCCACAGCTGTAACTTTACTGATAAGGATATCGACCATACCCCGTGGTATTAAGCATCCTACAGCCATCAACATGCTTATGGCCATGGTATTCCTAGTATTGCAGTAAGTAGTATTCTATCCTGTTTAAAGTTAAGGCCTATTCTCGTCCCGGATACTTCACTCGTCCAGTGAACGGGTTCCAATGGCCATGGATGTATTCATTATACGCGATAAGATAAGAGCTATAAAATCACGAGCAGATCGCACTGCCACAGAAACTCCGCTCCGCCCGACCTCAATTTCCGCGCCCCCAGAGCCTCACTTTAACCAACATCATAAAATATACACAATCAACCACAACAATGGGCTTAGTCGACTACTCAGATTCCGACGCCTCTGACTCTGAGCGCGAAAACGGAACTCATTCACAAGCCGCATCTGCAGCAACGACTCCGAAACCCGGACCATCATCCAGCAAAGCCCCATCATCCATCGTTGACAAATCCAACCCCCGTAAAATCCGCGTCGCGTTACCAGACATCAAACCCGACCCCCAAAATGACGGCGAAGATGGCCCCGCACGAAAAAGACCTCGAGTTGGAGGTGGAGGTGGAACTTTTGCTGGCTTCAGCTCTTTCTTGCCAGCGCCCAAACGGCCTAATGCTGTAGCGGAGAACGAAAAGAAGGCAGGACTAGGCGCCGGGGTGGGACAGCCGCGGAAAGTGTTTAGCTTGAAGACGGGTGCTGCGCCGGGATTTGATCGGGGGGCCGATGAGGAAATGAAGAGGGATATGGCATTTGAGAGGTTGGGCGGTGGCGGCGAGGATAATGATGATACGATTCCGAAGACAGGGAGTTCACGGGAGAGCGAGCTTGCAGATGGAGAGAAGAATGAGAAGAAGCCCGAGGAGGTAGTCTTGAAGGGGAATCCGATGATGTTCAAGCCGTTGTCTGTGGCGCGGACAGGGCAGAAGAAGAAAAAGACGATGGCTACAATTATACCTCCTCCGAGCTCAACGGAAGGAGGGTCAACTTCACAACTTCCGATTCAAACACAGACACAAAAACCTACATCTCCTCCACCAGCTCCAAAGCCAAAACCGAAAGTCAGCCTATTCTCCCTCCCATCAGAAGAAACAACGACGCCCGACGTCTCAATCCCAACTCCAGCGCAAACCTCTACTTACCAACCATTGATATACACCACCGCCGAAGACGCACCTCCGGCGGGTCCCCTACCAGAAACCGACCCAACTACTTCTGCTGCTGCACAACCGAACCCCTCATCAACGCAAACATTAGACCACATAGCCGATGACCTGAACCTCTCCCGCGCCCAACGACGCCAGCTATTCGGCCGTAACGCCGACGCCTCCAAATCTCGCATTTTGCATTTCAACACCGACGCGGAGTATGCAGCTAACCAGGAGGCAGCGCACGAGGAACTTGCTGCAGCACAACATAATCCAGTCCGGGCTATTGCGCCTGGCAAGCACACGCTGCAACAGTTGGTCAATGCGGCGAGTACCCAGAAGGATGCTCTGGAGGAGAGCTTTGCGTCTGGGAAGAGGAACAAGAAGGAAGCCGGGGCCCGTTATGGGTGGTAACTTACTTTTTTTTTTTCTATGATACCTATCTAGCTATTTTGCTTGTCACTGATATCAATAATTCGTACTGAGCTTTTTACTTGGATTGGTTTACTGAAAGATCCGTTTACACTACCTCAAGGAAAGATCTTATTGAAAGATTTTTATGTCCAGATCTATAGGGTAACTATTTACAAAGACAAACAATTAAAAGCAACTTTTGTATAACCACCTAAAACGCCAAAAATGCCATAGCGCCAAAAACGATAATGTAACCACTAAGAGGAAACATCAACAACCTCTGCAAACCACTGCTTTAGTGCTGTAGCCAAAACAGCTGGCAATTCTCTCACATCCCGCACAACAAGGTAATACGGGAACGGGAATCCTTCGAGATACCTCTTCATCTTTAACTTCATTTCACCAGTGGTACTCTCCGTATCCGGTTCGAAGCTTGCCTGTGAAAGGTCTAAGATAGAGTTCCCTTTCAGGGCATCAACGATAATGAACACGATCATGATTCGCTCTTCTTGCGCCTGTCGGACAAGGCGGCGAATTGTTTCGTGGTCTTCGCAAATTCCATCTGAGATGATCAACTCCAATTGCCATAGATCGGCCCCTCCGCCAGCGGGTGATTGTTTGAAGCGGGCTTCGCGGAAAAGGGCAATGGAGTCGGCAATCAGCTTGCGCACGTTTGTGCCTGTTTGTTGGTAGCTGAAGTGCTGGAAGACCTGCACACCGGCCTCGGAGGAGAAGGGTTTGCCGAAATCATGGGCTACACGGACGTGGTCTTCGTCCCCGAAACCGAGAACACATAGGTCTCCGGTTTCGAGCATGCTCAGACTCTTGGCGACTAGGGCGAGAGTTTCGAAAGCGAGCTGGCCGCTTCCGCTCTCCAGCATGGACTTACTGTCATCGACGGCAAGCATAATTTGGTAATTCCGCTTGGAAGGGACAGAGCGGCGCATCCAGATCTTGTCGCGCTTGTATTGCGAGGCGATGTAGGGGATGATACGCTTGATGTTGAGACGCTTACCAGTTCGGAAGTCGCCGCGGAGTTTTGTCGCAAGCGTTGGGGCTAATATCAGGCGGAGTTGTTCGGTAAGGGAGAGGGAGAGGTCGTTTGTGGCTGATTCGTACTTGGACCAGAGGCGCTGGGCTTCATCTCGTTCAGTGAGGGGAGGGAGTGTGGAGGAGAGATGGATGGCGGCTAGGTGTGTGTCGACTTCGTCAAGTTCTTCAATTTCTGCTTGTTGAGCCTGAGCGTCGGTCGAGGTTTGTTGAGTGTGAGAATCCCCTGGGATGAATGCACCGGCGGTTTGATTGTCGGCAGGGACGCCTTGCTGATCCAGTTGCATCTCATCATCCAGTTCATTGCCAGGAAGGCCTTGGGGCTCATCGGATGCGTCAGGAAGCATCTCTTGGTCAGTAGGCTTGACATCGGACTCGACGCCTTTGTTCTGATCCAGAGCTTTGGCTTGTTCTTCGTTGGCTTGTCCGAGCGCTTGTGTATCAGCGACATCATTTTCGTCTGCCAAATGCTCAAAGTCTACATCGCCCATTTCCGTATCTTGGGCCATGGGTTCGTCAGTTTGACCTTCCTCCTGTTGAGACGCATTCATAATCTCCTTTTGTCGGCGATGCCATTGCTCGAGAACGTCCCCAAGTTTCTTGAAAGCCTGCAGTTGAGGGTCCTCTGAGTTGACGTCGTCGGCACCTCCGGCATCTCTATGTCTCTCGTTTTCTTCGCCCTCTTTAGCAGCGCCGCTTTGCTGGTTTGGCTCAACGGACGGATCGGTAGCACCGTCCTGTTGCTGTGCGTTGCCTGATGCACCTTTCTCCTGGTTTTGATCTTGCTCAGCACCCAGTCCACCGTTAACCGCTTCGCTAGGGGCAACTTCTTCTCCAGCAGCCTCATTCTCATCCCGTTGGGTCAGGAAATCCTCAGGCTGGGCTTCTTCAGGCTCTTCGCCAGGCTCCTTTGTCTCTTCTTCACCTTCACCTTCATTGGCATTCTCCTCCTCGGGCCCTTCCTCTGTCGGATCTATTTCTTGCTCTTCTCCAGGTTGGTCTGCAGGCCCTTCTTCGAGATTATCTTCTTCCTGCATTTCATTCGCATTCTCATCCTCAGGAGCAGGCCCGTCTGGGAGGTCGTCAAGCCCATCGTCGCTTCCAAAGTCATCATCATCCATGCCCTTGTCGTCACCATCAAGCTGCATCTCTTCGGGAAGATCGAGTGTCTCTTGCTCCTGAGCGTGGGGATCTGTAACATCCATATCCTCGCGTCCGACTGCCTCGCCTTCGTCTTCGGGTGCTTCATCCTCTTCGTCGTCCTCTTCATCGCCTTCGCCTTCTTTCTCACCTTCCTCCCCTTCCTCGCCGTCCTTCTGTTCAGGAGCAGCTGCTTGTTGATCAGACTCCGATACACCTTTGCCTTCTTCATTCTCGGTTTCTTTTTGTTGTTCGTCATGACCGCCGTCCCACATTTTCTCATCAACGGCAGATGCGTCCAAGTCATTGACACTTCCCACCTCCTCGTCAATATCATCACCCTCTTCTTCATCGCCACTTTCGTCTTTCTCTTCATCTTCCTCCATTTCTTGCTCACCCGCCTCTCCTTGCATTTCTTCCTGGTCCATGTTGACCGCATCTTTAGATTTATCCATGTCTTCGCCTGCATCTTCTTTCTGTTCCTGTTGCGCGAGCTCCGATAGGTCTTCATCATCTCCCACATCCTTGCTAATATCCTCGGCTCCCTCTCCTTCGCCGAGACCTGTTCCGCTTTCCATCTTTCCGGTCTCGCCGTCTTCAGTCGACTCTTCGTGTGGGCTACAGAACCCTTCGGACGAGACCTGAATGAATGATTTGGTGAGTATGTAAGACATCTTGCAAGTCTCTCGATGCACTTTCAGGAAGCGGCCCACGATGTCTTGGCTAACATCGTAATACTTGTTCATGATGGGTAACAGGCTTGCCAACAAAGCAACAGCCAGAGAAATACCAGCATCTGATTGCCCCTGGATACGATGCAGTGCATCCAGAACGGCATTTAGAGCTTTCGTGATATCGGAGAGATATGTGGACTTCAAAGCCCTCGTAAAGAATTCATCACTTTGGGAGACCGACCCAGTTGATGAAATCAAGGCTGGTACTTCCTTTAATTTTTGGAGACTGACGAGGATCTTGTCAACGGCTGCTGTAAGTGTGGAGTCAAAGTCCTCGACTGCCAAAACGTCCATGTCTTCTTGGAGCGCAAAGGATTGCGGATTGATATTGGCCCAGGGAAGTAATTGATCTAGAACAAAGGTGAGATCGGGGCGTGCTAGCGCCCATTTGGCGATATCGATTTTCAGCTGGTTAATGGAGACTGCGGCTTCGTCCAACTTCTCTTGGTGCAACTTGGACGTAACGCCGTCCGGCAGCTCGGGGAAGTGCTGGATGGACTTTCTTAGGCGGTCGAATGTGTCTTTCCATACTTGCATTCCATTCGAGATATCTAGTGCGGCAATCTCAGAGAATTTTGAATGCAACTCTACAATTGTCGCAGCTAGTCCGAGGGTTGGCGCGAGCCATGCAACTGCTGTTGTGACCCCTTGCCTTTCATCTCGGAATTGAGACGTGGATCGAACAATAGAGGTCGTCCCGCACCTCCAGAGATTCGATACCTTATTGAGAGCTGACTGAAGCAATCCGATATCCGATAGGGCTGGGGCAATGGCGGCTCTCTGCTTTCTAATTAGGAACAGGAGGTGCTCCATAGATCCAAGACTCCTTGAAACTTCGACGTTGCTGAGTTCCTCAGAGTAGGAACGATGGGCTTGACGAGCACGCGGAAGCAGGTTCAGGAACCTGTGGAAGTAAATTTCGCTGTTCTCGACCAGCTGCGATACTGACGAGTGAGCTGGAAGAGACGGACTCGTAGCAAGGACTTGAGCAACGGATGCTTGCGACTCGATCAGGTTGGTGCCGGCATTACGCTTGATGCCCATTTCCAGGAGTTGCCGCAGAGTGTCGGCATAGAAGCGGCGCTTCTGTCCCTTTAGGTGTTGAACATCCGTCTTGTTGTCTTCAGTAAGAACCTTTGGTGTCTGCGATCTGTATTCTTTGATATTTTCCAGGAAGAACTTGACGAAACCGCTTAGGTCTTCGGCAATATCAAACTCGGCGGGAATAGAAGTGTACATGTGCAGCATGCTCTTGACGGTTCCCTCGGGGTTCGTGAATCTGGGTGGTCGAGTAGACCAAATCTTGTCCTCTTTCTCGCAAATGGCGAGGGCCTCTGGAATGCTTGCAACAGAGAGGAAGAATTCGTTACCAGCGGCAATGAATTCCTCGTCCTTATCAGGCATGTCTTGGCTCAGGATCTGTTCAACTGGGAGAGCCAGGATTCCACGGTACTTGCGAACCAATTTGAACAGCTTCACGTGAGACCGCCGGGCACTTTCTCTCAGAGCAACAATGTTGGTATCCTTCCAGCTAGCAAATTGGATTTGTTCTTTGATATCCCGTTCAATAGCAGAGCGCCTGTCGGTCAACAATTTGTGTACTGCGGGTTCGAACAGAGAGTAGTATTGTAGGAAATTTTCGAGCGCAGATACGAGCTGCTTGAGCTGCGCGTAATCCTGGACATAGAGTAGTAGAAGTGATCGGAAGTTTTTGATGAGTCGAAGCCGCTCACTGTACTGGCCTAGCGTAGTTGAGTGGGTGAATTGCTCCAACGTACCGACAACCTCCCGAACATGTTCACCTATGTCCTCTTGTCCGGTCTCTGCAATCTGCATTGGCGCGCGGATCAGTGCTTCGAAAGCGATAAACCACCATGAACCCACGTCCTGGTCGCACTTCTCCTTCTCGAGGTCCAGAAGCTTCGCCCAGGTTGTAAGCTCCAAGCGTCGCCAACTGATGATCATATTCGTCATCTCATCGTAGTAGGAAGCAGCTGTGTACTCTCGACTGGCTACAAGCTGCCATTCATGGACCAAAGAGTGGAGCTTTTCAACCTTGGTGAGGAACTTCGCCACAGGCTCCGTGTGCTTGAATTGGTAGATCTCTTTGCAGTACGAGATCACATCACTGAGCACAGCGTGATCGGGCCAGGCTTTCTGTATTTGTACAAATCGAGCTTGAGTCGCGCGTGTCAGACACAAGAGTTTCTTTGCTTCAGCCAAGTTCTGGTCCGTGTAGAAGTTGTAGTTCTTAGGGGAGCTCGTAGTTCTCTTCTCGAGGTCATCCTCCAATAGCAGGAATATGGCGGAAATCTGCTCTTTAGGAGACACTTGCGGCGACGAAGAGCTATCCTCCGACCATATGGAACCCAGTAACCTGGCCGACTCCTTGACATAGTCCGACAGCACATGTCCACCCTCTGCGGACTCGAATAACCTCGCATGCAATTCAGCAACGCGAACGGAGATGGCCTTAGGATCAATTGCATTCGATATGTTGACGTTTTCACTATCATCGTCTTCATACGTTGGGAACAGTTGGTGCAACTCGTTCTCGTCAACTTCCTCCTCATCCTCCCAAGAGCCCTTATAGTGGTACATCTCATTCTTGCGTGTGTGCTCCTCTTGATCCTCCGCCAGCTTTGCCTTCCATAGCGTGTGGAATCTCTCAACTAGGCGGTGAAGATTATCTCGTCCACTCTTCGTGTAAATGATCCCGGGTTCCATGGTTTCAGCCACCCGGAGTGATGACAATTCATGGAACCATAATTCCACTGCATGTTTTGGGTTATGGCCCGCTACTTCGTTCTCCAGCGCTGAGCCCGGTCGGCTAGTGGCTCCAAGGAAAGGCGTGCTTTGACAGATTGTTTGCAAAATAGTCATGTCGTTTTCACGGTCAGGAGATGATCCCAGCGAGAGGCCAAGGTCTAGTAACTGTAGGAAGCGAACAACAAGAGTAGTGATATCGTCGTATGATCTATAGTTCGTGCTCAAACGTCGGCTCAACTGTTGAATGTTGTCACGTACCAGCTTCCTCATGCGCTGGTTTTCTTCAGTTGCTATTATCAACTTCTCGGGGTTCCGTTCAAGAACAGATTTTATAATACTGGAGAATTCACCATTCAGAATGCTGATCTCTGATCTTGTTGGTCGAGTAACAGAAGATGGCGGAGGGGCTGCACCAATGTTGTGCAGTTCATTTTGCGCAAGTTCCTTCCGTACATTCGTAGATTGCCCGGTGAAGTCTTCCTCGAACAATGCAATAGCATCGGTCTTGGATGTAAGTTCGGCAACACGTTGATGGTAACGCTTCCTCTGGACAACCAATCCCAACGATGGATCAAATGGCTTGTCGGGAACAAAGAGCCATAGAATCATGACTGCTAGCTGCACCAATGCACTTGCTGTATCTTGTCTAGCATCCTCGCCCGTGGACCTCGTCAGTAGAGCGGTCACAAGCTTTGGGAGGGCTTTGTCTGCGACGAATCTGAAATAATGGTCGGTTGGAAGGTTGGGTGCAAGGCGAATATTCAGTGACAGCAGACTGGCCGGTAAGTTTCGCTTTCCGGCCAAACGAAGGAGGGTAATCAGCTGCTCGAAAGACTGGGGGTGGAAGAACTCTTTGTGAGCATCGACGAGCTCCACGGTAAGTTCTGAAAGCACCCGCCTGAGAAGCTTGAATTGATCCAGGGAGATTTCCTGACTTGTTAGGGCCAATGCCTGAGAGAGAGTTTGTTTTTCGACTTCTAAAGCGTCCATCTGGCCGAGATTGGCGCGATCCACAAGGGCCAACTTATTGAGTAACGACAAAGACACTGTGCCGCTGACGGCGGTTCCGGAGCCTGATGATCGTTGATACCCCGAGAATAAGGCTAGTCGGTCAAGAACTTCTGGGACTGGACTTTGCAAGTTCGACACGTTCATGGGCTGAGCTGGGCGGCCAGCGAGTAATGCTAAAATGGACTGGATGACGTTCTGAGTGCCTGGAGAGTTTTTCTTGAAGGCAGCAATGTCGTGATACTGGGACAGCATTTCAAATTCGTTCGAGAAATACGGCTTTTGAGCCAGCGCAGAGTCTTGTACCGCGCTTGCCAGATCTAGCACGGTCTGTCTAAGGCTCTGGTAATCATTAGTACGGATCTACATACAGGGCAACAATACAAATGAAAGATAGACTTACTTGAACGAGGTTCCCTTCGTCAGCGCCCTGCAGAAGAATGGACTTGTGAGCCTCAACCAAAGAGTTTCGCACTTGGCTCAACTGGGTCAACTTTAGACTAGTCCGAGTAGCGATTTGCATGAACTCTGATGCAACCTTCTCAAGATCCAGAATAGATGCCAGCTGTGCCCTAGTTGAGGATGTCACCGGTCTCCATAATTCCCAAATAGTTTGCATGCTAAGACCTGTAGTCAGAGCCCAGTTCTCATGGAACCGCTGAAGCGCTTGAGCCAGGGAAGAAGCCAGGGGTTCGAAGACAGGGCCGAGCTCGAAAAGCGATGTGTATAAGCTCTTGCCGATCTGAAGGTAGATCAAAAACTCCCCCTCGTCCACTTCACTAGCCGCAGTGGTTTCCAGGATGTCTGCACAAAAGTTGATGACTGCACGAAGAGGGGGTATTGTAGTATGTTGATGAAGGGCATCGGTATCCAAATTTTGGATAAAGTCATATAGTGCCTGTCCACACGCTGAGAGAAATCGTCCAACCGGTTGTGTTGAGTCCTTCATCAGAGCAGGTACCCGTTTCGAGGCCAGGGATCGCTGTAATCGGGTCATCTGGCTTGGTTTCAGGTTCATCGCCATTTCCTCTGCATTGATTAATTCCTGCTTGAGGCAGTGCAGGTCAAGCTTGGACTCTTGTACATGAGCCAGTAAAACAAGTAGATCAAATGGCACATCATGTTCCATCACCAAAGCCAAAGGCTCGTTAACCAGAGGGTGTAGTGCTTGCATATTGCCCTGGATAACGAAGGAGACACCTCCAAGGTTGACGGACTTCTTAATGCTATTGAAGGGTTGACAAGTTTGATTATCGTGGATGACGGACACATAGCGATCCAGAAGCTTCGAAAACTGGTCCCGCGGTAGATATGAAAGATGTGGCGAGACAAGGTGCTGCGATCGTTGAAGATAGGCCAAGTCTGCTATTGACAAGTGGTCGAGGCAAATCTCATACGAGGTCTCAGCTGCCTTCCCGGAAACCTTGGAAGTATCGGCACCCCACAGTGAACGAAGGCGGTATAAGAAGGATTGGCTGGTGTAGGTGGGTGTAGATGAGGTGATTGAGGTATCTTCTTCCTGAGGCAGAATGCATATCTCCACACATCGGTTTCTCATGGCGCGAGACAGCTCTCCGTTTCGAGAATCCATTGTCAAGAAAAGTCTGAAGTTCGGGTGAGGTTTGATGACCCTGGCATTTCCATCCTCGGTGCGCTGCTCATTGAGTATGAGTGCCCCGTTCGGTTCAGTTAAAGAATTCAATCTGTCGAGAACAGAAGGATTACACAGGTTAGCATTGTCAAGGACAACCCAATCTCCCTTCTGAACAGCCTGCGTCAAAACACCCTCGGTCCACTCAAATCCAACTTTAACGTTTTCAGACTGTCTCGAGGCCTGGAATAAAGCCCGTGATCGTGTGAGAAATTGCTCGACCTCAGCCGTCGAGTACAGCTCATGGAGCTTCTCGAGTAACGTACATATAACTTCCAAGGACACGTCAGGGTCCTGCAAGCGTTCGTAAAGCTCAAGGAAAATTGTAACTTCATGGGAAGTCTCAACCGAGTACGTAGAGAGTATGTGGCGTCGCACAGACAGTAAGATACCTTGTACAAGGGACGAAATCTCCCTGTTGTGGTCAATCTGCTCGAAGCCTCCTACTAGGTCCATCGTATCTGTGTCAGCACTCAATGCTAACTCGACCATATTAGCCCCATTTACGGCCGCAAGCTTTCTTATCAACGTTGTTTTGCCGCAACCGGACGCTCCTACCAAGATGCTAGGCCATGATTGCTCAATGCACAGCATGAGAGATTCGAATACAGAAAGGTCTCTGGGGAGTATCTGGAGGTGTGGGATGGGCGTTTCTTGTAGAATGGTGTCCCTCCGCATGATACCAAGCCCAACCTGCACACATTCTGGAGTCATGTTGTGGTAGTAACTTTTAGTTGCTGTCGATACGCCATCGAATACATGCTCATAGAGTTTGGAAACCCGCTCCCGGTCCTCTTCACACCGGAACCGTTGTGAGATTATGACATCAAGGAAATTCTTCGTATGTATTTGCAAGCTGCCACGGTCTGCCAGCTGGAGCCATCTTTGAATGTCGCGTAAATTGACCTCCCAAGGCCCACCAAGGACACCTAGTCTTCTTTCCTGGACGATAGCAACATTCAAGGAAGAGACAAAATCAACCAGCCGCTCGGTTTGAGGGGTAGGGCTGCCAGGGAAAAGCCTTGCAGCAATACGTTTCAAGTCAGTATCAGTGAAACTATCAGCATAGACCACAGTGAATCGATTGACGAAAGACGCAGGCAATCCCTTCCTACCGCCTCCCTGGTGGTGCGGATTTTGTGCAGCAAAAAGGACAAAGTTTGGATGTCGTTTGAATGCCTGGTCAAGCTCAGCAACATAGACCATCTGTCGGTGATCCAAGCAGGCGTTCAGACCCTCAAGCACAGACTGAGAGGCCAAGTTCATCTCGTCCAGTAAAACCCAGTCGCCGCGCTGCATCGCTTGCAGGAATGGGGCGTCCCGCCACGCAAATTGGCCTATATCACCACCTTCCACGGGTACATCGGACCCAAATAGATCTGTGAGGTCTGTTTGCTCCGACAGGTTGATGCGTGTGAGTGGCTTGCCCAAAGCTCGAGCAAGAGCAGTTACCAGCGTAGTTTTACCTACACCAGGGCTACCTTCGAGAAGAATAGGCTTCGTTAATTGCAAACCGCGCGCAATTCGTACTGAGTTAGCAATCGTTGTGGGTGCATCCATGATAAACTCAGGATCGGGTTGCGCATCACCCTGTACAGTGAGTTGAAAAGGCCCAATTCGTAAAGCCTGGTCCTGGGTGTCGATGACGGACTTTTGCAGGTAGATGCTTGACGCATCAACGTGAAAGACCTCTTGAAGTTTTTTCAAACATTGCTGTCGGTTTTCTTCAAGATTGTGTAATGTACTGGCGAGCATAGCAGCCGGGTTCGCACCTAATGTGTCGATAAATACCATTGCAGCGCCTTGGACAACAGCGAACAAAGGATCAGGGCCCTCGTATTTGTTGACAAAATCAACCCACCCCAAAAGATCACGAATAGAGAGCGAATTGGTAGAAGAGCCCTGGAAAGTCCGTTTGAACCATTTCGCGAATTGCAACATTGCTTGAGGAATGTGCTCCACCTGCGTCTGAAGTTTCATTAGAAGAATCGGGAGGATATCCTCGTCTTCCGATAGCTGAGGTGCCCAGATTTCTGTCATTCGATTACGAAGAGCAGCGGAAAGTTCCCGTTTTCCGTAGTCGCCTCCAGGATTCATAGTTGAAAGGAACTGGAATCCACTGTCCGCCACCACCATTGAGTCAATGGGACCCTTCTCGGCTAGAAGTATTGATCTGTGTGGTTCGAGGACACTGTTGAGTCGTTCCAACACGGAGTCATCGGCAAGAGAGATTTCATCCAGAAGGAAGAACTGGCCTGTCTTCATGGCAGTAATCAGACTTCCATCCGTCCACTCAAACAGGGCATTGAGACGGCTAATGCTCTTTTCGATTCTTCCCAGCAGTTCGGGGCTGCACGCTTGCCGTTGTTCAGTACTGAGTGTAGCAAAAATTTGCTTTAGCTCCTCAAGTGGTTTTGATTCGGCATTCAATTCATGCAACAAGGTTCGCAGGTCACTAAGCAGCGTGTCTTCAATGGCTGCTCTGTTCCTGACGGGTCGCTGAGCGCCGATAAGATCACCTGTCTCCAGGTTTACATGTGCATTCACGATGTATAGATGTTTTTGGTAGGCATCTGAGATCGCCTGGCAGAGCTGAGTCTTTCCACAACCTGTTTCTCCAACAAGGATTACGGGCTCGTTGTTCTCAAGGGCGGTGGAAACTAGTATGAAAAGCCTCCTCATAGCTCTCGTCCAGACAATTCCAGGAGTTAGTTGCCTGAGACTCGGTGCCCGCTTGTCCAGTGCGGTCGTACTGTAAAGATCATCTTCGTCAATAGTCACTTTCAAAACATCCTCTATCACTTTTTTCACCGCTTCCCTCTCATGTGGGTTCCTCACACGCTCCGCGAGAAGCATAAACCCATTTATAGCCAACTGATCTCGATCATCAGCGCTTCGAAGTGCCCATCTAAAGAGGTCACGTAGAGTAGCAAAACTGTTTTTCTGCTCAAAAAGACGGTTTGCTTGGCGCAGTAGGGAAAGCTTGCGGTAAACAGAAACTATTCTTGCACAGAACGATGGAGCAATTTGTGATCGTTCTTTGAGGATATACTCTAGCTCGCCCTCTGGTATGTCGTCGAAGTGTAGTTCAAGGAATCGGTTGCGGAAAGCGCGGGACAGTACTTTTCGGCCTCCATATAGACCAGCAGGATTTTGGGTCGCAAAGAGCATGAAGTTTGGGTGCGGATGAACCACTTCTTGAGTTTCTGGAATGAAAAGTTCACGGTTATCATCTAGAAGCCGGTTGAGAGCCTCGAGGACATCTGAAGGAGCCAGATTGAGCTCATCGAGAACAATCCAATAACCATTTCTCAGAGCCTCTACCAGGACGCCTTCCTGGTAACGGAGTGTCCCATCATCATCAGAGACATAAGACCCAAGGTACTCTTGTAAGTCAGTGTGTTCGTGGTTGTTAATTCGGACAAATTTATTTCCAGAGACTTTTGCAAGATACTCGATCATACTCGTCTTTCCGGCAGAAGTTGGTCCCTGAAGAAGAACAGGAAACCGGCGGGTGGAACTCGCTCTCACAAGATTCTTGAGATTCTTGTCAATGAAAGGGGTAATGATATAATGTGGTTGCTCTTCGGGCACCAAGTGGCCCCTCCGCATCCAATAATGTTGAAAGTGCACATATTCGTTGCCATCATTTGGGGGTCTGGGAGTCTGCCCAAGTAGAGCTTTGATATTCTTAACGTTGCTGAAGATGTGCCTTTCAAGTAGTGGCATTAGTAGTCTTTCGGATTCCCGACTCAGAACTGTCAAGAAACTCATAGAAAATCCCTCGAAGATTGCCCGACGTAACCCGTAAATTTGTGCATGGTCCGTGACGTAGATAAGGGCACGAACAAGGGTACGTATACTGAAATGTGGCCGCTGTCCCGCTCCGTCTGTCAACTTGTTCTCGTTGCTGAGTTTCTTGGTCTCCATATACAACTGGGCAAGATCCGGTACAGCTCTGGAATCGCTCAAAGCCAAGTCTCCGAGGTACGTTTTGATCAATGCGAAGAGGTCATCCAATTCATTATCGGGTGACTGTACATATAGTTCGGTGAATCTTGACCGAAGTCCGGGCGGGAGGTCTTTCTTTCCTGCATCTGTCGCCGGGTTCATGGCACCGAAAATTCGGAAATCCGGATGTCCAAACACCCTTTCAACATCGCCCGCCTCGGAGAGCAACACGGAGGGAGAACCTTCACTTCCATGATGCAGAAGGCTTGCAATATTCTCTAGGGTGTCGGGTGACGCTAGGTTGATTTCGTCGAGAAGCACCCACTCGCCGTTTCTCAAGGCGCGAACAATTTTTCCCTGGACAAAAGCAAACGCAAACTTAGCATCGCCCTGAGAAACGTGGGCTTCGAAGTCATTGAGCTGCACGGAAAACCTTTCCCATCGCTGTCGCAAAAACTGGTACTTTGGCGAATCGAGTTTCCGCTTTTTCGTCGGCTGTTCCTCGTCACCCGGCTGAGAGGAGCCGTTCTTCGGTTTAAAGACCCCATCGGCCAGCCGCACGGCTTCGTGCCAATGATTGACTAGACGAGCCCAGTTCCCTTTAGCAATATTCTTTGCGATTGAAGACAAGAATTTCTCGTTTTTCTTTGCAGAAAACGTTAATTCAAACAAAGAGTTGAACTCGTCGAACATCGGAATAGCCATAGTACGGATATTGACTGGTTTGAAGCCGCCCAATAGGTCGGTACTCTCGCTTTGCTGTGACAAATTCACTACTGTGAGCTTTTGTCGCATCAACGTGGCAAGATGCTGGATGACAGTTGTTTTGCCGATACCCGTTTCTCCAACCAGGAGCACTGGCTCTGCCATCTCAACTGAAGCTGAAACTTGCTCCATCAACTTTAGGGCCGCTCTCGTAGTTGCAAAGCGAGATGAAGCAGCTGCCAGCCTCGAAGTTGACCCAGCTGGGACCTTGATCTTACGGCACGTCTCCCTCCCAAGTCTAAGACTACCCCCTTGGTCCAACAGCGCCGGTGTCCGCTCGTGCAAAGAAAATCTCGCACGCTGTGGCGAAATCTGGAGAGCTTCCGCAACGACCAAAGCTAATGAGTCTGACAATGTCGTGTCTGGTAGATATTTTAGGAATATGTCCACAATATCGAGTAATATTTCGTCATCTGTCCCTTCAGGCGTGGCTTCATAGCCTGTCTTGACACCGAGGCGCTGTAATCTCTTGTGCATTCTGTCACAGAGCTTGATGAGATCGCGTAAGCCTGGAGTGCGACCCTGGGAGCTCTTGATTGCGAGGCTTCCGTGGAACGAGGAGCAGAGCTTTTGATAGACATTCATGATTGTGGATACTCGAGATTCGAGTACAGGGAACTTTTGCGCAATGACTTCTTGGACCTCTTCGATAGTGAGCGAGTCTATTTTCACTCTGTTCCACAGCCTACTTCCAAGAATGGTAGCGCTAGGGGCCACTTCCTCGCCTGCGATATTGTAGGATGACTTCATCGTCGCAATAATCTTGAAACCTTCGGCACACTTGATCCGCTCCCTTCTGCTAGCTATAGTCAACTCCCCTCTCTCGATGATTGGAAGAATAAGACCGATAACTTCAGAAGGAGCGCGGTCTAGGTCTTCAATGAGGATCCATCGACCCTCTCTAGCAGCTTTCGTCAAGACACCGGGTTGCCACGCAAAGCCGCCCGTTGTTGGGGAGGTCGAGTACATCCCAAGAAGACTCTTGGCATCTGTCTGCTCATTTAGATGAAGCGTCACCATTGTTTCCGACTGCCCCATGGTGGCTGCAACGTCATTAATCAAACATGTCTTTCCTGAATTCGGTAGCCCAACTAAAAGGATAGGTTTAGATGTAACAAGGGCCGTTGCTATCCTTCGCATATTCGTTGTTGCCGTGGGGGTTTTCACAATCGAGGATGGTGTGAGTGAGGTATCAACCTGTCGTGGGATCAAGACACCACACACTTCTGCAGTTCGACCTGTGAGATAATCCCGCAGGTGCTCCACTTGTAATAAACCCGCGGAGTCTGACCGTGTGGCTCTCATTGAGTGGAGTTGCTTTTCTACAGCAACCCATCGGCACTCCTCCCAAAGCCCGAGGCAGCGGTAGTCTATCGAGATGCCTTCCCACTTTCCCTCCACCAGATCATCCCCGCAATGTGCCCATAAAATTTTCTCCGTAGAAGCATCTGCCGCTCGCATGTACAGGCAGAAACATCGGATCGCTAGATATCGAATAACTCGGCTATCGTGTCGGAAAAGTGCTTGCAATTGCGACGGGGCGATGGTGGGCGAAAATGTCTCCAGATCGAAAGAAAGAAGACGAAAAATGGCTAGTAATAATGTACATGTCGTGGAGTCATCTATCTGCATATTAATCAAGGCATTAGACGCAGCCAACGCCGACAGAGGGCCAGCCCGAGACATAGCATATTGGCTTGCGAAGGATCGTAGATATGGTGCGAGCGGCAATAGTCGTGCGAATGCGGAAATGACTTCGTTTTGATCAACGCCAGACTCAGGAAGAATCCAACGCGCCGCTAGATCGACGAATATCGGTTCGTAAATGTAGAAAAACTTCTCCGTGTACCCTGATTTTAATGTGCCGACTGCAAGCGCATTCAGGTACTGAGTCCCGGAAGCCGTGCGAATGAGGGCCGCAATCTCATTCGGAAGCTGGTCGAGTAATTGGGACTCAATAAGAGTCCCCTCGTAGGCAGGACTGGCATCCATGCTGAGTCCAACCGCCCAAGGAACTCCAATGGTGAATGGGAGAAGGAACCTTGAAGAAAGTGTGTATATCTCAAGTACTTTTTCACTAATCTTTTTCTGCCGATGTATGTTCAGGTCCCCACAAAGCTAGTCTCACCGCTCTCTCGGGGGCTTGCGACAAGCTCCGATCGTTCATCCAAGTAGACGGAGTTGGATGATAAGAGAGCACGGCCATGCTGACTTTCTTTCACGCTTTAACATGTCTATATGATTTATCTTGCTGATTATGGATCCCGGACCGGAGTATGACCTGCAACAACCCTCTACCGGGTCTTGGAACAACAATCATCGACTCCCGCGCCATCGCGGCGGCAGCCTTTCAGTACTTACACAGTATCCGAACGATCCCTTGGCTGGTGGACTTCGTGAACCTGAACCGTATGTAGTCGGCTTGCTAGATGACTAAACTTGCTCTACTGACTTTTTCAAAAAGTATCTCATTCAAGCGCAAACAAAGGCAGCGCTCCGGATTCAGTCTCTCCAATATCTTTTCGAGCGACTCCGCTGGACACTCGAGTTTCGGTCGCTTTCCCTTTCGAAACGGACAAACAACAGAAGATGGCTCACAATCAAGGGGTGAAGACTCCCGGGGGAATGGAAACTACAACGTGCAGAAGGAGGGTGGCCTTCTGGATTGGTACATGGAAGGACCAGGGCGACGTGTTGGCTACGATGATTTCACCGCCATTGATTGGATATTTGAATACACTAAAGAACGCCAGAGGAAGAGGTTACTGTCTGCCAGTGGACAAGGGATGTTCGGATACGTTCGCAAACTTCTCGATGCCAGTAACGTTTGGTTAGTCCTTATCGCGACCGGAATATCAGTTGGAATTATCGCTGCGTCAATCGACATCGTCAGTGACTGGTTGGGGGATATAAAAGCTGGATATTGCAAGAATGGTCCCGGTGGTGGCAGATTTTATCTGAACCGAAGCTTTTGTTGCTGGGGCCATGAACAAGGTAAGTTATCCGGCTCCCCTAGGTAGCGTTTGCACCTAGATGCTGACTCGCCTGGTTTCGATCAGACCCCTCGAATTGTTTAGATTGGACACCGTGGGGGAAGGCTGTCGGGGCTACTTCTTCCGGCAGTGCCTATGCGGTCGAGTATATATTCTACACACTTTATTCTGTTAGTGTCTCCGTCCATGTCTGCCTTTCGCAGAACATGCCTAACTAAGCCAGGTTCTGTTTGCCGCGTGCGCGTGCATATTGGTCAGAAACTATGCTATCTATGCAAGGCATAGTGGAATACCTGAAATTAAGACCGTCTTGGGCGGCTTCGTTATTAGGCACTTCATGGGGCCTTGGACCCTTGCGATCAAGTCACTAGGTCTGGTAAGCTAACTTATCTTCTGGGTAATGCGAAAGCTGACCGCGTCCAAGTGTCTATCCGTCGCATCTGGTATGTGGCTGGGTAAAGAAGGTCCCCTCGTCCATGTCGCATGCTGCTGTGCCAGCGTAATAATGAAGGGTTTTGATAGTCTGAACACCAATGAAGGTATTGTTATAGTTGCATCTTGCACACTCTAGAAGGAAGGGACGGCTAATTTATGTAGCCAGGAAACGCGAAGTCCTTTCTGCGGCAGCCGCAGCGGGCATCTCTGTTGCCTTCGGAGCACCAATTGGTGGTGTTCTATTCAGCTTGGAGGTAAGAACGTTGGAAAGTGCTCTTCAATCTGGCTAACATAGCGGTCTAGCAATTATCTTATTATTTCCCTGACAAGGCGATGTGGCAAAGCTTTGTCTGCGCTATGGTAGCCGCAGTCACTCTGCAGGCGCTCAATCCCTTTCGCACAGGGAACATCGTTCTCTACGAGGTCAAATACACTAGAGGGTGGCATCGTTTCGAAATGATCCCTTTTATAATTCTCGGCATTGTGGGAGGTCTGTACGGTGCATTCCTCATCCGCCTGAATATGAAAGTTGCGAAATGGCGACGGAGTCGGAGCTTTTCCCAACCGATCATTGAAGTCGTGATCGTAGCCCTGCTAAGCGCCGGCATAAACTATCCCAACCTATTCATGAGAGCACAGAACTCAGAACTTGTTCATTCACTGTTTGCTGAATGCAGCACCGGGATTCCCGACCCTTTCGGTCTTTGCAAGACTGGAGCTGCTTCAGCTGGCACCGTGGCTCTTTTGCTAGTTGCCGCAGTCTTGGGGTTTTGTCTCGCAACCATGACCTTTGGACTCGATATACCTGCTGGTATTATACTTCCATCGTTCGCAATTGGTGCTCTGTACGGTCGTGCTCTAGGTACCGCCTTCAAGATATGGCAGGACGCTTATCCAAAATTCTTCCTATTTCACAACTGTGAGCCTGATATCCCTTGTGTGACCCCTGGACTCTATGCAATTGTCGGTGCAGCTTCAGCCCTTGGCGGTGCAACGAGAATGACTATTTCCATTGTCGTCATCATGTTTGAGCTTACAGGTGCTTTAACATATGTCATCCCAATTATGATTGCGGTTATGCTGTCAAAATGGTGTGGAGACATATTCGGGAAGCGCGGTATCTACGAGTCATGGATACATCTTAACGAATATCCATTCCTCGATCACCGCGAGGATATTGCTCCCCCTGATGTTCCGGCCCATACAGTCATGACTAAGGTAGATGACATTACTGTCCTCACCGCGGTTGGTCATACTGTTGGCTCGTTGCGCAACCTTCTCCAGACAACCTCTTACCGAGGGTTTCCTGTCGTTACCGAGACCTCAAGCCCTCTTCTACTCGGCTACATCTCACGCAACGAACTTTCTCACGCCCTGAAGAACCCGTCATCTCCTTCCGAGCGGGAATTCTCTGGTGCAACACAAGTTTTTTTCGCACACCAGGCATTTGCGGATCCAGTAGATACCCTCGATCTTCGGCCTTGGATGGACCAAACCCCTATTACTCTAAATAGCGGTACAACGTTTTTGATCGTGTTACGCATGTTTCAAAGACTTGGACTCCGGTACGTTCTATTCGTTAACAGGGGTATACTTCAAGGGCTCCTTACAAAAAAAGATGTCTGGGCGGTTATCAACGACCCCACATCTGGTCGCACCGAGTGGCTGAGTGATGGTTCGCTAGGTAACGGCGATACAGCTGAAGAAGTCGGGCTTCTTGAAAGCGATGATGGAACCACCGTTGTCACTCCTTTGGCGGAGCGGCGGCCGTCACTTTAGCTTTTTGGTTAACGGACCTTGACCTACTTTTAATGCTTAATGTTCACGGGAGCAGTTTTGGATCTCGAGTACGACGATAATACATAGACTTGAATCTAATCTCTTGGTTCGACTTGTATGCTTTCTGCTTGGACATATAGGAGCTTAAAAGAGACACCGCCCGGTCAATCGCCAACGACCCCACATATTCTGCCTATATATACTCTACCGCCCTCGGCCGTTGTCCTCGACGATCGGCGAATGTCCGTGTCTCTCTGTACATTCTATCTGCATTAAAAATACATCCTGGCGTCATGATGGCGGATCCATTCGAAGTGCGCATGCGCTTTACGGCGCAGCTGCAGCACTTAGGTGCATCTGTCAACGCATCACATAAAGCCGCACAGTATGCGCTTAAATATCGCGATATGGACGAAGACCTACATTCATGTATTTTAGAGCAACTTGAGAGAGTGAGTACATCCTGAATTGCAGACTCCATGGCTTCAGCTCGGTGAAATTAATATCATCTCAATCTCAAGAACAATATGAACAACCGAGCCAACATCTTATTTTTCATCGAACATTTCTGCGAACTGGCCACCCAGGAAGACCATCACCCCTATGTCCGCATGATCCAACGAGATATCCTTCGCGTCGTCGACTCAGTAGCACCCCCAGACGGCTCTGGTGCCGCAAACGTCAAGCATGTCCGTCATGTTTTAAACGGTCTACAGACCAAGGGAATCATCTCCGCCGAGACAGTAGTAGAAATTGATGCCGGCTTGAAAGACCGAGATCCACAGACAGGCCTTGATCTAGAACCTGAGGAAGAGGAGGAAGCCAGTTCGAAGTCAAAGATGGGGACGCCGCGTGGTCCCAAGGGCAACGGCATACGCGTGGATAAGAGGCAGATTGAACAACGAATAGAGGAAGATCGCGAGCGCAACAAACGTCTACGTGAGAGTATGTGGACTATAAGGGGAGATGATACCGATGAGCACAGGAAGTTCTGGGATGAGACAAGCGACATCGGTGAAGATGACTTTACTACTGCGAATGAAGAGCTTATGGAGCGGAACCTAATGGTCGGCGTTTAGCTGCTCTGGGCGCTGCATCTTGGATATAAAAAGTTACCCGGTCTCAGGAGTACTTTACGCATTGCAAGCGGGGAATCGGCGTAAACGGCGTATAAACTGAGGCTTTGGAAATTTATTTGTAGTTCATGCTGAGATACCAGGGCTTATATACTTACTAAAAAAAAATTTACCTCACAAACTACGTACAAATTATCTTTACCTCGACCTGAAGCATCTCTAGATTCTAAGCCTTTTCAATAAGAAGAGTCTAACAAATCCCCAATGGGGGCGTTTTACTGTGTCCCCACAAAATGGTCGTGGCAGGTGAGGTTTATCGTTCGGAAAAACCTCCCGCCGAGATATTTTGATAAATCTTTTTGGTCCGATGCCGACCTCAACTGCAGTACCATTCGCTACCCCACCCTATATGTTGTCGCAGCTTGTTACAGCGGCAAAAGGCTTCATATTTGCGGAAACCAACTCCAACCGCAACACTAACACTACCACTGAATCGGGGGAAACCGCGACATCCAAAATGGTCACCACCCGGCGCAGCTTAGCAGCCCAAGTTGCTGATAGCGATGCCAACGGAACATTAGATTTGAACGGGAAGCGCAAGCCTGAGATTGAGACGCCGGTGGATTCTGAGGTTCAAAACAACAAACGGAGAAAGAAGAGCACGATAAAGACTGTTGAAGAGCAAGTGAAGGACGACCCTAAGGAGGAGACAGCGCCAGGGAAACACATGCGGTTTGACAGTGAAGAACCTGATGTACCGGAGATTACAGAAGAAGAGGAACCGCCGAGCGCACAGTCGCCCAATAATGAGGACGACAGTGACGACGACGAGGCGCCGGAGACTGTGGACAATTCTGCTCAATTGTCCAGGATAAAGTTAGAAGCTAAGAAACGGGAACAAGCACGGCAATCGTTCGTATTCATTTTTCGGTCAAATTTTGTTTGCCATTACTAATATTACAACAGAGAGGAACAATTGAAACGAGAAAAGCGGCGACAATTGGACGAAGCACGCAAGCAACAAGCAAAGGCCTCCAGCAAACGAAAAGAAGCCCCCGTCTCTCAGACTGCCCCAGGAGGGGGTACTCCTGCTGAAGACTTACTATCTGAGAGCTCAGCGACGCTACAAGGGTCTATTACGCAAGATCTTCGACGACCGACTCTACCTGCTCTCCTTCCCGATGATATTTTGAATGCAGTCCCTGAGATTCGACCACCCACCCCTCCACCGGAAACGCAGCATTTCTCTCAAAGGAAACCAACTAAGCTCAGATTCCTTGAAAAGAAGGAGAAAGCCCCGAAGGATGTGAGAATGGGCGAGGTCGCTATTCGTGTACTGGACGGCGATAGCAAGCGGAAACAGTCCAACACCGCTCTTCCGCCTAAAGCTTCTAAGACAGGCCGGGGTGCAAAGGAGGCTTGGTTGAAGCAAAGTCGCAGTACAGGGCATGTCAATGGTATGAGGATGGCCAGTAGCTCAAAAGGGTTCGTGCGCAAATGATGTCTTTCTATATCCTGGGATTGGTTCAAGCATATTCGCAAGGTTGATTTTTTACAATTTACATCGGTAGATAGCATACCTGAAGGGGGTAAATCTGAAATTGCAATTGTTGGCGTTTGTGTCGGGGATAGAGGCGATGACCATAAATGGAAATAATGCATGTAGATTGGGGACTAATGTATGCTTTCTTTTTTCTTTCCTATCTACGAAGTTATAATGATCCCAACCAGCTCAATTACAGCTTCATGTTCAATAACGACTAATATTTGAGTAAGGGAGTGTAGAACGTGTTGTAAAATTGCATCCAATTTGCGGTTTGGCGCACGTGCAAAAGCTAGAGCTCTTTCTTTCGTCTCCATCCGCTTCAACAATCACCGCGACAGAATCTGTCTTTCTACCCTCTCAACCCATTGTTAATTCTCTTCATCTGGCATGATTCAATCTTATCTTATATGCGCTTGATCGAAGATGGCCTCTACCGAATCAACCCCTCTCCTTCCTGAGAACCGCCCATCGAGCTCCAATACGTCACCGCGAGGAAATCGGCCACCGCGAACAGTGACATTCAATCCGCTCGCTACGGTCAGCACATACAAAGATCAGACTTCTGCGGATCCAACCTTTAAGCCATTAACCTCCGGCTCTCCATTATATTTAAATTCGCCTAGTCACCCAAGGGCGACCGGATTATCCGCCCTCAATAGCAAGCTCCGTCGTCGCAATAGCCATGGAGCTCCTGGCACAGGCCCCTCGTCGTATCCCACTTCAAAGGTCGGCCCGCAAAGAACAACGAAGACGGCGCAGAAGTTGAAGCTTCTACCTGATCCTATCACGGAGGAGGAATCCCCTGACGACGAAACAACTCCATCAGACGTTTATAGGCAGATTGCGCGAATCAAGGAACCCGCTGCTCGAAGTCTTGCGGCGAAGCTGGGAAAGGCAGATAGGGACAGGCTTCCTCGGGTGACGGCATACTGTACAGCAAATTCCTACCGATTAGACGGGGTCATCAAGTTTCTGAAGTCACGGTCCAAGACACGGGGTGCTAACCCCAAGCTGTTTGACGAATGTGTCTACTCAAGTTTTGACTACAAATACGAGGACAAAAGGAACCCTGGTAATTTTACGGGCGATGTGGATTCGGGGAACACTCATACTATCGACCGAACACCTAGGGAACGCAGGTTCTCAGACAGTGCGGTGGAGGTCAGCGATAATATCTTGAATCGGAGGGAGGACCTCATCGACATGCGTGATGACTCTCGTGAGCAAAATACGTTTGAGTCTAGTGCGATTGATAATCCGGACATCGATACGACAATTCATACACCGGAGGTCTTCCTATTTGACTACGGCACCGTGGTAATTTGGGGGATGTCACCAACTCAGGAGTCACGATTTTTGTCGGACATATCGAAATTCGCGACGTCAATTTTGAGTCCGGAAGATACCCAGGTGGAAAACTTCAACTTCTACTATGCTCGTGAATATCAAGCGCGAATATATAATGACTTTATCTCGTTACGAGATCCGCGAAATTATATGATCAAACTCGCCATCTCACATGCCCTAGCGCAGTCTGTCAAGACATCTCTTTTCGAAGACCTAGTTTCAGAGACAATTTCTAATACGGCCCCTTTACCGGCACAAATAGCTCAGACCGGAAGCGTCAATCTGTCGAGACGGCAGATCAACATGCAAGTCGGAGAACTCTTCATTCTTCGCATCAATATTCACTTACAGGGCTCGGTTCTAGACAGTCCAGAATTGATGTGGGCGGAACCGCAGCTAGAGCCCGTCTATCAAGCGGTCCGGAGCTATCTAGAAATGGATCAACGTGTTAGCCTTTTGACTGAGCGACTCGATGTGATCGCAGATCTTCTTGCTGTGCTAAAAGATCAATTAACTCACCGTCATGGTGAGTATCTGGAGTGGATAGGTACGTAGCTAGTCTCTGATTGCCATTCATCCGTTTCAATCGCTAACATTCTGCAGTCATTGTCCTTATCGCCGCAGAGATTCTTGTGGCCGCTATCAACATCGTTGTTGATCTGTATGCTGGCGTCGAGTAGCTGCAGCGCAGCAATACGCCTAGATTTCCAGCGTTGAGTTTTCAGGCGCGGGGTTGAGGAGTCCCTCGTCATGCAATGTAATATAACATTCTGATTAGCGAGGTCGTGAACTTGGACAAGTATACGTAAGCCAGTCTGATATCGTACATACATGTGTGCTACCTACGAATGTGTACTTCGCATGGTTGAATGCAAGCCGCGATTGTTCACTCTTTGTATCAAGTTGGCCCAGGAAAATCCAACACTAGGTATCTCTATACAATCATAGCAGTATCCATCTTTCTTAGACTTATTCCGACTCTCCGCTACGGTATCGTTCCAGAAAAATCAAACTAAGTGTGTTAACAAGTCACTGCCTACATCTTGTCACGACGAAGCAGATAGCCCTAAGTCGCACCCTATGACATAATTCAGAATTTGTGGTCTTATTTACAACACCTGTTATGCCTTTCACATTACATTGAATATACCTATGAAATCGTTCCGCATACCTACAAGTTGAGAGATATGTTAAATGACAATGTTAGTCCTATCAACACTATATATCATATCTCCTTGACTGCCCCCACCAGTGACCACCTACCTAATCATAACATACAACAAACAACATTTAGCATCCCAGAAGCATATAATCGAGACTCTGAACAGCCGTAAAGAAGAAAAAAAAGCCAATACCTAGCAAACATGGACTTGTCGCTCCATATCTCCGCTGCCCAGCACTCGGCAAGATGACCCGCTGACTTGGTGATGACATGTAATTGCCAGATCAAACAAATAGTTATTCTATATGTAGTTTGTAGTCGGCGATAACTCAATACCAGTTCTTCTCTCCGAAGTTCTATGAGAATCTGAAATAGGAAAGTACTCTGATTCCGCGGGCTCCGTCCGTAATTACGGAGTACATACACGGAGAGTCTGAAGTTTCAGAATGGAGACTCTGCGATCGCAATCCCAATTAGGAAACCACTCTCTGATTGGTTGAATTATCTACACCTGATCAACGATCGCGCCACGCTTTGTTCTCTGGGGACTTCGGGGATAACGTTTTGGATAACGTTTTGAATAACGTGATGGTCCCTGGGGTCAACTATGGTGTTAATGTTCTGGTCCGTAAACCCCGGGTCTTTACCTCACTGCTGGAAATTATAAATAGCTCGGATGCTGCTCAATAGCATATTGTCCAGGCACATTCATATGCAATCAGTTATTACAGGAACAAAAGGAAACAAACCTCTACTATATCCTCAGACACCCCATTACCACACGAGCAAACAGAAGCCACCATGTCCGACGAAGTCGCAACCCAGCCCCTCAACCTCCCCATCCTCGCAACAAAGGAGTCTATAATCGGCGGAACCTACATCGTGACAGGCGCAAACACCGGTCTAGGCTTCGAAGCAGCTAAGCACCTCGTCGCCCTCGGTGCCAAAAAGGTGATTCTAGCCGTCCGGTCTCTCCCCACTGGTCTCGCCGCGAAGGAGAAAATCGACACGGCAACCGGCACCACGGACGTCGCTGAGGTCTGGCAACTCGATCTGAGCAGCTATGACTCTGTAAAGGCGTTTGCGAAGCGCGCAGTGGGTGGTGAACTAGAGCGTCTTGATGCCGTGATTGAGAATGCGGCTGTTGCGAGTGGGAGCGGGGAGCGTGCTGAGGGACATATTCTGCCGCTGACTGTGAACGTTCTGAGTACGTTCTTGTTGGCCATGTTGCTGTTGCCGAAGATGAAGGCGGATGCTGAAAAGTTTGGGATCTTGCCGCGATTGGTGATTGTTACGTCTGGGATTGGGTGGGATGTGCGTGATATGTGGATGGAGATTAAGCAGGATCCCTTGGTTGGGTTGGATGAGGTTGATGGGAAGAACGTTATGGCCACGTATATTTCTATCCCCATTCTAATCTTTCAGCCGGACATCGATATTGATCTGTGGCAGGTACCCTCTTTCCAAGCTCATGGATACCTTCTCTGTTCGGGAGCTGGCCAAGTTGCTTCCCGTTGAGAAAGGTAAGGTTGTCATCAACGCCGTCTGTCCTGGTCTGTGCAAGACCGAGCTTATTCGGCACGCCCCCCCAGATGTCAAACAGTCGATTGTCGATCTGCATGAGCAGTTCGGACGGACTGCCGAGGATGGTAGTCGGACGCTCCTTGCTGGTGCTGTGCTGGGCACAGAAAGCCACGGATGCTTTACTTCTCACTGCGAGATTCGAGAGTAAGTTGCCTTTCAGTGCTCGTATCAAGATTGAGTCATACTAATGACCTAATAGAGACAAGGTGCCTGAGTGGGCCAAGGACGAAGAGGCGGAGAAGTGGCAGAAGAACCTGTGGGATGTGATCGCCAAGGAGCTGGAGACTGTTGAGCCCGGATGTGTGCAGAAGGCACTGCAGTGATATTATTGTCTATCTGTCAGTAGATGTCGACTTAGGGTAATCGATTTAACTCATGTGAATTCACGTAACCGTTCTGTAGAGCACAGCTCGATGCCTGCTCGATCGTGAAGCGCACTCAACCACGGAAACCCAGCAAGCACATTCCTAACATCTTCCCAAGAGACGAGGTCGAGAGATTTCATAGCTGCCTTGGTCATTGGAACCAGCCATACATCCTCCTCAGGCTTGAATACCATAACCGACCCCATGAACAGCGTCCAAACCAGCACACTCCGCGCCATCCGACTTTCCTCTCCATCTTCAATAGACAGAGACAACCTCCGGATAGCTAGGCGAAGTCGACGCGCAAGAAGTGGCTTATCATGATTTCGATGATCTAACCCCGTCAGGAACGTCACCAGGTACGCAACCAGACCCAGATGAACAGCATTCTCAAGGTCACTCAGCCCTGTAACGAGACAGAAATCGGACTTCGAGCTCTCCCCAAGCGGACAGACTTGCAGCAACCGAGACCCAAGTAACAAAATGGAGTTGTGAGCCTCGGCACCGTCCACCTTCTGTCTATATCCGACACCCGCATCGTGAAGCAGCATAGCGAGACATCTCATATTCGAGAATATCGACCACAGCTCATCTCGCAGGCTCTCCTGCAAGGACGTATCCAAGGGAAACCCACTTCCTAAGCCCTCATCATCAATATGGACACAGTAAAATGCCCGTAGGACCTCGATCCCATCCGCCCCAAAAAGTGTCCTGGTACCAAGTTGTAGCGCATATTCCAGATCAGCCCTAATACATCCTGATTAGCCGCTGCTGCCCAAGCCTAGAAGATAAATAACATACCTCAGGACCTTCTGCACAACTCCCCAACATTGTCTACTCAACATGCAAATACCACCTCTTAACTCCACCATCCGCTTCAGTCCCTGCATGTGGATATACCCGCGCGCATACTGCTCCTGTATCCGCTCATACTGGGACATAACCACCAACACCGCAATCGTCATATCCGACACCGCTTCTTTCCCAGATAACCGCTCCTGAACAATTCGGTAGGTATGTGCAATATGGCGCAATCCTACCGCGGTCTCATTGACTACTCGGTTCCTAAAGCAGAGGATCGAGGTTGCAACGGAGCAGTGGAAGTCTTTCTTCGTTGTTAGCAAGTCATCTCTATTATAGACGAAAGACTAAGAGCGGACTTTGCGGGGTACGTACAAGCCTCGTCGAGAAAGAAATACCGTATCCAGACCGTCGTCTTGTAATCCGGGGCAACCAACGCGCTGTCCAGGGAGGGATTATGTCGGATGCCGCTGAAGTAGAAAAGTGCTTGATTCACAGTCATAATCAGCGCTCCCATTCCTTACATGAGAGAAAAGTGTAAGTTGGTAGCACTGACCTTCTCGAACGAGATACTTATCTTCCGCGCGAACAGGTACAGGGAATAGCAATCCCTCATCAATCGGCCGATCAACCTCATAATCCGCAAAACTGGACTCGGGGTCCTCGCACTCTGCGACCGGCTTCTCTGATATGTGAAGGCATGTAGGGTCGCGGAAAGGAGTTGCAGCGGTGCCTTTTAGTATGAGAGCCTTCGATGGGCGTGGTTGGGTCTTGTTTGTGTTTCTCCCTGCTGCTGCGCGACTGCGGATGCGTTTTCTCGCGGTGCGGTCAATGGAGGCGTTATCGATGAATTCGAAGGGCATGATCGTTGTTGATTCTCCTCTACATAGGGGCTGAGCAAAGAATCTGAGGGTAAATACGTCAAAGAAGTTGTGGAAATGGGGTCCATTTGTAGTTCGGGGATAACGGAGGTATCGGGTCCTCGTACTTAAAGTATGGAGCAGGGCCTAGGCTCTACCACCAACGCGGTGCGCACAAGACTAGGGAAGTATATGTTTGCAAGGCTTATCATATATTGAGCTACATCCAACAACACTAACCACAGCTTATTCCGCAATCAAGCCTCCGCAGGATCATCAATTTTCTCAGCAACTTGCCTCCGGCGAAGAAGCCTTCCGGCAGCATCGTGCTCCTCATCCCACTTGGTAAGTTCAGCGTTCGGCACCTTGACAAGTTTATGCGATATCTCGCCCCCAGATCCTGAGATGATCGTCTGGCGGAATTCATACTTTCCGATTATTGGTAGAACCTTGATGTAGAAAACATAGTAAACACCGCAAAAAGCAATCCTGAAAGTCGATGTTAGCAGTGCATTCTTGATTGGTAGGGCAAGGTGGAAGCAATAATACGTACAGAGAGATTCCGACGACGAGATACGTTCCATACCAGAAGCTCACATCGCCTCCAGTTGCACCTCCTGTGGGTGGGTACCAGGGCGCAACAAGCAGGTAGAGGTTGGCTAGGATAGCAAAATAGACAACTATGTCCCAGGCATGCCATTCAGTCCGCGGGATGTTGAGACGCTTCCGATGACGTCGGGTGAAAAGGAGCCCAACGGCAAGGAGGAAGTTGAACATGCTTTGAGGGTATATTCCCAGATCAACAACTAGATATTGTCAGTGGTTAGAACGCCGTTTGTGCATCTTACATACCGAAATTAAAGGCGTCACCAGCTGGAGGGGCCAGAATCATGACACCTGTCAGAGCCCACTTCAAGAAGTATGGGCCCAGCGGAGTCCCAAATGGCCGAGTCGATGTCCAAAACCTGGTGAAAGGGAGAACGCCTTGTCTGTATATGGGTCAGTCGGCTGCTATGTAGCTGGCCGATTAGATGGAACGTACCTGCCACACTCTCGAAGCATTCGAGATGATCCAATAAGAACTACAAGCAAGTTCCCAAAGGCACTGACACAGATGAGAAAGTTCAGGGCGCGAGATGCACCGCCAGAGCCGAAGGTTTTCTCAAAAAACACACTCGCGACATTGACCTCCGAATTCAGGATTTCGTCTTTGCTCGCGGCAGCGAAGTAAGCAATATTGGCAAGCATGTAGAGAATTCCTGTGACTAAGAGTGATAAAGGGGCGCTCCATTTGAGTGTCTTGGTTGGATTCTTGACCTCGTTAACGAGATTAAAGGCATTCTCGTACCCTTGGTAGGAGAACATGACGTTTATAAGGGAGTTGGTCGCCCCGTACACCGTAGCATCTCCCGTTCCTGAGAACGCGTCTCGGAAGTTAAGTGTTGGATCCTGGATAGAAGAGACGTTGCCGCCGAGGACAACCAGCCCAGATATTGCGACACTAGACGGAGTACTTGTTAGAGGCCCTGTTCAATGTTTGGTAGTAAAGAAGCACTTACAAGATCAAAGTAATAAGCTTGATCCACCCAATAGCATTGGAAAGATGCAGAGACCATTTCGTACTGAAAGATACGGCTATGAAAATCAGCATATAGCTATTGTAATAATGTCCTATACTCACCCAATACAGCCACCGTATATGATGCAAGAGCAACTCCTTTGCTTTGCCAATCTGTCGGCTCCGACTGTGCTAGTCTGAATAGATATCTGGCCAGAACTAGACCCCTTTAGTGTAAGCTTCCGTATAGAACGAAGTGAACGTACCGATAGCATTGCTACTACTGAATGAGAAAACCACAGTCTGTATGGCGAACACGGTAGGGAAGAAATATCTCGGACGAGGATATGCCTGTTCCAGATATACCACTTCCGACCCAGATCGACTAGGAAAGTACGATGAGAACTCGAGATAGACGGAGAGCATGCTCGAAGCGACAGCGAACCCTATCACCCAGTAGAACAGGGCCAGGCCAACAGAGCCGGCTCCGCTTAGAACCGAGGAAGCTAGTAGCAGACCAGGGTCAATGTACATGTCACTCCTTTTGGTGGGTCAATGCTACTCACGAGTAGAAAATATTCCGGTCCCAACCATCTTGCTGATGTTCATGAAGATCAATGTGATATAGCCAGCAGAGTAACCAAGAGGTGAGTTGACCTCGACTGGCGCCCCAGTTGCTTCTTGGTATGTAGGCAAAGAGGAGTTTGCGCCGGCCTCTGAAGTATACTGCAGATCGCCGCCATTGATGATGGTCTCGTCGCTCGGGACATCCTGCTGGGTGGTAGCAGCAGGAGATTTGAAGAAGCTCATCCTGAAATCTGAGCTGACGATCAATTCATGAGTTCCGGGCTTTAAATAGTATGCAAGAAATATCCCGGAGCAGTCGCCTTTTATCCATTGTAACTCTGTCCGGTTCTCATCGTGGTACGTTATGGCGTAATCCAGTCCGTCTGTCCTGGCGGTGCCACTTGCAAAAGCAAGAAGCAGAAACCAACATGTTATCCACTGGAGGAAATAGCATGGTTACATTGGCCAAGTCTCTTGTCTCTGTGGACTTTCCTTGGGTGACATGCTGATATTTCCCAGACTCGACTATCAATGAGGGGTGAGATTGCACAAGATCAAGCACTGATGACGCATCACCAACCAGCCAATGGCCCCTGAAACGACTAACCACAGCATAATTGATCATTTGCGTTGCAATGCTTTTCTCGGCTGCATGTGAGGAAAAGTTCGGACATTTTGAAGACAAGACAATGGACGTGATATTGTAGCTCACATTTAGGCTAGTGATTTGAGCCTATTTCGACTGACTTTGAAGGATTCCCATAATATCTGCAAATCGGCAGTCTCGAGTCTCGACGCGACGTGTCATGTCGCAATCCAGCCTAAGATGGGGCCTTTGTCAGATAGCTGAAGTCGAAGATGATCAGATAAATCGTGCCTCCGTCCTCGATCCACCTGAGGCTACTCTTACCATATCTGAATTACTCATTTTTTTCAATCAGGTCCAGATGATCCGAAAAATCTAAGAGATTATATTGCCACATAACACCCCATGTAATAATTAGTCCTCTTCAAAGAAGCCCAGAGAAATACAGTAGGAACCCATCCGTAAGCCCATCCGAACGCCCGAAGAAAGAAAGAAAAAACAATCATCAGATGTCGAATCCACATCAATATCAACTCTCCTCCTTCGGCACCTTCATATCCAGATCCATTGGCGTCGAGTTCCCCCCCGAAGGATAGATAGCTCGTTCTCGTGAGATATCTCTGCCCTGACTCCCCCGATCGCTAAGATAAGGTGTCTCCTTATCCGGTCCAGACCCATTGCCCTGTTGAAGTCGGAAAGTGGACGTCATCTCTTCTTGTGACGGCGCCGGTGCAAGTCGCGGCCACGCTGAGGACGGCCCCGTCCCGAACGCCTCGGGGGTATCATCACCCATCGGCAGATCGTCATCATCGAAGTTAAGACCGGACTTGCGGGACCGTTTCACGCGCAGGGGACGTTCTTGCGGCTGGGTCATGCATTAGACAATCAGCCGATAGTCAACGAAACGGCACGTAACGAGAGGGGGCCTCGCAAAACTCACTGTGGGCGGTTGCTCATCTGAGCTCCCTTCCGTCTCATCTTCGAAGTATCCCGGTCCTGATCCGTTTCGTGTCGCAGCAAGTCCGTTGAGGTTTGCGCTGTGGGTCATCTGAGCGGCGGCGCGGGCACGCAGTTCAGGGTTCACGCCTGCTTGAGCTTCCTCGGCCATCCCCGTGACGTTGGCTAGGCGTTCGAGCAGGACGCAGGATTCGAGACGCATCTTCTGGATATATTGCCAGCCGCGCCGGTTCCGGAGGCGCATCAATTCATTTTCGGCTTCGATTTCGCTGAGGCGTTTCTTGAGTGCGATGCATTTGCGTTTGTAGGCAATCTCGACGCTAGGCGGGTTGGTGGATGGTTGGGATGTTGATACTCTTGGCTCCATGGTATTCTTGGAGTGATTACAATCAAAATAGGAAGCAGAAGATGCGGAGCAGAAGATGAGGAGCAGAAGATGAGGAGCAGGTCAAGAAAGCAATTAGATTGTAATTTAAGGAGAGTGAGGTCAATGAGGCTAAAGAGGTCTAGAATGAAGTTCTAAGCTTAAGCCTGGATTGCCAAGACAGTGAAGGCGGTCTGCCATATTCACATCCAGAAAGGAAGTTGGTTATCAAATCCATCTCATTATATTTCTTCTATTCAATCAATCTCATTACGTCTATCTAATGGCCTGTTGTTGGAAGGCCAAGGAACACCTTGAACGAGTCATAACTATTCTGCATTAGCACTATTTCTTCGCACCAGGAGTGATAATACTCACATCAACCACTGGAATCCAGTCAATGTCCCAAGCATCACAATTCTCGTCGGAAGACCATTCCAGAGTCCTGGGAATCCAATGTTTGCATAGATTCTCGAGACAGCCTTCATCGCCGATTCACCCGCTACGTAATTCAGTCAGCATCCATACACACAACGCCGCGACTAGTGACAATACACACCTTTCCGATCAGCATTCAACTTGCTAACCAACACATCAGCAGGATGGCTGACAATAGCACAGAATATTCCTGCAATATATCCTCCTGCAAAACTGACCCCGGTCTGCTGCAGTCCATTGTAACTCTCTTTCGGCTTGCCCAATGTTCGATAGATAAGGCTAACGGTCTCCTCAAATGTCGCAAACTTCGTCATCGTATACGGGATCTGTCTCGCCCACAGCGGGTACAGTCCCTTATACAGCCCCGACATGCCTTCCTGTGCCACAATCTTGCTCCATCCCTCGCGCATGGTATGTGCGAACGGCGGCAGCGTCGTCTGCATGCGTACTTTGATCGCTTCGAACGGGCAAAGAGCCATGTCGGCGAAGAACTCCGCGGAGGCGCTCGCGCCGAGATGCACAAGGGTGCGGTTCGTATTGGGAAACATGTTGTCGCCGTACAGGTACTTGAAGTATTCGTAGAAGCCGTACTTGCCGGCCCCCTGGAAGGAGTAGCCGACAAAGGTTGGGGACCAGCCAAAGAACACCCCGCGCAGGCCTTCTTTGGAGATGATGGAGCGCCAGGCGGAGAAATTGCCGGTGTAAATCTTAGGGTCGACTTGTCGGCGACATTTTACAAGGTCGAGGGGAGTTACGGAGGTGTGTGTTGGGCCTATCTCTGTTAGAATTGACTTCTTATCTCGCAGTGGAGTATATCAAGACTTACCGCAAGCTTCATGTCAACAACAGAGTTAACGTCAGTTTTATCATTCGCCGGAAGGTAGGTCAATCGACTTGGGAAGAACCATACCGATAATGCCTCCCATCGTACAAGCACCAAAGTACTTGAGCGAGTTGGGCTCGATCTTCCCAAGCGGGTATTTCCTCTCTTGCACGGCCATATTGTATCTAGATTAGGATTGTATTAGGACTGTAGAATCTGAGAAAAAGAGAGATCATCCACGGCTCAGCGTATACATATAAGAAACTCGAATTGCAGATGTGGATAATGATAAATAAGTATGTCGTCAGCAATTCACATCTCACATTTGTGCCTCGACCCCCCGGGTACATGACGTCACAAACTCTTGCATAAAGAACAGCACAAGCCAAGATAAGAGTTCCTTAGGCAAAAGAGGAAATCTAGGCCTATGATCGGAAATCGGCTCTGTCGGCTCGCGTGCCTATGATACCGAATCAGGGATAAACAATATTAAGCTCCAGCTATGAACGCATAAAGAGTTAAGATACCGGCACAGGCCGGCCGGTTTCGTGGTTGAGCTACTCCGTATAGTTTTGAAGTGATAGATTGTCTTTTATTGTATTTGAACAGTTCGACAGCTCCAGATGATGCTATTTCGAAATCTTGGTGCAGATATCAATTATCTTTGCTAACCTGATGCTTACTCTAGAGTTTATATGGATGATAGGTGTTTTTGTTTGGGATTTATCAGAGGTATTTAGTGAAACTATCGCTAGGCTACTCTTGGTAATAATTGAATTGTTCGAATTTCTCATCGTATTGATGATGGACGGGTTTTTCGGGTTGGTAGTAGTTTCTGTATCTATAGATGGTGAATATAACTATATATCTGGTCGAGGCCTCTGCATAAAATTTACAGTTCTGTACATCCTAATCCCCGGAACATAAACTTGCTATGGGTATGAAGTATGCACCCGTCGACATATTTGAGGCTTTCTTACTCCGTACTACGAGCTACAGGCATCATGAGCATTTATAAATCATCTCAATTGGCTATAGCAATCTATAGATCTTACCGACACGATACCAGGATCAACCTCAGGAAGAACCTTAGAAAGAATAGCATATACAGATACATCGTAATTTTCAAAATAGACCACCTAGACTCCAGCTTGCCCAAATCGCTAAACCGACCCCGTACAATCCAACCCACAGCAAAGCTAGCTATACATGTAAAACCCACGGATGAATGCACGAAATCCAAACACATCATTATTCCTGTCCCACGACTTGAACTTTCACTTTCATATCCTCAAACACCGGGCCAGCAAAGCCATGACCATTATCATATCCGGTTTTTCTTCCACCAGCCCCAGCAGCAATATCAGCGCCGCGCCTTTGTCCCGCTGCGTCCTCCGCCAAGACCGACGCAAGTTTTATCCCCAGCACAGACCCGATTTTCAATAGAGAAGTCCGGATATGGTCTTCTTGAGAAGGTGTGGCAAGCCCCGAGGTGAAGATATACCACAGGGGCCAAATCATACTATATACCGGAAACGCTCGTGCCCGGGGCTTAGGCTTGGTGGATCCCGTTGACGAGGCCGAGGAAAACGAGGTTGTTGAGTTTCCGCTGACATCGACATCGCCGAGGCAGAAGGGGATGCTGTGGCAGATGTCTGTTATCATGTTTTGAATTGTGGCTGGGGGACTTGGGTCTTCTGGGACGGCGCCGGTTGCTGCGGCGAGCCCTCGACGGAGTTCGAACATGATAAGGTGGGAGACTATACGGACGGCACGGTAGTAGGTCCATACTGCGGCGATGGAGAGGTGGTGGTAGGTTATTAGAGGGTTGTGGGGATCGGCTTTATCGGGATAGATGACTATGGGAAGCCAGTGTTCGGGAAGATCCTGGCTCCAGGATGTGAGTTCGAGGTCAATTTGTCGGCCTGTCAAGAGAAGAAGACTGAGTTGGTCGGTGATGTTTGTGTCGAGGGAGGTAAAGGTTGAGGCTGAAGCCTGGAGAGGGGATATCGCTAGAAACAACTGGCTGAGTTTGGATGCTATCAGAATCAATCGTGCGACTGGATCTGCGCCACTCAAGCTCTCAGCAATCCAGTCTGTGTTGTACCGCGGTTTTTCTCGAAGGGCGAGAATCTGAACATGCTGGGCCATTGTTAGCATAGCATAGGTAACATAGAAGGCAAAAGGGACGAACTGTATGTGTATATGCAAAATTAAACAAATCTCGCCCTTGCGCATGTTCCAGCTGTGCCTCTCCCCTCAGCTTCAGAAGCAGTTCAAACCCCGCCGCATGAGAGCTTGCAAGCCCGTTCCGCTCGCCCGTGATATCCTCAAAAAGCGCAAGCAACACCATAGCCGCAAAGGTCTCGTCTTTGACTGCTTGTGTCTGTGTAGTTAGTGCCTGCCGAAGCTCCCTCAAAGCACTCCCATAGTACCCTCTAGCACGCAAGGTAAGCGAAGGGGAATGAACATCAGTGCCCAGCGCCATAAGAGCCGTCGCATCAACAGCAAGGCGCAGAGCGGAAGCCGTTGCTGAACTCTCGGGTCCATTATCGCGACAGGTAGCGTAAAGAGAGGGCAAAAAAGATAGGTAGCTTATGGCCTCGTCAGGGTCCCCGCCAGAGGTATACTGGTCGAAGAAATAGCAGACAGCTCGCTCTTCCCAGGTAGAGTAGGCTACCTGGTTGATGGTTAGTGACGGGGTGGCGGAATCTCGCCGACGTCCTATCTGGTTGCTCGGCGGTGAGTTGCCGGATTTCTTGACGAGCTGTTCAACTTTGGACGTCTCGTTTCGGAAGATCGATTCGAGTCGGTATCCCGGACAAGGCCGTCCGTAGACATGGCAGTTGTGACACTTTGGAATCGCTTCGTCGCACTTGGTATAATTAGCCTTTTCCGGTGCACATAGAGCAAAAAAAAAAAAAAAAAAAAAAAAAACCATAAAACGAGAAGCCAACGAATGGGTTTCTTCCCGAAGGTACATGGTACATGGAGCGTGTAACATTAGATCTTGTCCTACCTTGATCTTGCGCTTGCGGCATAGATGACAACCCCGGCTTCGTCCACAATATACCATGCTTGCTTCTGAAGCCGTGCGCAATCAAATCTCGCCTGATAGGTAGCTTGATATTAGTTGTATAAGTCTGGGGCTTTGTGAGCCGGCCGATCCCAGCTAGATCCGAGAATAAATGATCGAGTACAAGATCTCAGTTGGCAATCGGACATGATGAATCTCTCTAGTCGCACCCTGAGCACTTGAGGGACTTCTGCGGTGACAGGCCCACAATATCTTGAAGAATTCAGACCAGCTTCATGTAGTTGCACTCAAGCAATATGTATACCCTAGACATTTAATATCGTTTATGTAAAGCCGGCGCTGAGGTTGAGCGGAGAAAGGCCACTAGTTGTTAACTAGCTTACCTCGGTATAGTCAGCTGACGAATGGATCATCTACGTAAACCTAGTGGCTACTAAGAGTGCAACAATAATGCGCATTATATGCAGTAGTAGTTGTTCTATTACTATGGTAGATCAGGATAAACCATAGGTGAACTTTTCGCTATCAAAATTGACCACCTCCTGAGGTGTAAGCCCGCAATAACCTAGACTTAAAGAACAACACGCCCCCGTCATATTCCAGCTGGTATAAGCCAGTGTGACCGCCGATCCCGCCTATCTTTAACTCCACGTCGTGTTGGGGAAGCAAAACGACATATGTTGCAACAATAACCAGAACACCTACAATGCGAATGCTAACTAGGGAAGATTGGTGAAATGGTGCGAAATGGGGAGTCTGGTAAAAAGTAAGAACCCGGGCAACGACGCTGAAGTTGCAAAGCAAGAAGAAGAAACAGGTGAATGGTCGTGACATTAACACGTGCGACGCCTCATGACGGCACATCCGCCATCGGCTGGTCGCTATCGCTTGGAGACATGAGCCGGGGCGTACTGTTATCAGGTACCGGTAGTGGTTCAGTGGCAGTGGACGATATCAAGACAGCTGTTTTATCAGGCTCAAATTCCTCTGCGGGCGGCGAAAAGCTCCAGACCTAGAATACCAAAGTTAGATACGGATTGCACACTCCTTAGTTAAGACACTTACCTCCATGACCGTGCGACCCGACCTGCTAGCCATGATGACGGCCTTTTCCTCCTCAAAGGTAACCCTCCAGACCGTTTCTGAAGGGGCCGACAGTTCTCGAAGAAGCTGTCCAGTCTGCAGACTCCAGATCTTGACGCGACCGTCACTACCGCCACTGACGATTCGGGTATTGTCAAACTGAAGACTGGTTACACTGTTGTCATGAGCCGCCAAGCGATGGATAGGCGCCATTCTTGTCAAGGACCAGACACGAACAGACCCATCCGAGCCGCCTGTGACCAATGTATCGCCACTCATTTGCAGTTGCCCGACCAAAGACGTGTGTCCTTGGAGAATAGCATGGCACTGTCCGGTGTTTGGATCCCATATGCGGACGCTGGTATCGAGACTGCCAGTAGCGATTCGGTTGCCATCATAGGCAATGGCATAAATCTGACTGAAATGCCCCGACAATGCCCGTAGGAACCTCCCTTCCGCGATGTTCCAGATGCGCGCCGTGGTATCGTAGCTGCCCGAGACAACAATGTCCCCATGAACAGCAAGGCATCTGACACTGGCCTGGTGGCCGACAAGAACGTAACGACATGTTCCGGTTCTTAAATCCCACACCCGCAAGGTGGTATCTCTAGACCCTGAAATAGCTGTATGCTCATCCGTCATTTTGAGGCAGCGCACTGTTGATGTGTGTCCGCGCAGCAGGTAAATAGAGGCTCTATTATTTGAGGTCAGTAGATAGGTCAAACGTGGAAGAAGGCAGGGTTGCTTACCCAGTAGCCATATTCCAGACTCTGACTTCCCGGTCGCAGCCACCGCTGACAAGGATGTCACCCCATGGAACCATAGCCCATACGCCCATAACATGTCCTTGAAGTGTTTTCTGGTTCTCCCCCTTGGTATCGTACACGTGAATCTTAGCGTTATCCAGGGACGCCACGATGTATTTAGGAGTCAAGTGTAAACTTGTTACTACCCCCTGGTCGGGTGAAATATGTCGCTGAGTGCATGTGCCGCCCTTGCTCCACGCAGATTCTATCATATATTTGTGCTTGAAGTGGTACTTGTATGATAGTGTTCGCCGCTTCCTCGCCTGTGAACTCTTCGTTGCCGCCCAATTTTCAGACAATGACCGGGAGAAATCAGCAAAGCCATCTCGGGATTGGATCGTGGCACTGCTGGATCTCCTTTGCAGCCCACTCACAGAGTGCGTTAGGTTATTGTGGATGGGCTCGATGAAATCTGCGCCATGCTCTTCGTCGTCTTCTGCGGGCCAGCGATGGGCATATGCATGCTTATCGCAAAGATTCTTCCATGTTATGTCATCATTCAATAGCTCGTGCCACCGTGTAGATACTTGCGACGACCTGGCCAAGGTTATTGGATCATCAACGAACGAAAGGACCTGCGTGGAAGAGACAATCGAGTCAGCGTCGGCGGTTACAGAAAGCCTTCACGGCAGTTGACCGGCTTACCCTCAGACATATTTCAGTAGGAAAGACGCGGAACGGATCTTTTCTCAGAAGGGGAGCGACGAAGCTTGAGACAAAGCTAAGCTGCTGGCTGCTGCACTCGCTTAGAATAGCCTCCAAAAAATGCTGTTTCTTGGAACCAGATAAAGAGTTAAACTGGGATATTGTGTTCAGCAATAGCAAATCTTCTTCTGCTGCGAAGGACGCTCGCCAGGCCGGTGGTCGCTGGTGCGGAGTGGGACTGGGAGCTGGGGTCGGAGGTGAGGCAGGCGCCGAGGGGAGGAGGTTAGGGGGAAGAGGAGTGGCAGGTTTGTCGGAGGATGATGTTGGTTGCGAGTGAGAGCCCATTCCGTCTATCACCGGCGAGCCTGATGTCCAAAGGATTTCCATAAACTGCGGCGCAACCAAGAGAAAGTGTCATCCAGGCGGGATATTCCCGCAAACTCCACGGCAAATGTCGTGATATCCAGGTCTTCGGAGGATCGGCCGCGGTCATAAATTTCGGGAACGAGAGTATAGAAACGAAGAACGCAAGGACGGTAAAAGAAAGTGGCGATTCCAGAAGAGAGGATATAGAAGAGTGTAGACCGTGGACGAGGAGGCTGCTGCTGGCAGAAGGTTCAGCTGAAGACGGAGCGATAGTCGGAGAATAATAGGGGGCAGGAAAGACCGAGAAGAGGGACAAGGATGAGAGAAAAGAGGAGCGTGGAGAGGAGTACCAAGCAGCAATAAAGAAAGAGAATAAGTAAAAGCAAGACGAGGAAGAAGCAAAAGGTCTGGAGTAGAAGGAAATCCGATGGCCACGAGGAGTGTCGACACAGCAGAAGCGCAGACTTGATTTGGAGTCTCGATCAGGTGCAGTCATTGGGCTTTGTGATTAGTTAATGCTGCGGACCCACTAATGATAACAGTCTGGTCCGGTCTATTATTGAGCTCTTCAACACTGCATAACTATTCTGGAGTATGCCATAGAACAGCTGAGTGCATGCATTCACTGCTGTTCAGGATCCTGTTTAAGGTTGAGTTCTCGGCAGTACCAAACAAGGCCCCCGTCTCGATATCAGGGTCTTTTGCGGGGCACAAAGGCCTTCAGGTTCTTTCTACCCTGGAATTGATGTCCGAGGATATTCTGCTTTTCCTATTGGATCCCATGCCACAACCTTGAAATTTTCCTTTCAACTTAATATAATATAGATACAGCCGCTAGTCCAGTCTAATTCGCGATCATCAATACAAGACCCCGAGGCAGAGGGCATTCCCGTTATCAACACATACAACACCAGATGTCCCAAGGTAGTCCAATCTAGAAGGCTTCAATAAAAACAGACAAATTAGATCACAAGAAGGAACAAGTACAGATGCGCGGACTCAGTGCGCATGTCCGATCTGAAGAAAGAGGGGCAGTATCATGCCAATAACAGAGGCAATGAGGTCTCTCGTCGATTTGTCAGATTTTGAAGACATCTCCCGAGAGTCGTAGCCGTTGACTGGCAGCTCTTGCGTAGATGGACTCGAATGGTTTTCCTGCATTGTGTGCATGGCAACATACCTTGAATTCGGATGTCAGCTCTAGGCTATGAGACTTGTTTAGACAGAGAGAAACTTACAAGAATGTACCAGCGGAGAAGAGAAGGAGGACCCCTGTACGCCAATGCGCACTCGTTTCGTCACTGGACCCGGAGCCGAGTAGATGCACGAATAGAAAAGTTGCTAGGGCACCGACAGGGGCAGCTAGGCTGAAAATCAATAGATGAGCCCTGGCAGCGCGACTAGAGAGACCCTGTCTGAGTAGGATGGTTGTGAGTCCGAAAGATGCCGGAGCTTTGTGGACCATGATGGCCAGGAAAATGATAAAACTTAGGCCGGAGTCGGAAGTAGATGCCCCTAGAGCAATTCCATCGGCTGCTGCATGGATGACTAGACCGGTAGTCGTCGCAACACTGTGGCTGCTTCGGGGGCTGCTGGCAGCGTCTAAAAGTCCTCCATCCCGCGTAGGTGAGGAGTTACGACGTAGCCCAGAGCCCAAATTATCCAGTGATATATGATAAGGGGCCCTTTGTTGTTGAGATGGGGATGCAAACTCTGGAATCTTGTCGATGAGGTACATCAGGATAAACCCGCTGATGAGAGCAATACCAATCCACGCATGCGGAGAGCTTCCTTCCTTATGCTCATGTTCCGAAGAATCATCCGATGTGCCCCTCGCTTCATATGACCCCGAGCGCAAATGCCGTGCGATACGGACAGTAGGGGTCTCGGCAACTGATAGATCTGGTTGATTATTCCAGAGCTCTGTTCCTTCGTTCATATCAGGAAGTGTCGTTGCGACAGTAGGAATGGCCGATCGTTCATGCAGAGTTGTAAGGGCCATGGAACGGCTGTTGAAGGCTTTTTGTTCAAGCGTAACGGCATCGTAGAGAGTCTCGACACCCTCTGGGATAATCACAATGAGAGACGTGCCGACGAGGACTCCCATGCCAAGGGAGGATATCAATCGCAGTTGCGAAGGCGAAAGTTTGAATGCTAATGGTAATGAACCCACGACAAAAGATCTGTAGACATTCGATGAGGACATTGTCAGCCATGATCAAGCACACGCCAGTCCCTAAAAACATCTTCACTCACGTAATTGCCATCACAGCGCTCAATGCGAGCAAAGTGAACAGTCCCTCCATGGTCGGTCTTGATTTCCGTAGCTTCAAACCCGCTCTAGAGGTTTTCAGTCATAGTGTCAATTGCGCGGGGAGCTGTGTCAAGAGTTTGATCCTCTTAGTTGAGATGGTGTTCGGTGCTCTTTCACCATGAGCGACCCAGCGGTTGACAGTGGAAACCGGACCTGAGTAGTTAGAAGTGGCGTCGACGGGGATCCGCACGGGAACAGGGCGTCTTCGCAAGGTACCCCGGTTAAATTCACCAGCGCAATTGGAAGGACGCCGGCTTCCTTGGTAGTCCGCTTGATACAATATGGTTGACACAGACAATTTATTTGACCAGCGGCAAGACGACAATTTGCGAAACATCTGGGCTGACCCGTTAAAACTAGCAGTACGCGGCTTTATCCACTACGGAGAACGTACCTATCGGCCCTCCCGTTGTTGCCGCTTTAACACCCCGATTCGAGAAGCTTGGCACTTTCCCGATCCGGCAGAGCATATGAACAGTTTAATAGCTGCGGCATAGTTAACTGAGACATGTCTATTTATCATACTGCTGTGTTTGTGTGCGGATGAAATCACGCAGTCTTTCCTCCTTCTCCCAAACCTGTTCCGGTGCCAAAGTTCCGTATGCATCGTTGGTTTGCTGGATAACCTTCTCCTTCCACTCCGTTCCTTGCCCCCCCAACACATTTACTTCACCTATTCCATCCCAGACTTCTTGCATGGTACCACCCAGCTTATCCAAAAAAGCACGAATACCCCCCTCCCCTCCCCCTTGTTGATAGCTCTCGAACACACCATTCCCCGCCCACCTTGGCCCTAAGCTAGCCATGAGAATGGTGTCAAGATCTTTTGCTGTCACCACATCTTCCTGCACGAGGTGGCAGGCTTCCCGAAGTAAGGCAAATGCTAGTCTGTTTCCAACAAACCCTGGGATTTCCTTCCGGATAACAACAGGGCGATGTCTGGATCCAGGAAGGGAGAAGTACTCACAGGCAAACTCCACCCGCTCAGGTGATGTTTCAGGAGCCGGCACAATCTCGAGCAAGGGCATGATATGCGGCGGATTGAAAGGATGTACCACGAGCAGACGGGTCTTATCTAGCATGTCCTGTTGTTGTGCAGACGCTGCTATGCCCGATGTACTCGTCCAGAGGTGTGCATCAGCGGGTGCAAAGGCCTCGACTTGTTTCCAAATAGATTGCTTGAAAGGGAGATTTTCTGGACCTTGTTCCTGGACGATTGTGGCGGACGCACATGCTTTCTCTAGCGACGAGTGGATGTGAAGACGACCAGATGATATCAGTGAGGCCACAGATGAGCTCAAGTTGGGCTCGGAATTAGGACCAGACAAGAAGTTTGGGAGAGTCTTGAAGAGATATTGCTCGATGTCGGGCCTCGTGTCGAAGACGTCCACTATGGTGTTCTCGCGGGTGAGATGGAGGGCAGCCATGGATATGCCGATAGTTCCTAGGCCGATCAGGGTGATACGACGAGGGCTATTAGCCGACATGGTGGCTGAACGAGACTCGTTTATAAGAAATTTCGTGGTATGATAGTTATAAGTTTCAGTGGTTTTTCCTCATTAATGTTGGATATAACATCGAACATGCACTCGAGGTCCATCAAAGGATCCCCGCGAATGGGGTCCTGCTCAACGTGGGTTGGAACGCCATGATGTTTTACCCCTCACGATCAGCTTGGTAATCCCACACCACCACACCCTTTGTATTAGGGGAGTAGGGTAGGCAAGAATCAGGTTTAAAGTTCTAATAAGAATTTCCAGAACAGAAAAAAGGTGTTTGAAAAGGTAGAGAGTTGTGAATACATTTCCAACCCACATGAGCTCTCCACATCGATATCTGACACTACTAACGCTTCAATTTTGACGCGTCGGGGAATGGAAACTTGGTCAAAATGTGCTTGGACTAAATTTGTATCCATGATGTAGGTAGCCATAAGCTTGAAAGATCTAGGCGGCAGCGTCTATCTACCTAATTGTGTAACCACCCTATCCAGGTTCCAACTTCCTCGCTACCTACACCAGAATATATAGAATACTTACCCTAGCATATTTCTTACGCTACTGATTACATCGCCTAGGATACCTACAATGGCAGATTCTGTGCCCTTTATTTCTAGCCTTCCTGATATCCGAGAGGCAATCTTCCAAAACAATAAGGCGAAACGTATCATCATCAAACTGAAAACAAAGAGCGTGGATTCTCAAGACTGCCATAACACCGCGCATACAACTGTCAGCGACATCTTCCCTGACTGGGAGCGCGACAACCGTGTCCTGTTTCTTGCTGTTGAGGTATGGGGCAATCGAATTTATAGCGCTGTTGATATAAACCGTCCCGACTATGACTTTATCACCGCCCACAAGGACAAAACAGTGCTTCCAGTGTACGTACTTCGGCCATACAGGGGGAAATGGGCGCTCATAAGATGGGCTCGGGAGGATAAACATCTTGTTGAGTTGATAGCGGAACTCCATCGTGCCAATGGGTACGAGACCAAAACACCATATCTGGAGAACCATAACATGCTTGTTATGCATTGTTTCCCTCGGGATATCGCGAGTTGGCCACCAAAGTTAGAGGCGCAGTCAGAAGTGCATTCAGGGCTGCAGTCAGAGGGCCCATCCGCGACCAGCATTGCGGATTCGGCGAATTGACAGATTGTCAGGATTCCCGACTAAGTCCTCAGTAAGACTTTTGTTGCTTCAAGCTTGACAGACCACAAGCTGTATTATCGACTCAGGATGCATGGGAAATTTGATCAATGGACCACATCAGTTAATGGGAGGTTGCTTTAAGCTTGAGAATAACGGGAGGCTTCAAAGTTCACAAAAGTGCATGAACTTGACCAGTGGATTAGCGTGCTCTGCTACTTGAATGATAACATGCCTGACAGACTAGTTTCGCCCATGTCAATACTCTCTCTCCGATTTCAGACCGTTGTGACATCGAGAGTAGAGGTTCAAGACTCAACTCTCGAGGCCAACTCAAGAAGCGGAGAAACACACGCTAAACCCCAAAGGGTTATACCCGTTCCACGCGGCGTAACGCGATCGAGACGCGCAAATGAAGTAAGACAATAAAAGACATCTTCGCTTCCTCTTTGCCCATCGTTGACAGTCAGCCCGAGAAACTCAACCATGTCAGCGGAAAGCGAATGTAAGTATACCATTTCTTTCGTCATATTATTACGTTTACAACTGACACACTTGGTTTGTAGGGTCTTGCGACGCCAATGACGCCGTCCAAATAACCATCGTTCAGCCCGATCAGCAGAAACCCAAAACGCTTTCCAGTTTTCATCCTCAATTCACATACCCCATCTTCGGTGAAGAGGAGAATATATTTGGCTACAAGGGATTGATCATCCGGTTGCGGTTTGCCGCGCATAATCTACGTCCGCAAATCCACATTTCATATGATGAGAAATTCACGGCCGTGGACGATGCTACGCCGACTGATATAACCAAGGCGCTGAGGGATTTCTTACCCGAAGGTATGCTTCACTTCCTCGTCTAGTCGCGGCCGCAGCGCACCTCAATTCGTCTGACGGATCATCAAAATAGAGGCCTTTGCTACGCTACCCGAGTTCGAGAAAGCCGTTCAGGATGAAGACGCAAAGGATTTTATGCCACCGGGTGAGGTTGTTCACAGTTATACTCTTGGTGGAAAGAACTACGAAATCTGGGCCGCGTCTCTTGTAGACCCTCAAGTACGGTTATTGTTGAACCGGTTTCAGATCATGACATCGCTGTACATCGAAGGCGGAGTACCTCTCGAGACCGAAGACCCGGAATGGACCTTGGAACGATGGGTAGTTTACTTTGTGTATGGCGCCAACAGAGTAATTTAGTTGCGAGATGGTGTGAGCTGACGCGAAATAGATATGAAAAGGTCGAACCTCCCACGCCAACTGCCTCTCAGTATTCGATAGTCGGATACGCTACTACCTATCGCTTGTGGGTTTTCCAGAGAGGTGGTTCCGAGAAGCCTACAGCCAAGGAGACTCCTTTCCCGGCACCTGAACTCGTACGACCTCGAGAGCTCCCATCACGACTGCGAATCGCTCAGTTCTTGGTTATCCCTTCCCACCAAGGTACAGGACATGGCGTCAATCTCTACAATACCATCCACACCGCATGCTTCAACGATCCAACGATCATGGAGCTCACTGTCGAGGACCCGAATGAGTCTTTTGATGTGCTCCGAGACTCCGCTGATTTCCATATTCTCCGCCCCCAATTCCTCAAACACGACGTAAACATCAATCCCGATCCTTGGAGCAACGCTTCCAAAAAAACCAAACGTGTCCCGACTTCCTCTCTTCTCCCTATCAAGGTTCTGAATGATATCCGCGCAAACTATAAAATCGAGCCAACTCAGTTCGCCCACATCCAGGAAATGTTTCTCCTAGCGCAGATCCCCATCAAGCATCGCCGCAAGGGCGGGGCTAATATGTCGCGACTTCTCATCAAAAAGCACAGAGGCGATGATCCAGATGACCGACGGTACTACTGGTGGCGCATGCTCACAAAACAACGTCTCTACAAGCGTTCGCGAGATATGCTGATCCAGCTCAAGATGAGTGAGCGTCATCATGCCCTGGAAGAGACAGTTACCAATGTGGAGGATGGCTACGAACAATTATTTGATTTCTTTAAGGAGCGCGAGGGGCGCCTGCAGGCTCAGCAGGAGGAAGCTGAAGCATCAAATAACAGGGAACAGCGGGCTAAGCGGAAATTCATCATACAAGATGACGAGGAGGATGATGAGGGATCTGGGGATTCGAAGCGAGCCAAGGCGTCATAATTTACTGAATTTCCATGTCTCACATAGGTAGCAGCCGTTGTCCATGCTGTCTGTAATGATATCAAATGTATTCTAACCTACCTCGATCGCTTTTCTCGGGGAAAGGCGTATTTTCTACGCAACACAATCGTGCCACGTTTTGTTGATGAAATTTGATTTCACCCATGCATAATAACAAAGTCTAGCGCCTATAAAAGGATAATTCGAGTGAACTTCGAGTGTAAGAAAAAAGAATGCCTATCCGTACGGAGGCCGGTGTTGAACCTTTGATCTGGGGATGCGGAGAGCGGAGCTTATTTTCTCCGATCACTAACTCCGATGTCACAGCTTCAATCGTCGGGACTCGATCGAGTCATATGCAGGTCTTGAGGAAAGTCAACTTTGATTTACTGGCATTGATTTTGACGCCTTACACACTTTCATTCTTATCACATCTATCGCTAAGTCGGTAGCGATACTCCAGTCCTTCCAATCTATCCTATTCTCGTAACCCACAACTGCCATAATCAGGATGGTAAATGAATCCCCGCATAGCGATAAAGCTGCCAGTTTTCCCCCCAACCGAAATAGCTAACAATATGCAATCTCTAGCTTCCTCTCGGTCTGTTAACAGCCGCACAAGGCCACCCCATGCTCGTCGAACTCAAGAACGGCGAAACCCTGAACGGACACCTCGCCAATTGCGACAACTGGATGAATTTAATACTCAGAGAGGTGGTCCAAACGAGCCCCGAAGGTGATCGCTTTTTCCGACTACCGGAAGTTTACATTCGCGGAAACAATGTACGTCCTGCGAACCCCGCTTCCCGCCATGTCACACTTGCCGAGCTAACCATACCGTTCAGATCAAATACCTACGAATCCCCGAGGAGATCATCGAAATGGTCAAGGAGCAGCAGCAGAACCAGCCCTCAAATCGCGGCCGCGGGCCTCGCGAGGGCGGAAGGGGAGACAGGGGAGGTCGTGGTGGTAGAGGCCGTGGGCGCGGACGTGGTCGGGGTGGAAACTAGGAACGGGACCTCAGCGTCGGGACCTCGATATATGAGCGGAGACGATGATAGATACCCTGGAGATAGCTGCGGAGGATTCGTTAGCGGGTTCGTGAGCATGGCCTGGCGTATCTGGTTGATTCTTTTTCTTCGATGGGATGCTTTGCCATGTAACTTTATTGCTACCACACTCAGTTATGAAACATGCATGGAAGCCGATAGCGTTATACCTGGTATAATCAAACCAAACGTGTCACGGAGAACAAATTCGATATCACGTGATGACTAATTTATCTCGTTTTGTATGGGGACCGGAGCTTCATTTCTGGCAACGCATCGCGATGTCTCAATCGAGACTCGTTTTGAATGAACTTTGGAACGCTCTGTGTCCCTCATTCAGACCAACCACACTCAGGTGTTGTGAAGCCACTGTTTCAGCAGCGAGTCGACGCCCCCGGCGCGCGCCCGGCGCATTACCGACATGCCTCCAACAGCGACGCAACTTCAACACCGCTCAAGCAGGGGAAGAGCATGGCTATAGGGATGGAGGAAATTCTCGACAAACTGGGAATACGAGATTGCCAACACATGATACACGAGCTGGTGCAAACCAATTTAATTCCAAACCCGAGCTCTCGCGGTCGAATCGTAGGCCAACTCCCGACGTGCCAGCACCGCTCAAGTCCCAATCAACTCAGGATTTAGAGGCAAAGCTGCGACAAATAGCCAGTGACCAAGAAAATTCAAAGATTCTTGCTGCGCTGCAGATATTGCGGGTTCTGATCCGAGATCGCGGAATTCAGCCTGAGGCACGGCATTACAAATGGCTTTTCCAATGCTTTTCGAATGCTGAACGTGGGTCGCCGATACTGATACGGCGGTTGCTTTCAGAGATGGAAGAGAATGGGATTCTGGCCGACTCTGCTACTCTTCATGCTGTGCTGCAGGTACGTCATACTATCGCTAAACTCCGCACTGTAACCAACACTGACACTTGTTTCCAAGGCAATCGCCGTTCATCCAGATTACATGCTACGACAGGACGTATTGCGCGTATTGCGAGATCTATGGCTTCCCCTTAGCCCCGACGGTTGGCATTATGTGGTGGCGGGTTTGATAAGGGAACATCAATTCGAATTGGCGCTGGATCATATGGCACACATGGACAGGAAATATATACAGATCAGAGATTGGCTTCACAGCCTTCTCATATACTATCTCTGCGAGTTTCATGAGTATGACCAGATCATCGAATTGATGCAGTCCCGCGTGAACCAAGGCCATAAAATGACTCAAGCGCTCTGGATGCATGTCCTTGACGCGGCCTCCACGAGCCGGCATCTGGATGCAACTCGTTTCATATGGCAAAGCGAGGTGGAATTGGGTTTCCTCCATCCCGAGCGTCGTTTGTGTACTCTGGTTCTAGAAACAGCCGCCCACAGGGGCGACGCGAAGCTCGCGACGTCGGTCATACGCTTTCTTTCCCAGAACGGCATGCCACCGCAACCGAATGATTATGAAGTGTTGTCCAGAGCCCATGCCCGGTCCGGTGATTTGTATACCGCATTCAGAGTATTGTGCGAGCTGCGAAAGTTGGGTTATGCTTTAAGCCCAAGCGCCACAGAGGGAATTCTGCGTCGCTGCTTCAATTTGAAAACTCACTCGCGAGAGGTTCGGTCTATCCTCGAAAAACTGGCATCAGAAAACTACGAAATTCCTCTAGCCTGTGCTAGGGTTTTCTTTGATCTGTGCGCTAAGGCCGCCTCGCGCCATGATCCATTCGAGGTAGACGCCGGAATTGCATTCTATAGACGAATTCATTGCCTGTGTCCCGATCCACTGGACGCAACAACATTCAACTCATTGGTTCACATGTGCCGGTTGGCCAGAAACACCGAAGCGGCCATGTTCATTGCAAAGGAGATGGCCGCGGCTAATGTTCTGCCCGACGCGACGACATTTGAGCATCTTATGCTCATGTGTTTGGAATGCGATAATTTCGATTCATCGTATCGTTACTTTATGGACATGCGAGAACGAGGGTTCCACCTTAGTGAGGAAGCGCGCGTTGCAATCTGCCAGCTTTGTGCAGATTCGTCAGACCAGTCTGCTGTCAAGCTGCGGTCTCACCCGGAAATTGAACTTTGAATTCGAATCTCATCTCGTTCCTCAGTTCCTCAACTTGCGACGATTGAATTGAATTCATCGCTAGCACCCTCTGCAGCCGTGGGCCCGTTATAGGTTGACCCTTGGCGACAAGACAAGTGCCTTGCCTCTCGGCTTGCTCCTCTGCTTCAACGCTTGGATCTAATTCTCTACTGGCCCAGGGCCATCTAGCTCGCTGAACTCCTGAAAAATCCCCTAACAGGAGGCAAGGGCTAGAACAGGGTGTCTCTTCGTGTCTCGTCCCAGGAGTCCACTGTCCAGTGTCCAATGTCCAGGCTCCAGAGATCTGATCAAGCTGATAAGACAGCTGTGGGGATGAATTACCTAAGGTTGACGCCATCCCCTTATTATTGATTAGGACGAAGGATGACGGCTCGCCGAATGCTGATCGCAATGATAGTCCTCGGTGATGTACAGGATGCGCGCATTAACCGCATACTATCACGCAAACAATTAGACAAGCACATGCTCTTCAAATCCAATCTCTCGTTCTTCGGGTCTTGCATCAAGATAAAAATTTCTGTAGATATCGAAACCACGGCCGTCTCAGCGACACGCGAACCAGGGATAGGAGCTCCAATATCCCCACGAGTGACTTCAGAGTTCAGGCTGAGACCATGGTCGCAACAAGGCCAGACAAGCTGCTGCAGGATGCTTAAGGGGAATAACCATGGTTCAGGAGCTAGCCGCGGCTGGAGTTCCACCCTTGAAACAATGAATTACTAGAACTACTGCACAGTTCGAACCGGTTCAACGATTCAAAAATAGAATCTTTGTGTTTGAGGGTAAGACAGCGAGACATTGCCGCTGACATTCTCCAATAGCATGCAAGGCTGCAGAATTCCGGAGTACGGAGTATACTTGTGATGAGGGATCTGCAACGTCCAAACGCTGGAGCTTCTCCATCGGCTCCAATTGTATCACCAATTGCTGCTCATGCCAGTTTGTGGCCTTTGCCGGTCTCCTTGAGATATATCTCACCTAAGCTCTCCTGTTTATTGTCATTTCTCCTTATTTAATTCTCACTTCTCGCCGACACTCTACACCACGCTTCCACGAACAAACCTCCTAACACTGCTACAACCTTCTTCTCACGGATATACTTCGATCAACACAACCAACCATCATAATGCAACTCACATCGCTCCTCCCTTTCGCCCTCTCCCTCCTCACAGCCACAACAACCGCCCTCCCTTCATCTCAACTACTACATTCATTATCTCAATTCTCAGCACCAAAAGGCGTCCCGCAATCCTCTCACCGCGTGGACCTCCGCACAAACCCCCAGAACCCAGCCCTAACCTGGCACGTCTCCGACTTCGACATCGGCTGCTCCCCAGGGGGCTGCATCTACAGCTTCAACGTCCTCGGGCTCGCGTCGCAAAACACACCGGGCTTCAACACAACCTGCAACGGAACCACCGCGGAATCAGACTACGTGGCATGCAGGAACAATGGCGTTTTCCTCTCGCATGTCGAGCCAGCGACATACCCGACCTGGACGGTTAGGGGCCAGCATCGCTGGAGGGAGAGTGCTAACGCGGACTTCTATGCCCTCGGATCTGCGAACGTCACGCGAGATGCGGAGAACTTTACGATCCCAGTGAGTGAGGTCTATGGGGCTGCTTAAAGGAGATCTTGGACATAATGTCTAAGCTTGAGTTTTGAGACTTGATGAGCTGAGATATGTGGATGTACCCTGCGTAACTGTATTATAAGAGGGGATCAGGACATTAATTGGGGATGCACTATGTTAGTATATTTTGCCACACTGAATATAATTATGCCGTGGATTATCTATGACGTAGTACCTGCCTTAACCGGTAAATTGAAGCTATCCAAGCATTACTCTTCAGAGTACAAGTACGCTTTTTAGAATGTATACCCGCCACATAGGTACCGCGGGAGACTAATATTGTCCAGACAAATTTTAATGCACCCGTACCTACTCCTTACGTGGAGTTGACGATGATCGCTCCTTCCTATATGGTGGTACATGAATCCGATTGTCTAGGAAGGTGCGATAGAGCCGTGCCGGTTGCTCCTTCCCCAACCCCCGGCATTCTCACCATCGCTCTTTCCCAAATTATAGCGATAATCACGCTTCAAACGGTAGGGGCGACCGGGTATTGTTCCTTATATTAGCGGCTGCACCTTCCTACCTGGACTAACGAACTATTCACCTACAGAAAGCTGTGGGGGGAGGGGGCATTTGCTGTCTCAGAAGTGCTTCAATATGCTAAGGCTAAGCTCCGCCTGTATAAACTCACGCCACATAAACCGACTCGTACACATGGCTACCTCAAAATGTCATATACACAGCAGATATTGGACTTCATCGACCCCTGTTCCCTGCGCTGCGGATGAATGGCTCCAGAGGGGATACTTCATTCTCCGGCTTTACGCCCTCGTAGATCTGTGCCCATCTGGGGGCAAGAACATCAGGCGTGTGCCATGCATTCTCAGGGTCTCGGAGCCAGAGACGGAGGAGATGACGTCTGGGTTCGACCCTAATATCAGTATTGCTCCGAACTATATACCAAAAAGGGGAAAGATAAGGAAGGGCACTTACTGCTTCTCGTCACTATCCACAAACCCATCCCTCGCATGGAAAATAGCTAGATTGTTGACGTACTGGATATCACCCTTCTGGAACTCGGTGTTCACACAGAATTTCTCGCCCGTGAAGTGTAGTGTGTCCAGGGCTTCGGCTTGCGCTTCGCTGATGGGCGGGATGTTAGGGCTGCGCGGGAGGGCCCCGAAGCCAACGAAATAGCGGCGGCCGTATTGGAGGGAGATGCGCTGGGGAGTGGGAGGCGATATTTGCATGTTTTCGGGAAGGAGATGAATGAGTGGTCGTTCCGTCCATTGCTTCTCTGCGTTTTCGAAAACCTCCATGTCCCAACTGTTTGCCAACGTGTGGATTAAGTCTGGCCTTGTACGTGCGATCTCGTTGTATACGCGCCATGTGCTCGCTAGTTTACTCGCCCCTCCGGAAATGGCCGTTTCCAGCGCGAACAACGCAACTATGTCCCCCGAATCTGTATGGAAGACCTGCTTGTCTGTCGTGTAGGCGGGGCTACCGATAATACCGCTGTGTGATGAGTGGCTGAGGTCTTTCACATGCGTCAGGACAACGTCTGCGGGCTCGCCGTTGTACTGGTAGTCCTGGCGGCCTCGCTGGGAAGCTACATGCGCTGAAATTCCCGTATATATGATGATGTTCTCTTCCCGGGTATGGTTGTCAGGCTCGAGGCCACGGAGGACAAAGAAGCCATGGCCGCTGTGCAATTCATCGGACAGACGACGCAGCTCGCCGTGAAGCGTTGGGAGGGGGAATGTTTCTTGTGTTATGGAGCCGAAGCCATGAGGCAGGTTGAGAGCTGTTCTAACCATCAGTCATGGGCCGCCTTTGTCTAGCCTCAAAAACCAGCAAATCAGGAATCAAGACAGCAACATACTCTTGAAATACCCCAACGCCCCCTCAATCTCACTCAACTGCTCCGGACTGAAGACATACGTCCAGTCGTAGCTCTGCGCCAGTGTCGCCCCTTCCCAGACCAGATTGCCTTCGAGGTGCTCGGGAAATCTCTCAGGGACCTTCGATTGGAGACCGCCAGAGGCAAGGCGTGCAGCGGCGCGGGCCTGCCATTTGTTGTAGTCCGGGGCGTAGTCGATGTCTGGTTGTTGGGGTGGTTGTTCGGATGCGGGAGTAACCCAGGTCACGACTTCGGTTGTTGACATGGCTACCTTGGTGGTGTTGAGTTTGCGGTTGAGGGTGTAAGGGGTCTGGTAGTATCTGTAGAGGGGTATTTAATCCTGTTGCTTGCTTACACAGCAGGCCTCAATCTGGTCCTTGCTCTGATGAGAGTGAATCTAGTACTAGTCTACCATGATTTAGCGGAAGTTAGACAATCTGCACGAAGTCGGAAGAGGGTCTGAATACGCACTCGTTTCCGTGCTCAATGGTACGTTCTCTGCCCGTGTGTGTTTGAAATAGCGGATTGATTGTGCAGAATGGAGAGTGCATTGATCATACGTGATTTTGGTGAAGAATGATACCATTAAGCTTAGGTATAGTACCGCCTACTATGCCCAGGTTCCCCACATCTAACCCAGTAGAAAGAAGAAGATGCAAGCCGTACACTAGGACTCTTTTACCTCTTCGGTATCTATCCGTTTGGTCTTTTATGAAGGAAGAAGGCAACGGGGAAGGAGTCCGGCGTACCTACCAAGATCACCTTGGCACCTCCAACACCTAGTATACCATATCCACCCCCCAAACATCCGCTAGAGACATAAATTATGAGAAAAGTATTCGTGCTTTTCGCGGCGATGGTATACTCTTCGCATGTCGTTCAATACTCCAACTGAAGTAGTGAGAGACTGAGAAGACGGCTCGTAGACTCTGCAAGTATAAGTTGTAGGTCGGAGTACTCCGTACTGGTAGACCTGAACCTGATTCTAGCAGAATAGTGCGTTCCTCTTCTGTCTCTCGGCACTTTCGAAGGCTTTCCAAGATGACTAGACAAGGATCTAAGTATGATAGAGAACGAAAGCTGCTGTTCATATAGGAGCGTGATGATTTAGCAAAGATTCAACGAGCGATTTGATAGCTAAACAATAACTACAGCAACTGACAGTCGATGAAGATTCAAATCGAGTCCCGCAGAATCTCTGCATTTCGCAACGCCGGCACTGCATGTTGGCTCGTCCACTCATTACACTTAAAGACAGGGCGCCGCTCTTCACCAGGCCCATAAAGCTCCCCATTTTGCTTCGTCCAGACAATCTCATGGTTCCCCGTAACCGGATCCACATCCCAGAAATTGATTCCCTGCTGCTTGGTCGGTTTCGGCAAGGCCCGCAAGATGGTGTCGATGTTCCCAGACTCACAGTCGGCCTTACGGACCCATCCGATGTGTGCGGCTTTATGCAAACGCGCAGACTGGTCTAGGGTAAAGCCGCGTCTCTCCTCGTACCGCATGCCGCTCGCTGCGATGACATCGCCTGTGACGTGGAACATGATTCCTGTGTCGTCTTTTGGGTTCGTTTCCACGAAGATACCGACGTGGTAGCGTTTGTCTGGGTCGAGCGGGTCAAAGGCTACAGTGTCGAGCTCGGGTATGAGGACTCGGTAGTATTCATGTTGCTCTTGGGGTTGTTCATTCTGCTGGGCTTCTGAAGGCGAAGGGCATGGTCGGACATGTTTTTCAAAGGCGCCTCGAGCTTGAGCGTGAGATGATCGATAGAGTAGAGTAAGGAATTTAACACTGGCGCTCTGAAGATTGGACACAGTCAGACCTTGTTCGCAGGACAGATTAGGAATCGGCAAGGATACGATCTGAGCTCAATTGTCGCTTGTCGATATGCGTGATCACTATCCTCGAGTCTAGTACTGGGTACTATGGAGGAGACGTCCGCAAAATGTGTCTGGCAGTCATTTGGAACTGGGCATTTAACCAAACAGAAAGGAATCCTTTGGGCAATGACAAGGCTGAGTGCAGCTAATTGCGCGATATACTCACGCCCTCTATGCACAGCCTCCAGATACAGAATAACTGCTTATCGCACGGCTGAATGGTGGCTATGTCCAAGAGATTCCCGTAAAAGTCCCCAAAGAGGTATTGCTTAAGGTAGCCAGCCAGCGAGAAGATGGACAACATGAAACATGAGCGTATTCCACATCGGATGACATCAGATCAGTGTCTTGGCATCACGACTGAGCCTCACAAGAATTCAAGAGCTTTCATCTGAGCATTAATGATAATTCATCAATCTATTTAATCTACTTCTCGATCTAGGACTCTAGTCATTATTTCCGACATCCTCAATCCGTGACACTGCAGACATATGGTATGCAATTGCACCTCCTTACCCACGGCTCCCCTGGCAGCGCCCAGACTGACCTGCTGCGCTTGGCTTCTTGAGCAACGCAGGCCTCGATACTCCGACAGATTGTAGCCGGTCCTAGACTCCAACATGCCGAAACAGGGCTTGACCTATGTTATGTTGCAGATAACAGTGAGTCCAACTTGATTTTAGGATTCGACACGTGCTAATTAAGTTCACCAATAGTAATCGCCACCTCCGGCCCGTCAACAAACTATCCCAAGATCGCATACCGAACGCCGCTGAAGCAACTCGTGAACTTCCTTGACAAAAGCCATGACGAACATTGGTGTATCTGGGAATTCCGCGCAGAGGGGACAGGATACCCCGACTCAGAGGTGTATGGGCGTATTCACCATTTCCCGTTCCCGGACCATCATCCGCCGCCGTTCGCGCTGATTCCGAAGGTTGTGGCGAGTATGCGGAATTGGTTACAGCGGTTAGATGGGCCAGCGGCTGCTGAGGGTAAGAATGGGGAGGAGAACCAAGGACAAAGGGTTGCGGTTGTGCATTGCAAAGCTGGCAAAGGGCGCAGCGGGACGATTGCTTGCTCTTACATGATAAGTCAAGAGGGATGGAAGATGGAGGATGCCTTGCAGCGGTTTACCGAGCGGAGGATGAGAGTGGGATTTGGCTCTGGAGTCAGTATACCCAGTCAGCTTCGCTGGCTGCGGTATGTGGATCGGTGGACGAATGAGTTGGGGAAGAAGTATGTTGAGCGGCCGGTTGAGATACTCGAAGTTCATGTCTGGGGGTTAAGAGATGGTGTCAAGGTTGCCGTGGAGGGTTTTGACGACGACGGCCAGAAGATCAAGCAGTTTCATCTGTTTAATCGAAATGAACGCATACTGCTGTCTGGGGAATCGTCGCAGTCCAACAGCAATGAAGTGAGCGATGACAGCAGCAGCAACACCGATACCAACAAGAAGGCCAACACCAAGCTCAAATCCAATCCCAAGATCAAACCCCCCAACCCTCAAGACCCCGAACCCGTTTCCGCCGGGTCCAAATCTTCCCTGTGGACAAACAACCTCTCCAATTCCAGTTTCCTCCCTTCCGCGAAAACCTCGACATCTCCAACCATCCCGAATTTAACAGAACAAGCCGCCCCCAAAGACCCGAAATCTGGGAAACAAGCAGAAACAGGGGTCACCCTACTACCTCCTAAATCAACTCCCTCGAACCCCCAACCGCCCCAGTCTGACTCTTCCACCGCCGTCCTCCTCCGCCCATCTTCCCCTCTAATCCTCCCAAGCTCCGACATAAACATCGACTTCGAACGCTGCAGCAAAGCAGCCTCCTACACAGGCTTCGCAATGGTAACATCCGTCGCCCACGTCTGGTTCAACCCCTACTTCGAAGGAGGCAACAAATACGAATCCGGCGTCTTCGAAATAGACTGGGAGGCTATGGATGGGATTAAAGGGACGAGCCAGAAGGGCATCAAAGCGTTGGATCGCGTGAAGGTTCTTTGGCGATATGCCGGCCCTAATCCTGAGACTGAGGACCAGGCTACGCAGGCCAAGGAAGGGGGTGAGGAGAAGGAGTGGAGAGTCTCTGGTGGTGTTATTACAGAGCCGAAACCCGGTGAACCGATCCCGGAGACGAGGGTGACGGATTGGAGGTTGAGGGAGACGAAGGAGGTGGATGATAGCTTGAGTGGGGAGGCCAGTTCGATTGAAGATGAGAGTGCGGTCGAGGATTCTGCTAGAGAGCAGGAGAATGTACCAATCACGACTAAAACTGTTGAAGAGGCACAGGGTTCTGGTGCTGAGAAGGAAGGAAAGGACAAGGATAAAGACAAGGGGAAGGACTAGAATTATAATATCCTGTCATAGATATTTTGTATTTATACTTGTTAGTTAACCAGATGAAAAACCTGGCATCTCACAATGAGAGGAACCAACGTGTTACAATTTGCACATAAGAAACGCAACTGTACTTAGTATGACCTCATAAACCATCCATACACCCCATTCTAAATCCCGCCCAAGCATACAGTATCGCAACAAATCAAATTCAACCAGAAAGCACCTCAACAGGAACATCAACCACCAAATCCCGAATCCAATCTGCAACTCCCTTCCCAAACCCATCCAGCCTCGAAGAACTACTAACCCCCCTCCCCAAGATCCCATAAACAACAAAATGCACAGCATGGATACGCGGGAACTCAACCCTCTCAATACAATATTCATCTTTCCAGTCATCGCCAAGCAGCTTCTGCATGCGGGACGTTGTAAGGAACGTACGGAGCCATAACCAGCCCAAGTCTGTCTTTTCAGCGGTGGTCTTGGGACTGGGATTTGCAGGGATAAAGAACCCAATATTCAAATTCCCGCCCTTATCGCCGGACCGTGCGAGGACGATATCGCCTAGCTTAATGCTTTTCGTGGAACCGGTGAACCGCTCTTGGGCTTGGGATTGGAGGGAGGGTGGTGGGTTATAGTTTTCTCGCTGCTTGAGGGGTTCGTAGTAAGGCGGGTTGCCTGTTTTGATTGATGTGGTGCGAATACTGCCGTTGCTGTTGCTGTTGCTGTTGTTGTCGTTGACGGTGGTTAGGAATGTGATTTCCTCATCTAAATCTGATTGCTTAATAAGAGCTGGATAGTATGCGAGGAAAGGACGGGGGATCGCGGTACGGGTATCGAGGGTACAGTGGAAACCTGTAGTTGCATTAAACTTTAGTTTCTGGTCGATTGAATGGCTAGATAGAGATGAGTCGGGTTCGAATACCGGAGAAATGCCTCAGCGATATTCTTCTCAACGCCAATCCAACAGCGCCAATGGCGGTCTGTGAGCGTGACGCAATGAAGATGCGGAGGAAGGTTGTGCTGGATATTTGCCTTGTCGGGGTGGGAGATGGTGTGCCTATTCTTTACAGTGCGTAAGGTGTCAGATCCTACTACATACAAAGCCGAGGAGAGACGGCTGGTTACCGTTGAAACTCAAGCGTTTCGAGTTCCTTTACTGCAGACTCTGGTATAGAGCGCAGGAGTTGCCTTTCGAGTAGATCCCACTTTTTGGATGTTGCGTAGCCGGTGGCGTTGAGGAGGATTTCGGCTTCGTAGCCGCCTTGGTAGAAGACGGCGAGTTTGGTCGTGGGTGGTGGAGGGCTGCCTTTTATTCCGGAAATACGGACACTGCACCCATGCTATTAGTATGGTCTGCCTAGCGAGGTATTGAGGGCAAAGCAAAGAGTGGTTACCGGTCTTTTCCTGAATCCTCAACGACTACATCCCCGATATGAGCACTAACGTCACTGTTCAAATATACCGTTCCCTGCAGCTCATATAGCAGCTGACAACGCACTGTATCAACATTGACAAAGCCCCCTGTCCCTGGATGCTTCGTGACAACACAATTCCCACGGCTGTCCATCTCCGCAATCGGAAACCCCGGCTCAACCAGGTCGTCCAGATCATACTTGTCATTATCGAACCCCGAGAAATTACCTCCAGTCACATAGGCCGAGCATTCGATCAGATGGCCCGCGATCAAAGAGCCAGCGAGACGATTATAGTCTGTCTCTGTCCAGGAATGCCAGAACCATGCTGCTGCAACAACGGGACTTGCGTCGGCGACTCTGCCGCAGAGGATTATGTCTGCGCCGTCTTGTAGACCAGCGACGATTCCGCGGGCTCCAAGGTAAGCGTGTGCCGAGACCATAGGAATGGAATCTTCCTTGCCTGTTTCTCCGAGGAAAGCATATGTTAAAGCTGGGGGGTTGGCGGAAATGTTGTCCGTATCTAGATGCTGGAGGTCTTCTTTCGTTGTGGGCATGTTTGGGCCAACTTGGGGGTATAGATCATCTCCTGAGAGGTATGCCACGCGGAGGTCTAGGTGTTTCGCATTGACCTGCAGATATTAGTTCTGTTATATTTGTGATTGGACAGGGAACATACCAGTTCTTGGACTTTAATAGCCAGGGCTTTGGGATCTAAAGCACCTCCGTTGATGATAACCTTAATCCGTTTCTCGTTTATAACGTCAATAGTTTGCTGGAGGCCCTCCCAAGCTGTTTCTTCGTAGCCTGGGTGGTGTCCAGCTCTCCAAGCTTCGGCGTTGTTGGCCAGGTTGACCTCTACCTTATTAGCAGCCACTCTTGTAAGCACACAGAAGATATATACCAGCGAGGTAGTCACCCGTTATGAAGTCAACATCTCCCAGCGTTGCCTGGCGATACATTTCGTATGCCGGATCGCCTACCATGCCGCGTCACCGTCAGTATCAAGCTCACCAGAGAAACAAGGATCTTACCATGGTAGCCAGAACAGTTTGCAACCCGCACTGGACGTTTTTCTTGTTCGTTCGGCATGTTGGGTAGTGTTTTGCTGTTGGTTACTGTGTTCATTTTGACCTCGGAAGGTATACTTATACTTCAGGTGTGAGGGGTGAGGGGTTGGGATATGTATAGCCGGCTGGCCGAGTAGCCTTCCCACCCTGACCTTTCCATCTGCAGTCGATCGGGAACCGAATAATGGTAATCTCAAGGTAGTACGTGCTCTGTACATATTCTTTGTTTGATTTGGCAATGATCTTCTGCCAACTCAGGCAACGTCCGTGGCCATAAGAGGCCTCTAGGAGCGGTGAAGAGACGCTGCATTTATGTAGGGTCCTACGGAGTCGGAAGGCTCATCTACGAAGGATATCAATGAGCCGCTACAGCTCAGATGCTCCTTTGCCGCCTAGCGATGGCTTGCTCGAGGGAAGGGCCCCCGGTTGCCTATCTCGGACATGGCATTCGTTCTTGTCCGTGCCCACAGCCTTTGACTTACACCTGTGAAACATGTAGGAGTGTAAGAGATAGTTCGTATCATATGGTTCCCTTTCTTGAAGCTGCTGACAGAGGCGCGCTGTGGTCCTAGACCAGTCCATGGTCATATTTGATCGGAATTGAAGTGGACAACGGAGAAGTCAGGTTTGTACGTGCCATGACTTGGTGATAAGCACATGGAAAGGTAATATTTCGCTGGTCCTGGTATACAGGGAAACATAGCTCCCGGGGAAGCACCATATTCGAGGCCAGAGACGGACGTAGTTTCATAGCTGTCACGTGAGCGGGGTAAGCAGCCAGAGTGGAGGCCTGAGGCTGGGAGGCTGATCGCGAGTGCCGTCAGTTTTTGTGGCACTTGAGAGTATCGCCGGGAATTTGGAATCACTTTCCGTCTAGTCTGCATTCTAGAATCATTCTAGAGCTTCTTCAATGAACTTACAATGTCCAACCCAAATACTAACCCGTGGTACTACCAACAAGCACATCAGACCCTGCCACATAACCAAAATCCCAATGCAAATGCAAATCCCATTATAATCGACTCCGATTCGGACGCCGACGACGATATCCGCCCCTACATCTCGCCACACGCCGCTGGACAGCGTGTGCGGGTCCCAGACCCCTTAAATCCTAACAGTATGCCGCACTACATTTGCAACCCCCTTCTGCATTTGCACTGCGATTTGAACAAACCTCCAAGCTAACCCGAACATTGGAAATACAGGGAGATACCCTGCAAACATGTACGCCCCTCGTCTATCGCCAACATCACAGCAACAACAACCCCAACCGCAGCCGCAGCCGCAACCGCAACAACAACTGCAACAACAACAACAACAACAACAACAACAACCACAACCATTATCACCATACACATCTCCGCTCTCAATAGAACAAGAGAAACGCCTCCGCAGCCGCCTACGCGAAGACCGGCACGCTAGTCTTTGTGTCTTGCTTGATCGCGAGCTACTGACGCTTCAAGCGCTCGGTGCGCAGGAGGTACGCCAGCCAGCATGAAAAGCCCGTTTCTAGCCGTCAACCACCTAAGTTTAAGCTAGCGTAACTCAACTGACGGATCTTGAAATCAAAACAGACCCTCCCCCAAACCCGCCGCCGCTTCCTTTCCCGACTCCTCGCGCCCTCGGATCCAGAAACCGCAGCTGCGATTCGTGCAGAATGGTTCGTTGGGCACCACCAGCAGCAGTCGCACTCTCTAGGTACAGGAACTGCACATCCTTCCGGGTATGCCGACGGCGAGCAGATGGGTGCGTCGAGGGGGATAATCGATGTTTGTGAGACGGATGATGCGGGGTGGGAACGACCCGATAAGGAGGCCGGGTCTGGGGTGTCCTCACCTGCATCTGGGAAGAAAAATAAAGGCAAGGGAAGGGTTTCATCGGGGTCTGCGTCTAGGTCCCAGCAGCAGACGAGGGAGAGGAGGAGGCGGTGGAGTGGCGCGGAGAGACAGGACTATGGGATCCCGATGGGGCTGCCTTGACTGTGACGAACTTCGTGAACTAGTCTTCACTGTTTTCCGCCGTTGGTGTACTTTACTTGAGGGTTATGATTTATGACTTATGGTAGCTTGCGATATACTTGTTTTCCTTTCTGTTTGAGTCTCGGCTCTTTATATACCTATTTATCTTTGATTGACAAGCACGATGTGATGAATCTTGTATATTGAATCTTGTATATTGAATCTTGTATATTGAATCTTGTATATTGAATCTTGTATATTGAATATTCAAACTGCCATTCGCAATGCTAAACAACCGATTTTAGGCTCATGTACATCCCCGGCCGTAATAGTCCATAAAAACCCAAACAAGAAGCTAAATCAGACAAAAGCTGTTTATATTACACAAAAGATAGAATCAAACAGTATATGAAGGTTATCAAGGACTCTTCCGGCTAGGTGAGAAAAGGTATAGATGCCTTTCCGTATCCATGGTATTAGGTCCCAATGGTAGGTCCCACAAGATCCCGAATTCTTGTGGCTGTGTCGTAGGTTTCAGTAAACAAGTCGTTGCGCATTCAGATGTCGAGTATTCCAAAATTGACCGACGAAACGGCGCCAGCTTTTTGAAATCATTGGTCATGTGCGCGATCCCTGCGTCTCAGGTATGAACCATTCTGGTCAACCCTGCAGGAGATTGATCTTCGTGGTGTGTAGAGAAATCGAAGGCACATGTTCGATCTCGTAGTCTGCCATGGAAATATATACCACGAGTAGTGGCTCATTTCTTTGCGTTGAGAAAGCTTGCTGCATCTCCAACTTGCTTGCGCTCAGAGACTTCCCTCGTGCGCATCCGTGCGCGGATGGCTTGTATGTTCATCGGCGTCAATCCTTGGGATGGCGCTGGATCGGGTTCTGTATAAAATGGATGAAGTCTGTGAGAAGTAGAAAACCGAACGCGACCATCCCTCATGACTGGTAATTGTCATTGGAGGGGTTCCGAACTCGAAGAGAGCCGATTCAGATGAAGGTAAACGTCCGTTCCGTAGCTATCGAAGGGGTTAGTCATTTTGAACGTTAACAGGCCAGGATGATCCACCTACCCCTCCATACTGATCAACTTCAAGTCGCCACCGAAATACCGAGCGTACAAACGACTGATCGGTAAACCATACCCAAATCCTGCCATCGGTGCTTTAAAGTCGCTCTTGTCGAAGTCGGGGTCAAGGTTGGGTGTTTGCTCTACGGTGGTGTACATGTAGGTCCAGACAAGTGGAATAGCAGAACGTGGAATACCACCACCTTCGTCGGAGACCTTTATAGTAATGTCTTCTTTACCTTCGGCAATGATGACCTTGGTGACGGGAAATGCGTCCTTGTCTGCGCCATGCCTTTCCACAACGGCGCGCAGAGAGTTCTTCAATGTCTCAAAGAGCATGTGCGACAGGTGGCCCGGGACATACATGAAGTTTAGATCATCGTTGCAGACAAGCTGAACCTTGGGAGCATCAAAAAGACCGTAGTAATCCTCGCAGACAAACCGAGCGTTTTCAATAGCCTCGAAAGCAACCTCGCGTACGTTGGTTTTGGTGCATATGATCCCGACATAGTTTGGGTGACGAACGTGCGTTTGTTCCGTGAGCGCAATGTGTTGACCAATTAACATTCGTATACCTATTCGTGACATGTAGAAGCGATCGAGGAATGACTGGATGGTGGAATCGATTTGTAGGCGTTGACGCTTGCGTTTCCATTCGAGAATGCCTTGAGCCACGGTTGTCACAACACTGTCGTGTCGCCTCTTGATCTGCTGCAGAGTCTTTGCGAAACGTTCATTGTAGTCATTCAATTCCGGGGGCCAATGGCCTTGATCATCAGAGGGGACGAAATATCTCCGCGCTGCAGCTGCCTTGCCATTGCTGTTGCCATTTGAGGGTACAGGGGAAGACCGGTACTGTCCCTCACGGATGCTTGGATTCTGCGTGGTCTCGGCGAGGATCTTTGAGCCGCCATTGTGTGTTCTGTTCGGGCGCAGCAGACGGGCTTTGACTTCTTGAGTAAGAGTTGGACGAGGTAGAGTGATTATTTCCTTCAAACGATTAGTACTAGTTGGAGATTGAGTCGATGGGTGGGTGAGTCATACTTCGAACGATTGCGCGTACCAATCCTGGACCTTTTTTATAGAGGGCATCTCACTAAGACCGTCGGGGAGTTCACCGAGGTCCTGAACGCGATGGGCGAGACGAATAGGTAGTTCTTCAGACAGAAATTGCGACGCGCGAAACAGAGTTCCTGCTTGGGAAGAGATCATGAGATTAGCCGCACAAACAGCAAAAGCAATAGGATCATCGAGAGAGCAAATATCTCACCAGTTGATGGTCTATCTCCGAATTGAACCATTTGTCGAAGCGAGACACCAGTTGCTGGGAAGCTGGCGTAATGCCTGATGGTGTCCATCAACCGCTCCGACGGCTTCCACATGATGAGAGTGAATTAGGCCAGACGGCCTCACACTTGGAATATCCAGTTATAACTGTCTCGAAATTGATATAGGTGAAAGCTGAGGATAGGAAAAAAACAAGAGAACGTGAAACAGATGTGTGAAGTTGGGCGTGGTAATATCGGAGAGCTGCGACTACTACCGAGGTTGTCGTCCGATCTGAAGTAGTGCAGTGGGAGCTCTAACTAAAGCGCAGAAGACGACAAACAGGGTCACGATCAAGCTGGGGAGAAAAAGCACAGAGTCGAGGTCGCTTTCTAAGATGAAAGAGCGTCCTCTGAGAGAGATTGGAAACAGCCGAGAGTCGCGTGTCGAGAAATGGGCTGGATGCAATGGAATAATGACTCTTGGTCTTGCGGAGAGCCGAAAGACCGGGGTGGTCACGTGTGGGGGGTGATCCCGTGCTTGACCGAGCAAATAATCAGGCGATCCAAACTTCCAGAGACAAGTTCATTGTTCAATCCAGGCACCTTTTCTTCCCTTAGATGAACTAACTATTACATATCTTGGAAGGTGCTTTACAGATTTGCTTCACATTGCTATTTCACTACATCAAGAGTAGGTAGAACTTGAACTACTTCTGTGAGACTTCAGTTCGTCCGAGGATCTTCAACCCGCGGCCTCAGTCATCGACCACCCCACCTTTCGGGGTTTAGCTTTTTCCCCTTGGCTGTCGAATTGCCGATGATCGGATGAATCTCCGTAATGTGAGCCTTTCTCCGGATTTCCCCTTCGCCCGAAAATGGTCCCATTGAATCGATTCATCGCCGGTGAGACAGTGAAGACTCCGATCTCCCAAATCAACATCGGTCAGGTGATGGTCAGATCTTTTGCTCACGAGCACAAGATTCAGAATACCCTCCACATTCTTAGCGAATATGCGCTGACCATCATTCGAGACGTTCAACTCTCGTTATGATTGGGCTGAATGATAGAAAGTATAGCTCGTCATATTGTTTCATAACCATTTCTTCCCAAAGGTTTTTCCACATGTTTTCGAATCTCATAGTTCACTTACTGGCAGCCTCAATGCTCAACCTCTCCTCGCTGGCTTGGTAAACGAAGATGACTCGCAGCTCATCTCCAAAAATAGCAGGGGTTAATTTATCCGTATGTACTCAGTATGATGATTCAATGATGAGGCAATCTCGGCCAATCAAACATCCGGTAACGTCCTACTATAATATGGTCAGCAATAATGATGGTTGAATACCCTGGTTCAATGATTCCTTATGCCGTTCTGTTACTCCGGGAGGGACCGTGTCCACGAACCTCGTATCATCTCTGCTGCACTGGTTTGGCGTCATCATGATCATCCAAACGGTTCCTAGTTCTGACTCTGACGGCAGAAAAGCCGAGACAAAGAGGCTAAGCGTAAACGTGGAGGGAAAGAGAGAGCCTCTCGCGGAACGGTCGCACTCGCAACTCGCAACCGTTAACCGCAATTTAACTCGATTTCCTTTCTGGTTGAGGTGCTTCCATAGAGTCGGATTGGGGTGTTTTAAGACTCTAAGAGAGACGCCGGCGCAACCGTTTGGTAATTTTCCACCTGTTCCGCCCGAAGCCTTGTGCGAGGATGGAGATGCGGTGGAGTCTCGTTTACTGTTTGACATATGTCTACCAACCAACCATAGGAGTTTGCGCCTGCGAATCCGCCGGCAGATTATCTTACTGGTCACTGGCTGTCATTCCACCGCGGCGGCGAAGTGTCTAGACCATCAGAAAGTTGCATGTTGCAGATTATTCGATTATTCCCTTTCCTTGCAAGTTGCTGGTCTGTTGTTTATGTTTTCCCCAAGGCGGCACAGTGATGGTCACATTCGAGGGACGGGAGAGGAGGGATAAAATGGCGCAGCAAATATTCATTCTGATAAACAGCATGAAGTTGATAAACAGCATGAAGTTGATAAACAGCATGAAGTCATGCTGAAGCAGATAAATCAGGTCTTGTGTCGAGGAAGGTGGATAAGGTTGTATGTTGTCAGTTCCTCCATGCATCATAAGCGAGTAGAAACATTAGTATGATGCAAGCGTGCGCACTGGGACGTCAATCATTTTGTACTTTGTTCACTAGCATTTATCATTATCAGTACTTTTAACCAGACCCTCATTTATTATTTTGCCGCACTTGTAGTTAGGTTCGCCAGGACAGAGACTTACTGCCGGTATAGAGAAAGGATCCGCAGATTCAGATTGCCGTGCGGATGGAATCCTGGTTGGAATAGCAAATTAGCTCTGGTGACAGTTGGTTTTTGTTGGCGAAGGAGGTGAAGTATGAAAAGATGTAGAAGAGAGAGAAAGAGAAAGACCCCGAAGAGGATGATAGGAAGAAGTTCGCATGTTGTCGCGTCGCCCCTCTTCTTTCTGTTGACAGCTGCGACCCCATCGGCTTCAATCCTCAGATTCCGTCCTTTTTGCTGCTTGGTGGATCGCATAGTGATTATTTTGCTGGCCCTAGCTGATTTTTCTCTTTAATTTTCATATCGCCTTCTCGATTCTCTCTCCCTTTTCTTTTTTCCTGTCATCTCATTATTTCGTGCCGCTAATTTAAAGGCAGCCTAAGGACAAGGATCCAAAGCCTTCCCTCGCAGATGAGCCTTCCTACTTTTTGCGTTTCAGATCAATGTATAAAGCGGAAGATGTCATGTCGCCGTGCTTCCAACAGTGAATCGCTGGCTTCATCGTCAAACGAGGCCGTGGCTTATCCCTTCTCTGCCATGCAGCAGAACAACCATTATCGGTCTCTACCTCAGCGGCGCGGTCCGATCGAAGGCCCTGGTGGACGGAGATTGACTCGGAGGGTTACCTGGCGCTCGTCCACGTACAGGCTGATGGCTTCCCTCTGGATTTTGGGAGTGCTGTATATAGTCTGGCTGATTCGCGACATCTTCTATCTCCCCTTCTCATACTCCTCAAAACACACCATCAAGGCGAACGCTGAGGCCGAGTAAGTTCTTGCTCTAGTCTGGGTAACATCTTCACTTAAGATCGGACGATACTTATTGAATTCTGCTTACAGTTTGTTAGCTCAGTACGTGGGCCGTGAAGAATGCGGCATCTCTTCACAAGCTCTATATCTACCTCCTCAGTCCGGTGACGAGTCTACCTTGAGTGAGCTGTACTGCCAGACCCGTGAGTCGCTGCTCAATTCCATGAGCAACGGCGGGCCCCATGGATCTGGTGCGCCGTATACTTCCCAAGGTGAGTCCACGCTAGATTCTTGTGGTTTTGGCGAGCTGCTGACTGTATCAAGCCTGCTTTTATCATTGGTACACCACCGCTGATATATGTGAGATACTGGAGCGATTCGACGGTGTCGCGTTTATCGGCGACGAATCCCTTGCCGACGCTTACGCGGGATTTAACATCCTTCTTCGGAAGGACCTAGAGCAAGGCTCCCTGAAGGATTGGGAACTAAGCGCTACCCTGAACGCTGAATGCCAATGCAATTCTCAGTTCACAAATCCTACCTGTCTAGCCACCCGCATTACTTCAAGCGGAGATCTGTCACCTCAAGATGGGAAGAAGACTCAGACTCCTTATGTCTGTTCAAGCCGTAAGTGTCTCTGCCTACGGCCTCTCGCTGAGCGAAAAACCGCTTACGAATTCTAGATACACCTCATGTCTTCCTTCCAATAGCCAGTTCCCCCGCTTCAAGTGCCATCCATGACAAGTTCAAAACCCTCCTCGCCCGTTCCTCAGCAAAGGAGAGTGAAATGGCAGCAAAAAGGCCCATCCCAGTCATCCAATCTCTGTCCCTCGCAACCTCGTACTCTCTCGCCACGGCGAAGGCCAGCATAGACGAATGGCTCACGCTCGCGAAAACCAGCCCTCGGAGTACCCCCTTTCTCTGGGTCGGTCCTACCGCCCCAGGCCACCAAAATTTCAATCCAAAACCCCCGGGTAACAGCAACAACGTTCACGCGACCAGCTGGCAGTACACCCTAGATGCGGCGCAGGTCGCGCAGAATAGAGGTCTTGATGTTCTAGGCATGTACAACACAACAATGCAGGCCGAAATCTGGGATGGCTTGCGCTATGGCGAGAAGGTGGCACTTATGCAGGCAATGATGGTATGATTTCTTCTTCCGTCTTTTTTTTCTTTTTCCCGTTTTGATTTTTGCTCTTTCCACTTCCTTCTGTTTCTCAGGCTTCTAGTTTCTGTTGCGTGTTACACGGCAGCGTGCGTGTACCACATTACATATGCATGCATGTATGTCCAAGTGGGTGACTGACACTTGTACGACAGGTCATTAATTGGTTAGCCATGCTCTAGCATACCTGAAGTAATTTCCTAGAGGCCTCGGCTCGTGACGGCGACGGAAGGCAAAGACTGGTACGACCTGAGGTTGGTATGGTTTTACTCCGTACATATTTATGCTTCTCTTTTGGGCACTCTTCACTATTACTCCCTTGCTCTTAGAAGTACTACTTACCTAAGTCAGTACGACTGCCCATTTCGTCTTATTTAGATTTGGCTTCTCAGTACCGGGCTAGTTCTATTGGATTCTTGATGTCTTTCAGCCCGTTGTTCTCTTTTTACTTCCTTGTCTAATTAATTAGTACGTACTAACTAACGAGGAGATTGTGTTTTTGGGGTTTGAGAGTACATAGACCTTCTTGCTGTACGTAGTATGTCTTGCCCTGGAAATGTGCTGTGGTCACTGGTGGATCTGAATATACCTAGCGAGAATTAAAAAAGCCTATGAATAAGAACTGTAGAAAATCAATTTATACCATCATATCATAATATACGTCAAGTCAATGTAGCCTTGCTAACTCCTTTCCTTCTATTTTTCACCGAGAATATCCGACAGTCAAACTTAGACGGTAGATACCGCCTCTCTCTTATGCAATGGCTGGAAAGTTGGATGGGATGAATGATACTCGATATCACTGAAAGAACTCCCATTAGATGAAAGAGAAAATGAAATCTAATTCCAGTTCGGAGCACAATAGATACTATGTGCGAAATTAGATAACCTAGACGTGGAGAGCAGAGGTCTCGGCGCTGGCTAGTTGGGCTTCGTAGGGCTGCAAAGCCTTCTTCACCTCGGTCGAGGTGAACTTCTCAACCTGTTGAGGGGCACGACCGACGAAGGTGCGGGCGTCGAGGAGGGAGTCGAGCTGGCCGAGAATGGGGGCGAAGAATTCGGTGCGGCGGATACGGTCGAGGAGGTCGTTGTCCTTGCCGTGCTTCTTCACGTTGTCGGCGGCCTGATGGGAGAGGACACCTGTAATATGGGTTAGAATGAAAGCGTGACTGATGTAGAACAGGGTAGCGTACGGATTTCCTCGTGGGCATCTTGGCGGGAAAGACCCTTCGACACGCACGCCATAATGACCTATACAAATTAGCCTTTTGAGGATACTGATTCGGTTTATGATACGCGTACGTTCTCACTGGAGGATAATTAGCATGCGTCAATTCTAAATCAAATAGGGTACGGAACTTACGTTGCCATGAAAGGAAGTTCATCGTTCACGTGTCGCTTGATGACTTCAGGGTAAACCACGAACCCGGAGGTAACGTTGTCTAATCGGCGGTAAGTTGACAGGATTATATAAATAACCGGGCCATTTGACACTTACTGAGGAGGATAAGACACGCGTCCGCGCAGAGATAGAGCTCGGGGATGCTGATCCGGCGAATGGCGCTGTCATCCTGTTATGACAGTTAATTAGACGCTAGCTGGAACCAGAGCAGCTGGGACGGAAAAACTCACCAATGAACGCTCGAACCATTGTGCGGAGTAGGTGTCCAGGGCGTCCTTGGGAAGATTCTGGAGGTGCCTGCCCAGCGAGCACAGGCGCTCGGACCGCATAGGGTTGCGCTTGTAAGCCTGCATGTATATGGGTTAGATCGAATCACATGTTTTTGCGTCACGCACGGATACCGACCATTGCACTGCTGCCAATCTGGTCCTTCTCAAAAGGCTCTTCAACCTCCTTGAGCATCGCCAGGTGGCGGATGTCGATACCAATACGCTCACAAGTGGAACCGAAGGAGCCCAGGGCGTTGGCTACATCGACATCGATCTTTCGGGTATATGTTTGACTGGAGATGATGAAGGCGGAACTGAAACCGGCCTTTTCGGTGACAAGCTCGTCTAGCTTCTCAACTTTGTCGTGATCTCCGTTGAAGATCTGGAGGAAAGAGGCCTGGGTACCAGTGGTGCCCTTGACACCACGAAAACGTAGATCATCGTGTGCCCTCTCAAGGTTCTTCAAGTCCATCAGCAAGTCCTGAATCCACAGGCAAGCCCGCTTGCCGACCGTGACAAGCTGCGCTGGCTGTCCGTGGGTAAATCCGAGACAGGGCAAATCCTTGTACTGCTTGGCAAAGGAAGACAGTTTGTCGATGACTACGGCCAACTTGGGAATAAGGATGTCAAGGCCATCACGCAGGAAAATGAGGTCGGCATTGTCCGTGCAGTAGCAGGAGGTCGCACCCCAGTGGATGATACCAGCAGCTGCAGGAGCAACCTGACCGTATGCGTGAACGTGGGCCATGACATCGTGCCTCCGGCGCTTCTCCTCCTCGGCAGCGATCTTGAATTCCTCATCTTGAATGGTGGTGTTGTTTCGCATCTGCTCAATGGCCTCGTCGGTAATGGGTAGTCCAAGCTCTGTGCTGGTCAGTCCCATTGAGCGGTGGGCTGGTGTGGTGCGGGGCAGGGAGAAGAAGTACCTTTCTCGGCCTCTGCAAGCCACAGCCACAAACTTCTCCATGTAGAGAATCGATTCCTTGGAGAGAAGAGATACTTCATCTCGTCACCTATATGCCAATTGATGCACTGTTAGTCTTCCAATAGAACAACATTTACGGAGGTGTTGAACGGGGTGGAGACTTACTCGCATAACGCGAGTTCAGAGGGGTCTGGTAAACGTCATTGCTTGAAGACATGATTGTCGGATAGCAATTGAAACAGTTCCCAGAGAAATTGAGAGGCTGTGGTGTGAAGAAAGGAGACAGGTGCTTGTAACAAGTCCGTTGACGACCCCCAGACAAAATTTGCTCTACGACTATTTCTAGCGGGGTCAGAAGCGCTTATCATTGACAATCGTTATCATCACATGATCTATGTCAGATCACCCCACGCTCAAAATCGCCGAAGTCGGCCATTTCAATATATGTATTCAGCGGTCAACGCTAATATTACCTCCTTATACCAATGCCCAGAGTCTAAGTCAAAAACATGGACCTGCCAGTCATCTTGTGTGAGATTCGGCAATCACTGGAGTCCCGATAGCTGTGCAGCCAGACTGCCCTTGTCATATTTGGCATACTTGCCCCGACCCTTGTCAACTTCGTGATATCGGTCCCAGAAACGCGCATACAACGGTTCGAGTACTGCCTGAACCTCACGAGCAAGCACGCTGCGCACTTCCCGTTCCATGTACAGAGCCTTATGGCGCGATACCAATTCATCAAAGCTTGCATTGAAGGATTTGAACTTCTCCTTAATCGCATCTTTGTCGCGAGAGGAAAGAGATTTGATGATAGCGCTGGAATCAACGGCGGTGCCAGATGTTGGTCGGTTTCCAGCCCCTGTCCGAGATGTATACTGAACATCGAGGAGGTAGTGTGATGTTTCTTTCCACGCGTCTAGATATGTAGAAGTTGCCCGTTTGCGGAAGGTGTCGATCCTCGAGATGCTGTCCGCAGACCCAAGGTACTTCGCTAGCTCTGGGCTCGATCGAATAGAACGGTCCACGATGCAAAAGACGTTTGACAGAAAAACGCCCTGAACGGCTTTTGAGCGGTGCAGGGCACGGCTCCTAGACTCCAGAGAAATCATAAGGGCTTCGATCATATCTAAGATGAAGTGTGATAAGAGTGTCGAGCTGTCCGGGCTCACATCGAGAGGCGTAGATGATGCTGTGTTCGAGGTTGAGCGCCAGTTGCCATCTCCCAACGACGTCAGGATAGAAGCAAGAGGCCCCGAATACCCTGTGAGAGTAACAAGAGAGCTCATGACCTCGCTCACGAGGGGTACACACCCGCCGTCTGGCGGAAGTATGGTGATGCCTGCAGATTTGCGCTTTGTTTCTTCAAGGAGTTCCGACAACGAGGATTTGGCCGTCTCACGAACAGGCCTGAGAGCTTCAATAAATAAGCTCTTGAGCTCACCTGTCTTCGAATCTACCCTGTAAGACATGGCTGTGACAATTTCGATGATTTCGAAGGATAAGAAGCAATCCGTCATTAGATTCGCACGGACGTATTGATTGAGCTCGCGGAGAGTCTTGGCATATTCCGCCATCGCCGGGCGACATGTCATCTGTAAAGCCAACCCTTTATGGGCTCCTGTAAATATTGGCGAGATTGACTCGTACTCGGCGTAAATAAAGTTTTCTAATGAATTTGAGTAAATTCCAATGCCGTTCGTACCCTGCTTGTACGGCCCGTCTGTGGCTCTTCTTTTCATGGTATTAAGCGATGCGATTGCGAGGTTTTGCGCGCTCGTGGAAATGTAAGGGCCTCGAATATCGGCGTATATTTTGACGGCAGGGCTGCCGCCTTCACCGCGGTGGGGGTTATGTGCAGCTGCCGAGCTAATTGCAGCACAGATTGACCGTATCTCTGCAATATTGTCGGCCGGTATTGAGGGAAATGAAAGGTCTTTTTGGACAACTCGTCAGTGACAGTCGAACGTAAGAGACGCACCATATCTACCTTTGGTCAAGTAATGTAACGGCTCAATGGGGCTGACATGTTGGCCTAATTTGAGACGCAGCAGGTCTTGAAGTTTTGTGTTTCCGATACCCAATAGGGAGGTAAATTCGCTGATGGCTTTCTGGTTTGACTTTAAGTTTGTTGAATTCAAGTCCACAAGCGCATCATCAACACGTTTCATAGCCGACAGGTACTGGGACAGATTATCAGTCTGAGGCCTGTTTATTTCGTTCCCCAAGTTAGCAAAGCGATCCAACACAAAATCAGGGCATATCAGCCTACCCAGTCCGAATGATGCCTTCCTCTTGTTTCTTCGCATCAAGTGGCTTTCGGAGGCGACTGATGGCTTCATTGATCTTTTCGATATTATTATTTGTAGTTTGAAGGGATTGCGTATTGCTGTAGATAGGTCCGATTGCATGTTTCACGACGTTTCCTCCAGTTTCGAGGCGTACGAGGGACCCTTGGATCTTCTTGGTAAGAAGCTTGAGCTTCTCGAGGTTGGCGGATAGCACCTCCACCTCGGCGCTTTCTTCAGCGAAAGCAGTGTTCCTGGGCGCGACCATGGTGTCACAGGTACGGCGAAAGGCTAGTTCAGTTGATATGCTGGTTGCGATTTGTACAGATAAGGCATGTCATGCTCGGATCGATGCTCGGATAAACGATAGCAGATAATAAGAGAACGGACAGCTGAAGAGGCGCCTGGCCTCATTGAGCAGTCCAAGTTCCCATCGGGTATATCCGAGATGTGCAAGGGTGATAAATCAAGTCGCTGTCCTGAGTCGGAGCTTCAACGGAGATCCCCAGACAACAGAGACCCTAGTGACTAGTCCAAAAAAAGGTATAGCCGGTCCGATGTAGTTCCGGGAAATTAATCACGTGACATTACGTCAACAGGACGCATTTGGGCTGATGGCAGCGATGTTGATTGGAACTTGGAAGCTGCGAGAAAAGGTTGAGGATCGTCCGGGTCTAGCCCAAGGCCTTGCAGGCATTGGGACTTAAATGCCGCCTCCTAATATCCCATGCTGTGTCCTCATACCAGACGCAGTTCCCAATGCAAAATGGGTGCTGCGCGGGCATTCTGTCTTCGATTTGCCCCTCCGGCCGCCTTGATCTATGTCGGCGGTCGTGTCCTCTGTTCAATTGAGGCCGCTCGCAACAATTCACAGCTTTTCCTACTACGTTCAGACCCAAGGGCACCATACACCACGACTTCCATCCTTGCTCGCGACCAATTCCAAAGAGATGGCAGCGGCCAAAACCACCCCAGCTCTCGCGTGGAAGGAAGCTCCCCCAGCAACGAATCAGACTCCTCGTCGGTATGGACACACATCATGCAAAGATTCGAAGCAGTAAAGCAGTCCGTAGGTTCGGCTGAATGGATGGAGTTTGATCACTTCAAAAGCTACATAACTCACGACTGGACACGATTGCTTCCTGGAAGGGTGCAGAAGCTCCAACGGGAGCTCTCCATGGCCCCCGGCTCCCTTGCAGATGATATTTGGAGGGAGGCGCATGATCCGGATCTACATCCGGAGATACTACGAGAGGCCAAAGTCCGCGTCGGAGATGACCTCTGTGAGGAGGAGCTAGAGTACAGAAAAAAGCGGCAGAAACATGCTGTGAAAGCCCTTTCCGCTTACCTCAATATTCCTGAACAGGACATACACCCCGATGATGTTCCAATTATCTCCATGTGTGGCTCAGGAGGTGGTCTCCGTGCGCTCGTCGCGGGTACTGGCTCGTACTTAGCCACGCAGGAGGCTGGTCTATGGGACTGCGTGACTTATACGGCCGGTGTCAGCGGTAGCTGTTGGCTACAGATCCTTTATCATTCCTCCATCACTGGCTGCAACTTTACCAGACTCGTGGACCATTTGAAGAACCGGCTAGGCGTGCACATGGCGTTCCCACCGGCAGCACTCAAATTGCTTACACATGCACCCACTAACAAGTACCTTCTCAGTGGCCTGGTTCAAAAACTAAAGGGCGATCCAGGTGCAGATTTTGGTCTAGTCGACATATATGGCATGCTATTAGCTGCCAGATTGCTGGTACCGAAAGGAGAACTTGAGGCTTTAGACAAAGACCTCAAGTTGTCCAATCAGAGTCACAACGTTGCGAGTGGAGCTCATCCGCTTCCCATATACACAGCCGTCCGCCACGAAATCCCACTTCTAGATGAGCAAGAAGCTACGGGAAAGAAACCAATGCCCGAGAAACTTATCAAGCAGTCGCAGGCCGAGTCGTGGTTTCAATGGTTTGAATTCACGCCGTATGAATTTTTCTGCGAAGAGCTAAATGCGGGCATACCTACGTGGGCTCTGGGGAGGCATTTCAATGGCGGAAAGGACGATATTAATGCAAGGACATCTCCTACACCAGAACTACATGTTGGAGGCTTGATGGGCATTTGGGGCAGCGCCTTTTGCGCGACCCTCTCGCATTACTACAAGGAGATTCGGCCACTCGTCAAGGGCATCGCTGGGTTTGGTGGTGTTGATTCTCTCATCCAAGGAAAGTCACAGGACCTCATCCGTGTGCACCCCATCGACCCTGCAACGATACCGAACTTCGCATTAGGGATGAAGGACCAGCTCCCTCCATCCTGCCCTGAATCGATCTTCCAAAGTCAACACCTGCGGCTTATGGATGCGGGGATGAGTAACAATCTCCCGATCTACCCATTGCTCAGACCGGGCCGAGACGTAGACGTCATCATTGCATTCGACAACTCGGCCGACATCAAACAAGAGAACTGGCTGTCTATTGTTGATGGCTATGCACGTCAACGGGGTGTCAAAGGTTGGCCTGTTGGAGCCGGCTGGCCTAGGGCAGGCGACAGTCCCAAAGCTACAGAAGCAACCCTCCGGGAGGCAGAGAATATTTCCGAGAAGGCTTTGAACAAGAAGATTACGGACGCACAGGAGCAAGGATCTGAAACCTACGCAGCTGCCTCCAAGCAATACGCAGATAAAAAAATCCAGGCGAGCTCTCAAGAAACGGACCTCGGGTACTGCAACGTCTGGGTCGGCACAATGCAAGAAAAGGTCTCTGGCGACAAGCCACCCCCATCCAAACGCCTGTTCGATCCCCGTCTAGGCGACGACACCGAATCTGAATTCCACCTCATGCGTCCTGACGCAGGGATCGCCGTTATTTATTTCCCTCTCATTCCTAACCCATCCGCACCAGACCTTCCCGCAGGCTCGTCATTATCGAAACCATCCGATCAACCTCGATATTCAGTAAACAAGTTGTCAGGCGACACCACCGACCCTAAGAAACCGCTAGCACCACATCCCGGAACAATCGATCCCGATGTGGACGATTTCCTGTCAACATGGAACTTTGTCTACACACCTGAACAGATCGATTCAGTCGTGGGTCTGGCCAAGGCTAACTTCGCACAGGGCGAAGAGCAAGTCAAGCGCGTGGTCCGGGGCGTGTATGAACGGAAACGAAAGGATCGGTTACAGCGTGAAGAACGCAAGCACCATCCTCACCAAGAAGGGTTGATTCTGAGCTGATTTGCCTATACTACATGATTAGCGTCGATTCAACTCATTATCAGAGAGTATACGTCATGTATCTGTGCAACAAGAACAGTGTACGATAAACTAGAAGAAGTAATCAATCAATCAGAACTTGTACCTTTTTATCTATCTATCCAGCGACCATATAATGTACTCTTATCACTCCCCCAACAACGGCAAACAATCAAGCATATTCTGGAAATGATCACCTCGTCCTTCCAGACCATTACTACTAGTAGGCGCGCAAGCATCCTTCCCCCTACCTATACCAAGTCCAGCCCCAGCCCCAGGATCATAACTACACCCAGACAACGACATTGACCCAGGCTCAGGATCCGAACCAATCTGCCCGAAAGACAGAGACTTGTTTGGCTCTGCGAAACCGAGCTCGAACTCCCCAAAGTAGGCAAACAGAAATTGGTCGACGGATTGTGTCAGCTCTGGGTTTCCGTGAGGCTTCGTCCGGTCTTCGCCGATTTCATATTCGTCCATGGTGGAGGGGGAGGAGGTGTCTGTTCCTTGCGGGGATGTAGTGGCAGCGGCAGCCGTAGCGGAAGTAGTAGTGGAAGTAGTAGGTGTATGTGTCTTTGTCTTTGTCTGGATACAGGCAGATGACGACGGCGGTTCTTGTATCCGTGCCTGTGCCTGTGCCCGCATCCCCGTCTCAATATCCATCCCAACCCCCATCCGAACAGACGGATAAATAACCCCCTCTCCAGGCGCCCTCCGCAAAGACATAAACTCATCAACATAGCGCAGCAAGCGGTTATACTCGTTCAGGCGGAGCTGGAATAAACTCGGGTAATAGAATAAGGCGTCTACGCCTATACTTCCATTATTATTTAGATCGCCGCGCCTGAGAAGAAGCTCTCCACTGCGGCTTTTTGTGTTTGTGTTTGTTGCTGGTAGAAGGGGATTTGTGTTTGTGTGGGACTGACACAATTCGAGTGCTTTCCAGGAAACGGCTAGGATGAGACGCATGTAGTATTGGCTTCGGAAACAGCGGAAGACTTCGACGAAGAAGACTAGCATGACTTCGTGGAGGTGTTTGTCTTCCGGGGTGGTGGAGAGTTGGGTTTGAATGCTTAGTAGGATTTGGGGGAGGAGGGTGTATGCTACTCTGTAAATGGAAAACCATTAGTATACGGAGTGGTTGAATGGAAACAAGAAAGGTAAGTGGACGTACGCGCTTATAGGGAGTTTATCAGCAACGCCGTTCAAGATGAGCTGCTTGACGTTATCTGCCGTGGAGCGGATTGCGCTTGCGAGTTCGGCGCGACAGGATTCGATTCTTGATAGGTCTGTTTCGTCTGCGAGATATGTGTTGTGGCCGATTAGGAGGCAGATGCGGTTGCAGAGGGCTATGCGTGCGGATCTGTTTCCGTGTTAGCTCTCGAGTAGGTTAGAGTTAGGGCTGGGCGGGGAAGTACTGGAAGTATATCGCGCAAAGGTTTGTATAAAGCGTCAACGAGGGATGAATATAGTACTCTTTCCCATCCGGGTTCGCCACCCAGCTGAGCTCCCAGTCTAGCAAAGTGAACTTTGTCTCCTCCAGGCGGTTGAGCTCTATTCGACGGTCCGATAAACTAAGCGGCATGTTCTGTGTCGTTGGGTAGACGAGCATGATCAAGTCTGTGACTGCCACAACAAGATGGCATAGACTGGCGAGAACGCGACAGAGCTCGATTTTAGTATCCGGTAGATAAACCTCCGATTGGAAAGATTCTTCTTCTAGATCTTGCAGCGAGAGGCCCGGCTGGTGTAGATCGAATTCGTCGGGGGTTATTTGGATTGGTCGACGCATTCCTAGCGATATAATACGATCCCGGATTATACAGCACCACCAGAGGCGCTTCAAGTCCGAAACTCTCCGACCCGGTCCGAGATCTTGTGGAAGACGATGGTATAGATGAGCTTGCTCTTTTTTGGCATATCGGATGGCGATGCGCAGCCAGCGGGAGTTTGTGCCACGTTCGGCGTCGGTGCTGTAGTAGGTAAGAAGGAGGGAGGCTTGGGCGATAATCAAACCATCTTTTTCATTGCCGCTTTCGTGGAGGTACTATACAATTAGTATGCTTTCAAGACAGTCCGGGGCTGTAGAAGCGTACCTTTGCTCGTCGGTAGAGGTCGTCTCGCGTGGAGAGAAGAGAGTCGTACCCGCATTCTTTGGCTGCCTCGAGGGGGACAAACTGCCTTATTAGCTTGGTCTGCAAGGACTGGTAGAGGAGGACACACAGAGCTAGTAGCGAAAAGCATAGCCTGAAAAAGCAGTGTCGAGATCTTTCCCGCGCTTCCATCAGTGCAGCGATACTTTCGCCAGAACGCCGCCTCGTCGACCACAGGAAGACACGGATGCACATATAGGAAGTAGTGCTTCGTGAATACATCCAGGACCTCAAGGATAGGTACTTTTAGAGCGCCCTGTGATTTCACAAACCCCAGGCTCATCGGCTCGGCCGGATGTAGTTCGCTGGTACTCGGTGGCGATGGGGATATAGTCTCGCCATGTCTTGCAATGGATTTTAACATCTGCTTTTCTTTGTCTCGCCTTCCTGAGTGTAAAGTACATGATCTCCCGTCTAGACGACAGTTTGTGCAGGGAAAGCCGGTGATGGAGCCGTCGCAGCGGACTTTGCGGGAATGGCAGCGGGCACAGGCACGGGCAGCTCGTCTAGAGCGGGTAGACACATGCGATTCTTTTTTTACATGGCTTGACATGTTGGAGATGATTAATGAAGAGAAATTGCAGCAAGAGAGAAAGAGACCGGGGACGAGGACTAGAGCCAAATGCGGGGAAATAAGCTTGAACTTGCTCCACTCATTAATCAAATCCTTTGTCTTCTTAAGTTCTTATAGACTGACTCGCCTTTAAGGCTCAGGCAGGACACATTCCTCCCAAACCCGATGATAAGTTAGACATCGAAAGTCTTCGAAAATCTAACCCATAACCCGGACGATCATGAAGTACGCGTTATTGTACATCATCATCCACTCCATAGTATCCGGTGGGCCCACAGGTCCGCCATCCGGTTGCGATAATTCCAGAGGCATCTGCATAAAGATTTATGCTCAGGTATTCCGGTATTCCGTCCATCCGCAAGTACAGGACGTGGACAGGAGCGTCAGACGGACTCAAAATGTGCAGTAAGAATGCCAAAGGATCAAAGTGTAAACTTATACAGCCTTTAATAGAGTTTCCGAGGTTACCGGCAACCCAGACTCCCAGAGCCTAGGTATACAACCTTCAAGCGGGGTTCATCTTTTCTTTTTCTTTGTTGATGGACTTGATAGATATACGTACGGCCATGACTCCGGTATTCTTCTCAACTACCGGTCAATATGGCGGTATACACCTCTCCCATCTCTCCCTTTGGGGATGTATCGGCCCTTTCCCTCTCTCAATTCATGACGAGATACAACCCTGATGGAGTCCCAGCAGACAAAGTAGTCCACCAGGACACCTTCTCCAACCAATCATTGACATACGGCTCTCTCCGACAGAAAGCCGGTCGTGCAGCATGGGGGCTGAAGCATAAGCTCGGTGTTAACCCGGGAGATGCTATACTTGCTATAGTCACGAACTCAGTAAGCCTCCTCTGTCTGCCTGAGAGGGTTGAACTGACTAGAGCGTACTCGCAGAACGACTTTGTTGTCCTGGCGCATGCGACATGGTGGTTGGGTGCTGTTTTTGCGTATGTTTCAGAATGCCCCGGGCCAGATTTGTAGCTGACAACAAACAGACCTCTCAATACGTCCTCGACGCAAAAGGATATCGAGCATGTACTAACACTCGTCAAACCAACCCACATCGCCACAATCAGCTCGAAGCTACAAGATGTCCAGAACGCAGCGGCTGCTGTCAACACCAGCCCTAGCATCTTTACAGTGCTCAGCAAAGTAGGAGCAATTCCGCAGGTAATTCGCTCCTGACCGTATACCGTTGACTACCACTAAAGATCAGTAGTTCCCAAGCGACATCACCGGCACAGACAAGCAGAGTCTCCCCCCATTCGACCTCCAAAGCAAAAGCGCCAAAGACACCCCATGCACAATCTGCTTCTCCTCGGGGACAACGGGGAAGATGAAAGGCGTGCTGATATCGCACTATAACATCATCATGAACATCATGCAATTGCGTACTTCACTTCCATCTCGATTGAGATCGACTGTTCGCGAAGTCTGGTTCACACCGTGTAAGCCGCTATCTGCTCTCTGATTCAAGACTTTAATAAATAACATCATAGACTGCCACATCTATGGCCTCGGAGCCGTCGTCATCGCTGGGATGTGGGCCGGTGCAACATTTCTAGGGCTCCCATCTTTCGACCTCGAGCTCTTCTGCCGCAAGTCGGATGAGTTAAAGGCAACGGATATGCATCTCGTGCCCCCTGTCGCTCTACTCCTTACGACTTCGGATGTTGCTCAGAAGTACAGCATCTCGTCTTTGGAGAGGATTGTCGTTGCGGCGGCTCCACTGAAGGTACACTACTATATCACACTGATTGATGGAAGCTGGGGCGCTGAACAACATCCAGGAATCTTTACAACGAGAACTGAAGAAGCGGTTTCCTCGCGCTACTATCTGTCAAGGTGTCTTATATCTCTACGTCTACTTCCATCCTTGTTAGGGCACAGTTAACAGCTGCTAGGCTACGGTCTAACCGAGTGCTCGCCCGGCGTCACGCATCAAATCGACGAAGAGGATTCAAACTGTGGCACTGTAGGAAAACTGATTGCTGGGACGTAAGTCACTATCTACTACAACACACGCTCTTATATCGCAGTAAATAACAAAAACCAGCGAAGCCCGACTCGTCGACCCAATTACAGGAAAGGATGTCCAACCCGGCAAAGAGGGCGAACTATGGATCCGTGGGCCTCAGGTTATGATGTATATCTTTCCATACTGGGCATCAATTGACCATAAAAACTAACTGGGATAGGGGCTACGTCAACGACGCGGCAGCAACGGCAGCGACCTTCTCCAACGGCTGGTTGAGAACAGGCGATATCATGAGAATGGACGAAGACCAGAACTTGTGGGTGACTGATCGGTTGAAAGAGGTACATCCCCCCCAATACCAAATTCACAGTTAATGTCCATCTAAGAACAATATACAGATGATCAAGTACAAAGGGTAAGCCTACCTTAACACAACACCACAGCCCCTACCCCCGTTTCCATCCCATCCTAACAGCCCACCAGATTCCAAATCGCCCCCTCAGAACTCGAAGACATGCTCCTCCGCCACGAAGACATAATCGACGCCGCGATCTGCGCAGTCTACGACGACGCTCAAGCGACAGAGATCCCTATTGCGTATGTAAGTCTAAGGCCAGACAAAGCCGATCTGCCAGCTGGTGAGGTGCAGGTCATCCTAGATGGGATCAGGAAATGGTCAGATGGTCAGTTAGCAGGGTATAAGAAACTACGAGGCGGCGTTTTCCATCTGCAGAGTCTACCAAAGACGCCGACGGGGAAGATCCTGCGGAGGCTTTTACCTGCGAAGGTTAAGGAGGGGAGGAAGGGGGTGTTGTAGGTGATGTGAAAATGGTGTCGTCGTGCTATAAAGAGCTAGGTCTTGTCCTGCCCTCGGTAGATGAGTCGAGCGTGTTTCTTATTCTACTAGGATCATCTTGTTCTGGTGCAGTCTAGGTTCCGTTGCATTAGGTACTGTCAGCTGGGGCATTTGTCAAGACAGCAGCACTCTATCCTTTTTGATCGCTAGTTTATTTGATAAATGAACAATCACAGACACGGATGTTTTGCTTTACCCCATCTAAACCCGACCAACACCGAACAAGAGACAAGGCAGGGCTCGAATAGTGAATAGGAGTAGTCAACAAGCCCGAAGGACGATGACACAAGAAAGAAAAAAGAAGCTGTGATTCCCACGTCCTCCCATGTACCTAAACAGCTGGATGGCACGTGACTTATTTACAATATTGCGTCCATGGATGTAGCCGGAGCTACGCAATTGTAATCGATTTGAATTAGGGCTAAATAATTCATCCCACCTGGTTTGCTGATACACTACAAATTGGATATAAGATCTCACTCCCGGATCACCCTACCACCCCCAACCTACCTACTCACCCTCCCCTCCGCGTAAAAACCACCGGCAACTTCGGTACAACAAGCGTAAACGTATCCCTCAAGGACCCCAAAAACGCCTCTTCAGTATACCCCGGCGCCAGAGTAACATCGTACCGATGAAATAATTCAGCAGTGACGCAGCGGAGTTCCATAAGGGCAAGTTGTTTGCCGGCGCACGAGTAGGGTCCTGCCCGTGTCAATTATGAATTAGCATTTATGATATATATACTGGGGGCGAGGGAAAGGATAGAGAGGGGGGCATTACCCGTGTTAAATGGTATGAAAACACCCTTATTCCTCACAAGGTGCGGCTCTGTTGTCCACCGCGAAGGAAGGAATTCGGTGGGACGGGCGAAATTGCGTTCGTCTAGAACGTTCACCATGTATTAACATCACGACTCGTAGCGCAAGTACTTGAAGAAGGGGAAACACACCTCTGAAAATCGTATACAGCGGACTCTGCACAATGATATTCCCCGGGATATAAACCTCTCCGACCCTGATTCCCTCCGGCGGCGTGACACGCTGTGTTCCCGAGGGAACGGCAGGGTAGAGACGTAGTGCTTCGTTGATTATCCCGTCTAGGAGGGGGACTTCGAGGAGGTTTCTGTGTGAGAGGTCGGGGAGGTTGTCGAGGGCTTCTTGGAGTTGTTTTGCGAGGGTTGGGGTTGTTGCTAGGTAGAAGAGGATTATTGCGAGCATTGCGGCAGTTGTGTCGCTGTAGGGTTATGTTTAGCTTGTGATACTCTTTGGTGTGCTTCAGGGTAGGATTGGTAGGATAGGAGTGTGTACCTCCCCGCCACAACAATAAGATATGAATCCCCGTGGAGATTCAGCAGGGACTGCTCTGTCTTCGGGCGGTCGTTGTAGTCTTTCAGTATCCAGGAGAAGACATCTGGGACTGCAGGTTCGTTCTAGACATCAGGATTAATTAGCCTTGCATCCCTCTTTTCTTCTTCCCTTACACCCGTTGAATAGAAAAAGAGGGCAAAGGAACTCACCCCCATCCTCCCCTCAACCTGCTCATGCAAGAACGCCCAAAACCGCTTATACTGCGCATTTAACCCGGGAATCCCCTTGAAAAAGGGAAACAACCAGATCAGATGCCCGAAGAGTCCTATACTAGTCATATCCGCATGCAGCGCCGTCAGGAAATACGTCTCCTGTCCGTTAACCAGCATATCGAAGGACTTGCCAAAGGCCATGTCACCCATGACGTCGAAGCTGTAGTAGTTGAACCATCGGGACATTTCGATCTCTGTATCCAGAGTTCCTTCAACGGCGGTTAGGAGTTGGGTTGTGTATTTCGAGACGCGGGCTTCATAGGTCTTTAGGGCTGGATATTCATCATCTATTAGTCTATGTACTTGAGATGGGTTGGAAAGAAAGATACGATAGGTACCTTTACTACTAAACCCCTGATCCCAGACCCTCCGTCTCCGGGCATGCTCCTTCTTATCGCGCTCTGTCTGTAGCGAGACTCTCGGGTGGAGGACATGGTACCAGGGCCCTTTGGAGAGTTGTGCTTGGGGTCCGTATAACGCGACTACAGCGTCTGGGTCTGTAATTGAAAGCTCGGTAGGACCTAAGATTCTAACGATTAATATCACTTACCCTCTTTTCTTTCTCGTATAAAATAAAAAGCAACCATACCAAGACGCACATAATCCCCATAAACCCCATGAAGCCTCTCCGTCTCTTCATAAAGATGAAACTTCTTAGCGGATAGAAACGTCAGATATAAATTCGAGACCCGGGCGATTATCGGACCGGGGAAGGCATTCAATCGATGAAAAAAGACTCGGTAGAGGATCATGCTCGTATAAACGCCTGCGATGTGGCTGATTATAAGCTGTTTCGCCCATCCTGAATCCGGCAGTAAACCCGTCGCAAATGAATCCTGGATGAGCGCGTGGTTCCGGTCAATTGCGAGTAATGCAACACCCAAGAATACATATGTCAATAGGATTGAGGGGGATTTGAGATCCCATTCTCCTGTTCTGTAGAGGAGGATGTGGGTTGTTATTCCTGTGAGGGCGCCTAGAAGAGGAATGAAGGATGAAGAGTCCATCGTGTCCCGGAGAAAATATCGAAATTCAATACCAAAATGAAAATGAAACTGGGAATGTCCCAGACCGCAGTATTTAGACCCTGCAAATAGCCATAAGCTCAATAGGCTATCCCCACCTCGCCTATCCAGTCCCGTACGACATGCTCAAGGATTACTAAAGGTACTTGGAAATAATCCCTGCACATGCACTCCTAACCTGACGCAGACAAGCTTACTATTTACCCCTCTTTGCGGAATACGGAGTTGAAGGTTGTCTGGGATAGATTCATTCAACAGGCACTAGTCCGCTTCTTTCATTTAATATGTAGGGCATTTTGCCTTGTTTACAGTCTAGATGTGTAATCAAATGAATACCATGTCAGCTTGGCGTGTTGATCCAAGGACTCTCATGACCGAGCTAGAATGGATGATAGAGTATGTGTAAAATGCCATATATTGAACCAGAAATCTGAAATTACATCAACATCAAGGAGACAGCGTGAGTTAGGCCCCCAGGACCATAGTATCTCAGCTCAGAAAAAAGCAAGGCACATTGCATGACAGCCACAACGCCAGATCAGATGCCGCTAAAGATCCTCAACCCAGGAGACAACGCCGTTGTCAGGGAGGTATCACAGATGACAGAGATAGAAAGTACATAGGGCTAGATGAAGATCAACATTCATGCATAAGGGTATTCGTCGGCCAGTCATATCCAGCGTCAGTCCTACAAACAACAGTCAGTCAGCCAAATGAACCCGGAGAAAATCCCAGAGAGAAATACCAGGAAGTCTTATTAATATTCCGATACGCAACCGGATGCCGCTCAATATACTCAGTCGTCTCATAACCCACCGGATCACAAGTAACACTGACCTCATCCGGATCCTGATAGATTCGAATATAATCAAAGCGCATGCGCGCCGGCATGTGCTTCTCAATTCCATCGTCCACAGGTGCAAAGCTGAACGCCATGCCAAGATTCATAACGATTGCCAGTGGTTCTTGGGGGATCACGCGCTGGCCGACGTTGCCATTGGGGCCGATGGCCCGGCCATCCAGCGTCCATGTTTTGTCGGGGCCCACGAACCAGGTTATGTCGCCGTCTGCGCCGGGGGCGTACTCGAAGGCGTAGACTTGGTACTCTTGGCCGTCGTACCAGGCGTTGTTGAGGTTTGTTACGCTGGACATGGCTTGTTGGTAGGGACCACCACGGTAGGTGTTCATCTGGGTTATGTCTTGGTTGTAGACGGCGGTATAGTCTATCAGATTAGTTAAAGCCTATCTGCAGATGGAAAAGGCGTACCATAGTCCGGCATATACCAGATATCAAACGGAGCCATCTGTAGACTCTGCGACACAGACCCGACTATTTTGTCCACACCACTTATAGGCGAGACGCTCGCTTCAATAACATCGATCTCAGGAGCGCTGCGAGATTTCCCAGGACTGGGATGATCTGTGCCAGGGCATGTACACGCTGGTAGACGCATTCCAGGGAGCCAGTTAATCCCGTCCGGAGAGCTTTGATTCGGCGTGATACCTGCATCGCATTCATCATAGTAGCTATATGGCCACATCCCCTCCGTGCTCGCGGCATATCCAGGTCGACCTAGATTCCCCATCGCCCAGAAACCAGGCCAGAAGCCGGAGACTTCACCATCTCCTGGTAGTGAGATGCTTGCTTCTAGGCGGCCGCCGCTGAAACATAGCTTATTCCAGCTCTGTACCATGCCGGATCGATACTTTACTTCGTGGTTTGGGAATGAGTCAAATCTGATCTCTAGCACTCCGTCTCTTGTTGTTACCGCATCAGGATCATACCACTGCTCTGGTTAGAACAAGTCCATTTGGGCGGGGTTAGATAGACTTACTTCAAGATCCTGTGTGACTCCGTACCAGATATCTACAGCTTGGTAGTACGGGTCATCTCCATCGTAGAATGTACGGTTCGGTGTGTTGAACTCATCCGAGAACTACAATTCGTCAGTAGTGACGCCCAACGTATCCCTGATAGTCCTACCACAAGCTTCCATTCCTTCCCATCGACCGACTTCTTCGTATACGCTGACTCCGGTGTATCCGGATCTATAAGCCCTGTGCGTAGATTCGAAAGCAAAGGTCGATCGCCGACATCAAGACATAACGTATCGCCCGCTTCACAGCGCGCAGGGTGTGCTTTTTTGAATCCTCCCATGGCAGTTCTGATAGATGTCAGTCATGCGGCAGAAACAAGTCTCAACAAGGTATCAAAGACTTACACAACAGGATACCCAATAAACAAAATCAAGAACCCTAAAGTCAGTAAAACCAACCCGCCAACATTAACCATCCCCCTTCTATTCCAGATATCACACTCCTGCTCCCTATCACTAGGATCCGGATTATGCAGGTAATCATCCTTCTCCACATCCTCCGGAAACAACAACAGCCCATCCGTCGGCATGATATTGTACTTCTCCGTAACAGTTTGCGTATTCAAATCTAATTCGTCACTCCCTGGATTCGAATACGCCCGAGATCTGTACGAATATCCCCGCGTCTCATAGCTCCCAGATTCCGAAGCCCAGCTTGTGCGGCGAGAAGAGAGGATAGAGAGATTCGGCGAGCCTACATCGCGATGCGGCCGCGGGGGTATTAAGAGTTCTGCTGAGCCATGGGGCCTGAATGAGGGTGCGTATACCGTTGGGAGTGTCCCTGTTGATTGGGACTCGGTGGTCCGTGGTGTCAGAGGGCGGCCGTGTTCTGGCGGGACTGGGGGAGGAGAGGTGATCTTATTGTCGTCCGAAAAGACGTTGTGCTGGCCGGAGTTAAGACGGATGTGTGGTGTTTCGCGAGAGGCTTGCTCGAGGGATGTGGATGATTCTGACATGGTTGTAGGTGTATTCTCGCGTTAGTTCTTTCTTCATGGGTTGTAAATCATGTGCCCTGCTGCGCTGTATGATCCACCTCTTTAACCTAGTAAGGGGTCCATAGATGTTTTCTTGTGTCACCTTATCAGTAGAGTGCGAGACGAAGTTCGCCAGGATTGAAATATTGAGCAAAGCGTGAACGCTGTGAGTACAAGTCGACCTCGGCGTGTTTGTCAACAACTATGGCGAATGACAGGATTCCAATGGGGGGAAAAGGTAACAGTCCTTGCTGGCAGGTATCAACTAGAAAGTAAAACATAGAATGTTGACTGCGAATACTATCATCAAAGAAAGAATGGCAAGTCAAAGCTAGGACAGAAACAGTCCAAGAAAATGGCGACAAGTGTGGAAGATGATCTGGAAAGAGAGACAGGAACAAAACTGGATAGCCGAAGGCAGATTGAAAGAAACAATGAGAATGAATGTATGAGTGAGTGAGTGAGTAAGAAGTCAGTATGAGCGCAAGGAAGGGATGGAAAGCGAGCCTATGCAGCTTGCAGAAGGAGCACAATCGTGGCAGGACTGTCGCGACAGCTTAAGATGAATTATTCCTATGTTTCTTGACTTTTCAACAAAAGATTTCTTAATCCTGCTCGAGCTTTTGAGCATCAACATATGCGCATGTTTACCCATCCCTCTCAATACCTAGGCCCTGGAACCTATCATGTAATTGGAATGCTAAATCACAGAATCGCAACTACACTTGGCCCCTTGAGCAATTGTTATCAAGGTTCCCGCCTTTCTCGGCAGATTAAACATCCTATCTTGTAGAGTATGATCGCGCTGCAGTAGTCTACGGATCCTGCCTGAGTATCCAGAAATAGGGCTAACCCAACCCTTTCCAAGCTGTGTAACAGGAAAGCCCTTTTAGCTACAGATTCAGTACATGCATATATGCAGGAGTGAGCTTTAAGTCTTAAAATTAGAGTAATGAAGGTTGAATGTCAGGAATGTTGTTGCTATGCTACAGGGGAGAGAGAAGAATGATGGTGGAGAATGAGATGTTAAATTGCCATGCCATTCCAGACACGCGTCTACCTATCTGACTGCTCATCTGATAAAGAGCAACCTGGATGCCTTTAACCCTGTCCGCAGTTGTCTATTACTTTCGTACTGAGTACTTACTAGTATCGAAGAGCCCCTGCCACATCACAGCCTCCCTTGCATCCCAGCACAACACAACTCAGGAATAGGAAAGAAAAATATATGTAACCAGTCTTATACTTCATATAGTCCCATATCAGTATAACCCCCCCATTAACTCTCAATCGCCTTCGCCCTTAGCCCAACAAGCAACCCCTGCTCAACACCCAGCGCAACAACATAATACTCAACCCTCGACGTCCCAACCTCCACACGATAAACCTTCACATCCACAGCCTCTTCATCCCCAGATCCCCCTAACGCAGCCGCCCGCACAGCCCGGAAGACAGAAGCGTACTGATTCTTTGGGTCAAACGACGAGGCCGATAATGTTTCGATGGATGAGGAGAGGTCGGTGTTTACTGAAATGAGTTTTGAGAAGTCGGCTATGTAACATATCATGACAATCATCATAACGTTAGTCTGTCTTGTCTGTCTGTCTGAGATGATGGAGGTAAATTGAGTATGAGGAAAGGGAGAAAGACGCACAAAAATCAGGCCAAACCCCCTTCTGCGCACCCTGCCACTTCAGCGCAACAGGCTCAAACAGCTCATCTGAGTCGGAGATATAGTATTCGTTGACAGACGTGAGCGGGGCGGGGACTGATACATTCACGTCGACGGTTCCGGTGCGGGCGGGAGAGGATTGGGTCGTTTGTTGTGATTCTGAGCGGCCTGTCTCGCGGTCTGCGTTTGCCTTGTTTAGGAAGGACATGTAGGCGTCGTCGGACGACATGGCGCGGGAGATGGAGAAGGTGAGGTTTGTTGGTGTAGGAGTTGGTCGGGAGTTGTGTGGTGCTCGGAGGTTTGCGTGGGTCGCTTGGTTTCGAAGGACTGTTGCTCGTGGCGAGGAAAGAGGTTGATTGTTGTGAGGAGTAGAGGAGAAATGTCTGAACGTTGGAGTTTTATGGAGAGACGATGGGAGTGGTTTTGATGATGAAGCGACGGAGATGTGATCAATGACGCAATGCGTGCTCTGCCACTTGCGCATTATGCACTAAACAATGGAGACCAGGGATTGGTGAAGAAGTCGTCTAAGGCTTTGTTGTGGAATACGAGTAGCCTGTAGGTAGCAGAAAAGCCTAAGGTATCATGCCCAGTGCGAAAGTGCTTCGCGGTCGCAAATGCACCTGCAGGATTTTCATAGGTAAAGCCAACTCCGCTTGTCTTCTATTGACTCCCAACCTGACTCCTCAGAATAACGCCCATGAGATTACAATCCACAGCTACAATATTAAAAAAATACTAGGATGCAGGGATTGAAGGTATTGTCGCTTTTTTTATTGAAACGCATAATAAGCTGTACTACACCGAACCATAATCTCCGTAAAAAACCTAAGCAGTAGGGATGTCCTTCTTGAGTGTACCCATGAAAGAACGCTTCTCTTCGGGCGTCTGGAAAGCACCGTGACCGAACTTGGAAGAGGTATCGATCCACTTGAGGTCGATCTTCTCGGTAGCCTTCCGGCTGGTCTGGGGGTACAGGGTCTTGCGCAGGGTCATGACACGCTTCTTAACACCGGGGATGGAGCCCTTGACCATAACGTAGTCGTTCTTAACTTGACCATAGCGGACGAATCCACCCATGCTATTGTTCGTTAGTTACTAGTCGCTTGTGTAATATGGGGGGAAAACTCACGGAGTGATCTGCTTCTTGCCGACATCGAACTCGGTAGAGGCGTTAGCCTCGTCGGAGCCCTTGCCGATGCGGAAGACCTTGTGGTTGCAAGAGGTACGGTGGTGGTAACCCATCTGACCAGCACGGGCAACAGTCCATTGGACGTGGGACGGATGCCAGGCACCGATACAAGCGACCTTACGGAGACCCTTGTGAGTCTTGCGAGGAAGCTTCTTGGTACCCCAACGGGATGTGACACCCTGGAAACCGTGACCCTTGGTAACGGCAATGACATCGATCACCTCGTCCTGCTCGAAGATAGAGTCGATCTCGATGGGCTTCTCGAAGAGGTTGCGGGCGAAGTCAACCTTGTCGGCGATGGCGCCACCGTTGATCTGGATTTCCATAAGGTGGGCCTTCTTCTGCTTGAGGGGAACCTTGCGGATCTGGGTGTGGGCGAGGACACGGACGACGGTGCAGTACTTCTTGATACGCTCGAGGTCGCGGGTGATTGAGGCGCCGCTCTCCTCGGAGTGCTTCTTAGCGTACTTGGTGAAAGCCTTCTTCTTGCTCTTGTACCAGTTCTTGTAGAAGCGACGCTTGACCTCGTCGCTCAGGTGCTCAGCCCAGACGGTAGCGAGCGAGCGGAGACCACGGGGAGTCTCGATGTAACCGACAACACCGACAGCGATGAGCTAGAGCAAAACCCAATCAGCCTCCACATTCATCAGTGGGGGGAAAATTTGAACATACAGGAGGGGTCTCGATGACAGTGGCAGCCTCGACAACCTCCTTCTTGTGCATCTTGGCACCGGGACGGTCAAGGTCACGGACAACAGTGGTCATACCGGCCTTGTAGCCCATAGAGGCCGTCAAGTGGACAGGCTTCTTGGGGTCATCCTTGGGGAAGCTGGCGCAAATCTTAGTATATAGCCCTCCAAATCCATAAATTTTGCCTCGATACTAACCTCTTGACTCTTCCTCGGTGTCTGGCCGCGCGCTTGCGGGGGAGGTAGGCAAGGGAGCCTGGAAACTCGTTGTCAGTACATATGTCCACACACTCGCGAAAAAAATCCGTATCTCGAAGATCGAAGGTGAAGAGGTTGACGAACCGTGCCGAGGCGCTTCGTACTTCCGGTGACTCCTAAAAACAAATTCCGATCAGTTATATTGTCCGTTGACTGAAACGGGATCTCCAATCCAGCGCGGGATACTCACATCTTGACCCTGTTGTCGTTAGTTATCGAGGTGGTAAGGAAGAGTGTCAATCTCCAGCTTTGGCCTGAAGTCCGATTTTGCAACGCTTAACGAGTGTGGGCTGCGTCTAAGCGAGAAGTCTTGGCAGTTTTGCCTTTTGCGGTAAGGGCTCACTTTCAAACTAAGGCACGTGTGTTCTTGCCTTAGGCACTAGTTACTCCACCTAGTTACTCAGAGATTCACATACGTATTTCTGGCGCAATTTGCGGTCTATTCGATGAATCAAAATTGTATGGCTACAAACATTTCGTGATGTTACGTGACAGACCAACCCCCTTGGATGAAACCATCCCTAAGTCCCAATCGTAGAATACAACTCGAGGGCTAAAACAGCAAAGAATACAAATGCCACCAGGGACAGTATATGAAGAGTCGGAAAATGCATTGAAAAGGGCATGAGTGAAAATATAACCATCGGGGGAAGAATATAGAAAAAGGTAAGTGAATGTGGGAGATTTTTCGTAAAAGACTTCATTCAACTCTCGGGTTGTAGCTCCGGCAATGGTACGCCAGTGACAGGGATAGACTAGACGGCGGGTTCTTTCGACTGAGATGCCCCGTTGCTATTCCCGTTGGCACTGCTAGATCCACTGCCATGAGGGCTACCCTTCACAGCATTAGGCTTCTTGTCGTCGTCGCCATCGTCATCATAATCCTCGTCAACATCCATCTTTCGTGCAGCGGGCTCATGTACTGGCGTTTGCTCGGCGCGAAGATGTTCTTCCTTGACGGGAACTTGGACTTGAACTGGGGGGGTTGGAGCCACAGTCGCGGGGGCGTTTGACGGCGTAGAAGAGCTCTCAGCCATGGGAGGAAGGCTGGTTCCCGATGGGTGCTGGGGCATGTGCTGAATTGAAGGGAGCGTTGGAGGGTGATGCGCTGCCTCAGAAGGGTGATAGTTTTCATTGATACGGCGCTGATCCTCGCGCCGAATCTCAGAGGAGCTACGACGCTTCATCTCGCCGGGTGATGGCAAGCGATTTGGCGACGGGACGCGGCGGATGATTGGGTCATCGTGTCTTGATCGGTTTTCTTCGGTGGTTGCAATTTTCTTGGGTGGAGCAGATTCAGGCTCCCATTCGCGACCGCGCTTCATAGCCGAAGGGGGGCGTTCTTCACGCTCACGGGCGGCGGCCTCAGCAGCAGCTAGAGCAGATGCTGGAGGAGGTGCTTTGCCCATAATGCTCGCAGGTCCATGGTGATACTGTTGCTGGGGGTAGAGTGGAGGAGAAGAGGGACGCTCTTCACGGATTGGTCGGTCTTCACGGATTGGTCTGATTTCTGGTGGTGTGAAACCACGGTGGGAAGGAGCCATAGGCCCAGCAGAGTTTGGTGCACCATTGTTATGAGCGCCCGGTATTGTTGGAGCAGGGCCGAGAGGCAACGGGGCGCGACCAGCAGATGCAAACCCGACACCACCAGGGACACGGTCATGAGACGGAGGAGGGGGGTTGGCAATCTGGGGCAGGCCATGAACTGGGGGGTAGATGCCAGGGCCGCCAAGGGGTTTCGGGGATCGGCCGCCTGGTAAAGGACGTATACCATCAGGCAATCCTCTTCCTGGTTCTTGGCGCGGGCTGGGCTGCAGGCCGCCGGGTCGGGGTCCATCGCGAAGGTCAAATCCGTTTGTACCCGGAATCGGAACCTGGGACTGGAGATCGTTGATGCCACGCCAGTCGACACGGGGGGGTGCAGGCGGTTGCGGGGGTGGGCCTCCGGTTGGAGCGGGAGCACCCCATTGAGGTGCAGGAGGTGCACCAACACCGGGTGCCTGGTAGGCTTGGGGATGGACATCCTGAGGTTGCGGAGCGGGACCGTTGCTCTGGGTGGCACCCGATTGCTGACTTTGGAGAAGTTGCAGGCGGGCTTTGATATGGACGTTAGTGGGATCCAAGTCAGCGGCACGACCGTACGCATCCAGAGCATCGGGTATTTGGTTGTTGCAAGACTCGTACTTCGGCTGGTTAGTGATTACTCTATATTGACTATGATTCAGGCAATTCAACTTACCAAGGTTCCCAGATCGTACCATACTTCCGAGATGTACGGATTCAGTCGAATAGCGCGAGAGTACGCATCCAACGCATCGCGGTACTGGTTGATCTGATAGTACAAGACACCAATCGAGCACCAGAAAGTAGGATTGCGACCATCGCGGTAGACTGCTTGTTGATATGCCTCGTATGCCTTGGGGTACTTGCTCTGGGACATATAACAGCGCCCAAGAAGATACCAACTCTGTGCATCGGTGTTATCTGTTGGGTATGCATATTAGCGCTGTTTTAATTCTCTGATGTCGAATAGCTTACCTGCGCTAACAGACTTCTCAAGGAAGTCGATAGCTTTGTCTTGGCTTGCGTAACTGGTGCTCTGCTGGTGATACAACCATCCAAGCTGTTGCAGCACCTTTGCATGATTGGGGTCACGATCCAAGACGCGTCTATATGCTAGCTGCGCATTGTCGAACTATGACTGGTCAGTATATGAAAAAAAAAAATTACGATAGGGAACTCTGACGTACATCTTTCCGTTGTTCGTGGACATGGCCAATTTGGAACCAGATATCTTCCTCGGTAAGAGGACGTGGAGGGTCGTTGACAATGTATTTGAAGCACTAAATACGTTAGCATATTAACAGTGGCATGGCAGAGTCACCTACATCCAAACTCTGGTCATATTTTTGTTGCTGCTTATATATTATTCCCAGGCGGAAGTAAATCTCGTTGGCTTTCTCAAATTCAGGCGACATTCGCATGACCTGCGAGAAGGCCTCCTCCGCATGGTCGAGAGAGCCGTAACGGTCGTACAGTATACCAATTCCATACCACAGCTTAGGTTCCTACAGTACGCAGGTTAATGGCTGAGGATCATAATGAATGCGAGGATAATACGAACCTTGGGATCACGCAAATGATATAGGGCCTGCTGATACGAGGTGTACGCTTCTTGCAGATTGTCCATCATAAGGTAACAGTGTCCTAAGCTTCCCCATGATTCTCCACTCGCCGGATCCAGCTTCAGGATATTCTGCAGATATTCTATCGCTTTAGGAAATTGCTCTTTCGTCCGAAGAATACAGGAGATCGCGCTCATGGCGGGAATGGACCATTGGTTATGCCGTAAAGCTTGTTCGTAGGCGGCCATGGCACCATCGAGGTCACCCAGCATTTCCGTTAGATTTCCTAGACGGTGTCAGTTATTGTTCTTACTATAACGTCGGAATCCGGAATCCACGCAATAGTGGCAGAATGTCGCCCCTTACCGATTTGTAGCCAAACCTGCTCATTGAGGGCAGCGATCTTCTGTGCGGTGCTTGGCGGAGGTTTCTGTGCGGGTGACTGCAAAGGCAAATGACCGTTGACAGAAGGGTGAGCGGCAAGGTGTCCATGATGAGGAGTTACGCCTCCAGTGGGCGATGGTTGAGTGTGAGCCATGGCGGCGCAACGGTTGGCTTCAAACAAAATCGCAAAGCAGCCGGTTTCGGATAACAGCGATTAAGTTTGCGACACAGTGATGTAATCAATCCCCGTGTCACGTAAATGTCGCACAGACCCAGTATAGATAGTCGCGCAGAAACGCTGGTCTAATGACCTTCTAACAAAGCGCAACGATTGTTCAGGACTGATACCTCCAAGTGACGGCCAGGCGAGTGGATAACGAAGCTGGAAGTCGAGGCGAGTGTAGTATGTGTCGAGTCCACTCAAGCTTGGCAAAAAAGCTACAAAGCTGCAGAAGGTATGAAGCGACAAGAAAACAAAGCTTTAAGAATGGACAGGCGAAATTGCAGGCGGTAACAGTGAAGTACGGCGGGCGACAGACAAGCAAATAGTAGTAAGTAGAGTCGGGATAATATAGAAGGGACAGGTAAGGGGGCTGTAAATCAAGAATTGAGGGTCGACGGACAGATGAGTAGGAAGTGAAGATACATCAATGGAAGACCAGATAGAAGACAAGATGATCCACACGAGCAGAAGAAGAGCAGAAAGGGGAGAGAAAGAGAGAGAGAGAGAGAATGAGAGGATGCGGTCGAGGGGCGGCGTAGAGAGGGAGAAATTGCCAAGGGGCGCTAGTGGTTGCGCACCTCTCGAGAAGTCAGCGAGACTCAAGAGAAGCCTGAGATTCACGGAAAAAGCTGTGCCAAGTCCAAGACGCCAGGAACAGCCTAGCCGGTGGGGCCGTCTAGAGTCGTCCAGGTATTTCCTGCCAGCTATTTTCCAGCTTAACAATTACTATCTCTCTATATGAACTATAAAGTGAGACCCGGTGTGTCTCGCGTGGTCTCTATCTTGGTGGTGGCTGATCGTTTATTCCCATTATGGAAGGACGTCTTTATAATGTGATGGTACGGACTACGGAGGCTAAGTGTCATGTTGGCAAGCGGGGCATGGAACTGGACGCCGCGTTGTTATGTGGTCCACTAACGGAGGCAGAAAATTAAAAATAATAAAATTGCGAAAATAAAATAAAAATAAAATGATTCAAAGTTAAAAACATTCCGGGGAGCATTATCGAGATCAGTAGCGCCGGCGCTAGTACCCAAGATAGCAGCCAGGGATGCATCGTGATTGTACTCGGGTTAGTGGATCAGGGCATATCTTTAGCAGTTCTCACCGCAAGGATATATCTCTTCTGTGTTATCATTGGACGATAAAACAAAGCCATGTACGCAGCTAACTGTGCAGGAGCTGGCAAGATGAAACAGCTGAGGGATGCAAGCGGTAGCCACTAGAGCCACCCAGGGATGATGGAGGGGGCTCTGATCCAGCACGAACCCCCGGTTGTGACTCGCCGAGTGGCTGCATGTGGACCACAAAGCCTGGACCCACTGACCCTCTCTCTCCGTGCCAGAAGTTAACTTACTTATGACTAGCCTGCTATTATTTATGGAGCACTGCCAATATTTCCAGCCGGTGTGAGTGGGTCCCGAACAAACATCATGACTGGTGTGTAACTCCGGAGTATGGCCATAAGAACTAACGCCCTACGGAACGGTGCCCACAATGGAAATTGAACCATCCAAAAAATGGTCTTTATTGTTGGGCCCCAATTCTCTTGACGCTTTAGCCTAAACATCTATCTACTGCCTTGAGCAACAGAAGAAAAGCCACCAGGTTCAGATCTATCGCACCTTTTCTTTCCGATCAACTCAGTCTCCTTCCTCCTTCAGCCATGTGCCGCAAGCAAGCAGGGACAGCGATGTCAATACGTCAAACGACGCTGCATACTCCCGGCAATGTCCACCCGACTAATCTGTGCGTTGGCTTGCAGCTGCCTGCATTGTCACAACTACATCCTGTACTCCTTTCTGACAAACTTTTGTCCAGTCCGTATCTAGTTGTACTATCATCTGCGGATGTAGCCTTGACGCTTGTAGATCGCAAATATTCGATCCTGAATTTCCCTCGGCATCAATATTCAAGTCTTCCGTCATCCATGCATCATTCCTGAATCATTAGTTATGTTCTGGTCGGTGCGCAGCTTACCTAAGACCTAACTACAGTGGGCCGTTCCCGATGCTGGCCCAGCTCTCTGTGGCGATCTTGATACTCGTCGCTTGTGAAGTTATGAGCCTTATGGGCCGATCGCTTTCTTTCATCTGAAGACGGCAGATTCCCCCTTTTTATTGGTATAGGAAGAAGAAAGAGCAAAGATAGTCTCTACTAATATATAAATAAAAACAGTACCTGCTCTTTATACTCCGTAGTCGTAGAATTCAACTACCGAGACATGCGCCTTGAAACGCGCAGGGTCCACCCAAGGATAGGCCGTAGCGCCCGATTACGGAGCTCGTCGCCTTTTGCCTTACCTAACTAGGCCTTGGTCCGAATGTTGTCCCCTATTCTCGGGCCCGAACAACACCCGCTGTCATTTCCGCTAATTATGCTGCCCACTGCCCAGAACCACTGGGGATACGAACTATCGTGATGTACGGAGTATAAGCCATGGTTTTGTACTCCATAGAAGACACTATTCTTCGTAAGATATCTATATCTTGAATGAGCCTCCCTTCTTGTATCTAGGCATTCAATGCCTTAAGCGATTTTAGATATATATCTTGATTCAAGGTGAGCTTCATTTAATGTACCTACTCCGTATGTCAAGACGACGTCTCAAACATATATATCGGAAACGTACCATATAATTGATTATCTTCATCAAGTCCGTCTGACATCAACACCTACTCCGTAGATCTCAATTCAAAGGATCCACGGAATCAAACTTTTGGGTGTTCCCGCCTCAACCTTCATCATGAGGTCAGCCCATGGTATAACCTCCATAATATAAGGTTGACAAACAAACTTTACACATCATGATGCTGGATCTTCGAACCATGGGTATAGCAGAACTTTACGTGTACGCAAACCAGACCCAGGAAATAGTATCTGGGTGGAATGTTCAGAAATGTAGAACCAGTATTTTTTAGATACGACTTTACAAGATAATCAATGTCTTGAGAAGTTGAAGGAGATCAAGTTCATTCATCATTACGGAGTATCTATTGGTCTTCAAGAAGAGCGCGGAGAGACAATCTACATGGGCACATCACCCACAAAAATCTCCGCCTAATTTGCATCTATATTTTACACAGATACGCACAACACCACACACAGTCGAGACTAAAACTCAACTTCTCGACACCCCATACTTCCCGATAAACCACAGACATCATTGTATAATACCTTTGCGCAGGATCGCAAACCTCTGCAGATGACGTAAACGGCACAGCATACTCGGGACAAAGCTTCTAAGCAGTCTGAATCACAACGATGGAAGTCTTCGAGTTCTAGGCGCACTGTTGCTGTGGTTAAAAAAAACCCAAAAAAAATAAAAAACAAAAACAATAAAAACCCCCAGTACGGCCCCCAGGCCAGATGGAAATCAGACTGAAGAAAAGAATCCTGTCTTGTTGCGGAGTCTGTGCGTCCAATCCGTCTTTGCTTTTGCTGCTGGGAACCGGTGCATGCATGCTGCAGAACGATGTCGCTTAGATTTGAGACTGTCAGGGAAGATTACTGTACTTAGACTAGATGTCTAAAGTACTATTTCTTTCTTAATCTGATTTCTGAGCCGGCGACATCGACTATAGGTCGTTTGCTGTACTTGGGACTGTATGTAGACATACCCTACCTAGGAAGGAAATACAGAGCTCATATGAACTCCGGAATCAATTCCCTTCTCGACCACATCACACAGCATCATGCAGCTCTCGTTCTATACGTACTTATGTACCTCACTGTACACCCCCCGCCCCCATCGCATGTACTCCATAAGTACTGCGTACTCCGTACTTCATAAACCCACCCGTCCCACCCCCCCTTGCACCCGCATACGGAGTATATACATAAGCATCGACAATCACGGGGCCCTTAAGGAACCAACGGCCAAGGGCCAAGGCATTACATACATACACACATACATACATAAGCCGTAATCCTGAACATAACGTACCATGTACCTACCCCAAGGTTCAGGTCCAGGTTTAGGTTCAAGTTTCCCGGCGTACGTTACACAACAGGTGAAGAAGATGGGATGTGTCGGCATTGCAGTCTGAGGATGGAGATGGTCATACTGCATATGCCCACAGACCAGACTAGATCAGATCAGAGATCTAGGTCTGTACTGGCTTACAGGCTGCAGCATCCCTGCCCTGCGTTGCGTTGCGTTGCGTTGCTTATGCATATGGGCGCTGCTGCTATTGCTCGGGGTTTCTGTTTTCTACACCGGGTGGGTGACTCACTCACTGGTAGAAGGATTCGAAGGATTCGATCTGGTTGGGTTTGGAATCGGTTGGGTTTGAGATTTGGGATTTTCGATGGGATGCGATGTGATGCGATGGGTGTTGCCTAGATTGATGGTCAGGTACATACTGTCGTTGAGAGTAGTAGTAGAGCTTGTAGTGTCTAGTCCAGGCATCAATATACTTGATAAGAAATAGTTTGCTATTTTGCTACCTATTTCTGCACCAACGAGAAAAACGATATCGGGGTTGCCGGGGGCGGGGCGGGAGGGAGTTAGGTGGACGCGTTTTCCATGAAGCATAGAGTATACTACGCAAGTATACTAGTATACCCTACATGGCCTACATGGGCAGATGCCGAGCAATTTATACAGATACTCAGAAATCTCGTAGCGATTACCATTTCTGACAAATGACACAGGGAATAACGAACGAAAGCGTCACGAAAAGAACCCGAAGGGGATTTCATAAAGTCTATGCTCCAAATATTCAGCAACAGTACTAGAGCTATACTACACAGCCAGAGACTAATTAGATCTAGAAAGACTTGCCTAATAGAGTGCTGATGGGATGTATTAAGTAGTCTTGCCTCGAGGCCCCCGACGTTTCTCCCCTCGGGCAAGCCTTTACTTATCAAGTAATTTATTAACACTTTATCCTAGCGATAGCGCTCTGACATCTGCTCTAGGATAATCCTTGAGAATCAAAAGTAAGCCCTAGCCAGCTGGGACAAGGAGGATACGGCCCCGAAGAGACTATATACTAGGGTCGTGTAGACTGCCTACTCGTGACCGAGGGCAACACAACCAGATCCCGCTCACTATCTTAGTAGCCGGTCCAAAACCACCCTATACCTTATGGCTGCCAGAGATCTCAGGAGAGTAGCTACTGTGAAGTACTGTAAGGAATAAAGTCATGCACTGAAAGTGGCTTACTGGAAGAGCAAATCTCATGATTATCTTGGTTTTCAGGCTCTTGAAACCGGGGAAGATACTAGTATCGTCGCTCCCTAAAACATTGACTTGGTCAAAATTCAAGATGTAGAATACGACTATAGATTATCACGAGTCACCGTAGTGAGATATTATACTTACCTCTGCCCGGACAGCTCAGGAGTGTTATAGTAAGATATGATTGCTTTAGGGTTAGATCTCGTGTTGATACATCTCCGCGCGTTAATGCCTCTGTGAGCAAAGATTAGGCTGTGTGTTTTTCGGATTGGCCAAATTGCTGTATACAATGACGGCGTGCGTTGGTGCTTTGTGTGCTAGTGTAGGTCGTAGAGCCTTTGGTCAGGGTTACGAAGGTGGATGAATCAAATCTTGTCGGCGAGGCTATGGGATAGTAAAAGATGATCAGAAGCTACAGTAGCCACCCTGCACTTCTATAGCCGTAGAGCCTAACATACTGTGCCTAATTTGGTGTATTGTCGATGATGTAGTCCAGATTACACACAGACCTGAAGACAGAAGACTATATGCACCCCAGTTTGTTGATGGAAGTCGAGATAGGAGTCAACGCGTAGAACTTGAGGTTGAGAGTGTGATTCTGTATCTGGCTCATTAGTGACTGGTATAATATGATGTGTAGAAATTAAAGAAGTTTGCATGATAGCGAAGTGCTTCGGAATATGCAAGTACGGAGGTACTCAGTAGGACTCAATTTCAGGGTCGGCCATGACAAAGGCAGATCTTCATGATCATCATGGAGCCAAGATAACAAACGGAAGACCGGCACATCACAAGGGCGGTCTGTCGTAATTTGCAGCTTCAGGGGTCCATAAACACAGCATCGGCGGTTCGGTGATTATCCCGCGTGTGTAAGGGAAAACGTGGCACAAGATACTGGACTTGGTCACGCCGCCGCCGTTGATAAGAGACGTTAGGAACTTAGGATACTGTCACCGAGGTCGGGCAGCAGAGGTCTCAGGAACTAGGTAGTAAGCGGTATTCCTTCTTTTGGCTGTTACTGTAACAAGAAGCTGTGTATCTCGAGTCATCGGTTTGGTATCTGAGGTGTCGCTCCGAGGGTTTCAATTCAGCCCTAAAGGTTATTGTGACGCGAGACTTGAGAACATATTGGCTAGCGTCGATCTGTCATGTTGTCCATAAACGCATCGATCGAGGAAAGCGCTGATTGTGGTACCATTTATTCCCCGAGGGAAGGAACATGCATAACAGGTCCATCAAGGGCATCAGATGGCAATTCGGTAAATTCACACGACACGAAGCGAGGAGTACGGTACAGTCCGTACCGCGGCCAAGATTACACAGCGGTAGAAATTCTTACCTCATTTCTCGGCGGCAAGGCCAAGAGCAGTAAGAGTTGGGACTCTTTGGGAGGAAAGAAACGATTGATGCTGATGTTGAAGGGCGAAATTGCGTACGCCAACGCAAGTCACATCTCCACGGAGTTGAGACAGCTAAGATCTTGGATCAGAGCCAGTGTCAGGGTGTCTCGCTCAATTGTCTGGGAGTGTGGTATCGACTGCGCGCAGCTTTTAGCAGGGGTTCGATAGTTAGTTAGTTAGTTAACCAAGGGTCTATCAGTCCAATGGACAGATGCACCTCAAGGATGAAAGAGATGGGAAGACGAGGAAGTTGCCTGTATTTGATGGCGTTTGCCGTGTCAGAGATGCCAAATCTCGGCGTGCTGGGCGAATTGCTCGGCGAGAGTTGCCTTCCGCGGACCGACATGATAGATGCAGCATTGCGGGTATGAAGATGACGGCTAACAGTAGAGAACGCGTCTATTGAGTACATATAGAGTAGATAGGAGTTGATGTTGAGACTAGAGGAATGCAAGAAACACAGACGCAGGTGCCCAGACTGGCAGGTGGATTGGTCCGGTAAGAAGTAGAACGGACAATTACCGAGGTTTCAATAGCCTTACAGCGGTACTGCCATGGGTAGATACAGAGTGCCCAACACTCACAATGCTGCATGTCATCTTTCGCAACCTGAGAAAGCAGGCGCTAATACTCCGTACTTCACTTTAGGAATAAAACTGCCATATCATAAGGAGAACGGAGAATCGGATCTCGGAAATAAAAGTGGTGTAATACCGCCAAGGCGACCAGCCTACCTCCGAACGCGGATCACAGCGTCAACTGTCCAGTAGAAAGAGCTGTGATATCCCCGCAGAGGCTTGGCGGGCTTGGCGGTTGTACGGTATCGTATGGTCAACAGGCCAAATCTGAATTTCTCATCGTCTTCGGGTTCATCTCCATCTGTATGTCTTCAATCAACGCCAGCTCAAAGTTCGAATCCGACAGTGCTCTATTATGACATCAAGGTCTTCGCAGACAGTGCTCCATCACAACAGCACCAGAGAGCTGTTCTGCCAACAATGTCTTGATCCAATGTCTAATGCCAAGGGCTCGGCATCTGGGCATCTTGGCAGCAAACAGAAACTCCCATCATTCCAATCCAATTCCGCTGCAGTTGCCCTCGACAAGACCGTCTTTGCTCTTGGTTCTGCTCGTCTTTTTCTTGGATTTCCGCTCTGCAATTCTGGCTGACCTTGATGGCTTTATAAGTTCTCCTCTTCCTCTCTCCTCTCCCTCCCTCCGCTCCTATTCCTCCTGTCCTCTATCCCCTCTCTCATCCTCCTCTAACCGTCAGCTTCGAGCATCGTCTATTTCTTCTCCCGCTGCTATACCGACTGTCATCAATTTTCAATATATACTGTGGGCTTTCTCCCTTGCGCCTAAAGTCATGCAGTGAGCTTCTCCTAGTGCTCGCTGTGCACTGCTTGTACCACCTGGCGAGCCTTCCGTCGCATTTTTGAGGGGGCAGATCTCCTCACTATCTTGCGCCCTTGTTTGCTCCACCTACTCTCGACTGTCTTTATCCCTCATCCTTCTTGTCCTCGCTTTGCCCGCAATGAGGCTGCCGGACATGTCCCATTCCCCCGTCTATTATCAAGACCAACCCCAGATCGTGGCCGCATACCTTTCCGATCGGGAAAGCCACCCAGCCGTGCCCCCAACGGCTCATCTCCCTGGGGAGTCGCATCTTTCGTCGCCGCGACAGAGCATTGCCAACCACGACGGAATTATCGACTATCCCTCGTCGGAGCGAACCTCCATTCACAATCCACATCCCTCCGATTCGTGGGACCCCTCTTATACTCCCTCCAACCGCCATTCCCGACAGCTAGGGCAGCAAAAACATCACCCTGCGGCGGTTCCAATCACGTTCGTATCCTCGCAGTACCCGGAGGGCGATCCTATATTGACCAGGACTTCCCACAGCAGCGGAGCCGCGCGCAAAGAAAACCACGCCCGAGGGAGTTGGACTGATCATTCTTCATACATGTCAGGCGACAATCGGAATCCCGGTCCCGTTCGCGCTCGGAAACGATCAATCGACAATGAAGAGTTGCTTCCTGACGACAGTCAGGATGCCGTCCTGATGCTGGTAAGTTTGTGTCTTTATGATGTGAATTTAGCGTGCGGGACTAACCGCCGAAACCGCAGTGTCGGATGTCTCTTCCCATTCCCATCTTCTCCTTCGTCGCTTCTCTTTACACCATCTTCGGCCTGCTCTTTACCCTCATCACATTACCTCTTCGGCTCTGTTCTTGTATCCCTTACTTCCGCAAGACATCCTTTCGCACGCAGTTGTGCGATCTGCTAGTTCCGCAGCTACACATCCACGAGCGTTTAATCGGACTGCGACGGACGTGGCACCAATCATCATCACCACAGTCGGTCTACAATGACGGGGACCGATCATCGACTACGGAGCTAGCTGAAGGCTACTCAATCGGCGGCTTGATCATGGTGCTACTCTTATCCTCATTCATGTCCTTCGGCCTTCTCCTTCTCGCATGGACCGCAGCATTCTTTTGGGTCTTCGCCATGATCCTCGGAAACCCTGACGGAACGGAACGAAAAGACGATGGCCGAACAGCCGTTCTAGGCGTCAGCCGATGGTGGCAGATCTGGCTAGGCAAGGCGATGAAACCGCCCCATTAGCCAAGCTTCCTGCTCTCTCTTTTCGTTCATTCTGTTCAGCGTGACCTTGTTTGCAAGATATCTCTTTAATGCTAGCATGATACCAATGTTTGGGATATGTGGAATGATTTTGGCACTTGATTCTCTCCTCACCATGCGGCCCTATACCCACCACCCCTACACCTTTACCTCAGCTGTCTTTAGCACCGCACAGCAATACTCATCTCGGAGTTCGGTTTTGATTCTGCGCCAGCGCATCGCATCTCATCTTTCCAACCCAATTCTGCAAGCAGCAAAGCGGAAGCGACAGCACGCCATCAATCTTCTCATTATCGTTATCTATCGTCCACCTGGAAATCTTATTTTGCGGAAGATTAACCAACTAGATAGAAGGGCTAGGGATTTGCTTTCGCTTGGCTGATCTGCATTTTGTTTTGTTTTTTTGGCTTTGTACTCTAGACACTACTTATTTACCTTGGTTGCTTGACAATTGATACCCCAATCTTCGTCGTTTTGATCCATTCTTAAGATACACTATTTCAGCACGGTAAACATGAATTCGAAGTATATTCAAGTTCCCAGAATCCACGTAGAACAATCTATCAAAGATCAACAACTGAGCGACAGTGCTACAAAGCTAAGAGCAGGAGAAGCAAACTTGTTCAAGCCAAGAAATCACTCTATTCCATCTTAAATTACAGTACATACATACATCGTAGATCAATACAAGTTCCTATGTAGACTACCCTAGATATTTCCTACCGATTAATATCTCAACTAGACAGGGAACCCCTAGTCACCAACAAAATAGTCCACGTCAACAGTAAACACTAGCAAACCATACCGTTCCCATCACGTAAGAGAAACCGGCTAGCTGTCGATCTTGGGCACATGACTCTTTGATTCTGCATAGCCATACTCAGATTTCCTTTGTTTTGTTCGGTTTCGGACTGCGGTTGGGTCTCTAATATCTGGAAGTTGGGATTGAAACATAATTGATTGATCTACGCTGAACTGGGTGTGGGTGGTTCTATCTAATGCGTAGGTTATCTTGGACTTGAAATGCCCAATGTATAAGGATTCGTTTATTTACGTTTTCTCGGATCAAGTATACAGTTCAAAAGTGTATGGAATTGGAAATCTAAACCTTAACTTGGATTGGAATATGTAACTTGAAAACATCGTTACTTGCATTAACGGAAACAACCAGAAGCAGAAAGTCAAGGACAGGGTATAGAGATACCGTTCGTAATCAATGAGTAATCGGAATATAGACAGGAGGTAGAGTAACCGCAGGTGCTTGCATCTGTTCATAATTTTCTAGCCGTTACAACTTTTTGAGGTTGTTGTCATGTCATTCTCTCTTTCTTGAATCCAGATCAAGTCTTGGAGACCCTAGAGAAACAGAGGGGGGGGGTTATCTCCGCCCTCTACCTCTACCACGGGGCCCTCCTCGTCCACTTGCTCTCCCACGGCTAGGGGCGTTCCTGCGTTTTTGGATCCCGCTAGGCCCGTGAATCTTCGGCATACCTAGCCCACGACGACCGGGTGGGTTAGCCCCCTGGCCGAACCCACCTCTTCGAGATGAGTCCTGCTGTTTAGCAGAGTTGTCATTATCGTCATCGTCAACATCCATCTCGTCACCGCGCTGGGACTTCTTCTTCTGCGACTGGGCCATCTTGATTTTTCCGCGCTGGCCGCGACGGATAGCATCGGGGCCGCCAACAGCCTGGACGTAAGCATTGATGCCGCTGTCGCCAGCATTATCGCCCTCAAGACCGCCGGACATTTCTACATCTTCGGCGTCTTCGCCGCCTAGGAGGAGACGGCCGTCAGGGCCGAACTTAGCCGATCGCTTCCGACGCGAGCCGGGGCCTGTGTTGAGGAAGCGCACGCTTGGTTTCGTGGTTGAGATGTTGGCGAGGGCGTCTGGGGCGAGGAGATCGAGAGGGTTATCTTCCGGCGAAAGTTCGCGGATGTACTGCTCAGTCTGCTTGCTCTTTCTGTTGTTGGTTGCCTTGCGGCCCTTGTTCTGCACGTGTGTGGTGCCTTCTTCGTCGACGCTGATTTCGCTGGCGTCGTCGTCAGAGTCTGAGAAGTCCGAGTCGTAGACGGCCTTGTCGAAGGCGTTGCCGTAGGTTTTGCCGCCTTTTTCGGGTGCTGCGTTGGTGCCGGCGCCGGCGCCACCTTCGCCTTCTTCGCCGTCTTCGTCGCCTTGCTCGCCTTCCTTTCTCTTCTTCTTGCGCCGTTCGCGCAGTTTCCGGAGGTTGACGACGAGTTTTCTGTCGGCTTCTCCGACTAGTTCTTCTAGTGTGGCGGCTCCGAAGCGGCGGATTAGCCGGTCAATTATACCCTTGACCTTGCTCTTTAGGCGGCCCTTGTGCTCTTTACTCCAGACCATGAGGCTGGGCACCAGGGTGTTTAGACGCGTGCGTAGAGCATCATCGGGCAGAACGACAACAGCCACCTTGACGAAACCAAGCACAGATCGGACGATCTCCCGGTTGTTGCTGGTGAGGAATAGCTCCACAGTTTGAACAAGTTCCAACCGCATGGCAGGCTGGATATCTTTGTGGAAGTCGAAAAAGAGCCGCGAGAGCGCCGTTACCGATGCGGCGACCATGTGCGGCGAGCTACCCGCTAGACCCGCAGACACCATTGTGAAGAACTCCTCAAGCGTGGCAGGTGCGTCGGGCGCATCGTCGGGCATATGGTGCACCAGGGAGTTTCGAATCATGGTGCCGGGTGGGTTCAACTCAGGGTCAATTGTCCTCTGTGCGAGGTGGATGAGCATGTCGAACGAGGCGGTGCGGGCTTTTTCGTTACTCTCTTTGCAGCCTAGCACGACTTCAGAAAGGATCGAGGGGATGAAGTGGAGGTCGGAAGACGGTAGATGTGAAACGAGCTCGTGGATGGCGAGCATACGATCCCGGCGAGCGGAGGCCGGTGTCTTGTCCGATGTGGCAATCATGAGGCTCTGAAGCTCTGCATTCCGCTCTCTCAGTGCTTCAGCACCTGTCTCTGTCGTAGCAAGGCGGGGAATAAGTTTGTACGCCTTCTTGATCAGTTGCTGGTCGCTGGTTCCTCCATTCAAGACCGCTGCTGCAAGTGTGAAGAGGCTGGCGAAGCTTGTACGGGGCAGATAGATCGACATCGCAATGACCAGGTCAATAAGTGTGTGGGAGGTCGGTGGCATCTTGTCCTTATTTGAAGCCTGGTTGCCCTGTTTGGCTGCTTCCTGCTCCGAAATCACCGACGACTCGAGCATGGAGGTTACCCGTGCGAATGTTTTATTTAGTTCCTGCGACAAGTTAGTATATCATAGCATAGGTTAGATATCAGCGTACGAACGTTCTCCGGTGTAATGCTCAGATAAGCGTTGATACACTGCAGAATATAGCCTCTGTAGTGCGGAAGAGTTTGGCTGTATACGTTGAACAGAACAGCCAAAAGGTTACTAGCAAAGCCTCCCAAGTAGGCAAGGTTCTTCTCGGCAGCCGCCTTGGTGATCCTGCGTTGCAAGATCAAATCATCGCCCTCTTTCTCAACAGACAAGATGGCCTGATTTGACTCGACTAGATTTGAAAGCGCCTTACAGATATCCACACGCAGATCTGTCTGTTTGTAGAGGATGTTCGACAGCATCTCCGCGAAGCTCTGGTCAAATGATTCAACCAAGTCCAGAGGAAGCTCGCAATATCCCGGCAGGGTAGCCCAGGTTTGCTGCACAAGTGTTTCGAAGATCTTCACCTCCGTTGTCTTCTCTGCAGATGCGAAATCCATAACCCGCTGGTAGAGAGCCTCGCTGAGGGGGACAAACTCAGCGCGGAAATGGTTCAGATTTGTGTTAGTGACACTATCGCGGAGAATCGGGAGAAACCAAACGCGGCCGGGCTGGCCAGCTTTTTGCTCAATGAGATTTAGTGGGAGGATCTCAAGAACAGCTGCGGGACCCATAGCTTCAACCGCGGCACCGAGAACATTATCCGCCTCTTTTTTGCCCTGGAAAGCCTCATTACTGCGCAGTTCTCCAACAGTCCGGACAATGTCATCGAGGAAGGGGCTGGATCGCCACTTGAAGCTCTCAAACATAGCAGTACAGACATTAAACACTTCCATCCACGCAGCCTGGTACTTCACCGAGAGTAGCTCCTTCGTGGCCTTAGACAACTTCTCCAGAGTCTTCTCATCGTAAACGGAGGGTTCAATGATGACACTGTCGGGAATACAGTTGGCAACGAACGAAACCAAGCACTCCGAAGCCGAGACACGGATATTGCTTGAAGGAGACGCGAGATAGCCGGAAATCATCTTAAACAAATCAGGTAATTTCTCAAATGTATCCTCCGGTGTAATTTGCGCCGAAACGTCGTATCCACGGGAAAGCACAGCAATCCACGGCGGCAGCAACTGCGAATCATTCTGAGCGGGCTTCAACTCAGAAATCGCTTCGAGCAGGCGAGGTAGCTTAGACGAAGAAAACTCATTTGCCATACTAGAGAAAATAACCTCGAAAACCTCAAAAGCACCCATGGTGATATACTCATTAGTCGACCGAGACGCATTCATCAACAATTCGCACAGCGGTTCAATCTTCTTACTCGGCCAACCGCCCGACGCAACCGCAACCGTCTTGACGAGCTGCAAGGAATGGATTACCAGAGGATCACTGTTATCTCGGTTTTGGGGATCGTGGCGGCCACGCTTCTGCTTCGAGGCTGCGGTGATGCTATCGCTCAGGGTTCGCAGCGCGGTCTCTGCGCACATGTCTGCAGCCGGGTGGTCGAGGGAGGGGCTAGGCGGGGGGCTTTTGAGAACCATAATCAAGGCATCCTGAGCCCGCTTGCGCACCTTAGGACGGTGATCCACCGAGAGGCTGAGCAGACCCGCGATAGCCCGTCGGGGCCCGATCTGGGTATGCGGAAGATTCCATGCCGGTACATCCTGTGCGATGAGCAGCGACTCGAGGCATCCAATGGACGGGCGGAGAAGCGGAGCTTCGACTTCTGGGAGGGAAAGCGCAGGCGCAAGGTTGGTGAGAATCTGGGAGAATTTGGAGCGGAGAATGGGAGCGGGGACGTCGGCGGTGGTGATATCGAGTAGATAGACGACGGAAGTCGCTAATTCCTTATTCACGATACCTTGGGCGGCGGATAGCGACTGTGACAACAGAGCTAGAAGTGCGGCGAAATATGCAGTGGCTGAGAAATCTGCTTTCTGGTCCCGAAGCGTGTCTTCAACAGCAGACAGCACCACAGCAGTCTAGAATTATTAGCAAATGTAGAATCTTGTGCGGGACGGATAAACTGACATGGTGTTGGTTCTGTAGTTTGGGGGACTTGATCTTGTCAAGCTTCTCGGCCAGGGTCGCCATGATGAGAGGATCGACCGACAGGCGAATTGAGAAGTCAGTTCCAACAGACTGGAGTTGACAAGGATAAGAAAAGCGAGCTGTGAGGAGGAGAAGTTTGCAAGACTGCGGAGACTTTTTTGTGGTCCGCCTGGGAAAAAAAAAAAGGTACGGGATTCTTGGCGCTGGTAATCGATAGCGATAGCATTGATCTACAAGTACTCCATATGGTTTATTATTGAATATAGAATTAATCTGACTACGATTACAGGAGAAAAGATAACAATGATAGAATATCGATATCGAGAAGTATTCGTTTGTATCACTGAGTTTCATGGTCAGGCATCAAGGCATCACCGCCATCGTACATTCAGACCACAACCAGTCCACCGCACCATCTTGTACAGCTACTACGGGTTGTATCCTCACAGGCTGTACCATATTCCGGTCTCAGTAGAGGCTCACATCCGTCTCCGCATGATTCTCGCAGTCTCTCAATGCGATCAGAACCCCAGATCGAGAACGACGCCCCTGCATCGAGAGAAGACAGTGACTGCCACAGCTCGCAATTGTCCCCCAAGTACTACTCTAATATCTCGACTGTCAAGCACAGAACCAGACTGCACATCCTCAAGCCAAGAACTCTGGGAGACGGCGCGAATCGGCGAGCAATCAACCGGCGGAAATAAAACAGCTACCAGGTATCCAAAAGTCGGTGTGATCTAGAAGAGAATCTCCCCACTATGTTCAGCTTCAAAGCCGAGCCCTTGTAGCTTGTTATTCCGCTTCTTATCACCTGTTTTTCGTTCAGTGTCCTCCTTTTTTTTCAGGTCGAAGACTTCCTTAAAAGGCGCTTTCGTGACGTGCGAGGGGATATCATCTTCTCTGTCGAGATCCTACCAACCAAGAGTATCCAAATTAGCATGCTAGAGCACAAATCCCACCACAACGCTGTGGCAGAGGCGGGGACGGAGACGGGACGGAGACAAGACATACAACTTCACCCAAAAGCAGCACATTCTCACCCCGAACAAGGAAAACGCCCCGAGGAATATCCGTATAAAGACCGCCGGCATACATGCGCTCTATCGTATCCTGAAGAACAAGGTTCGCTATAGATCGATAAAAAAGAAGCCAGCCAGGCGTTAACAAAGGGCCGTAAGAACTCGAGCCGAGCCAAGTAATCGACCGGGCGCGCAATTCAACAACAATGTCATGTCATACCGAACTGATCCCACGTCCTCAACACACCAACCAACTTCCTTCCATCTCGCAGAACCAGAACGAGCTTTTCTAGCATAGTGTCAGCTCTGCTCTGGGGACGTTAACTCAGTAGTCACTAGGGAGACACACTATCTGTCAGGTCTAATAGTTGCGCTGCGGTCGTGAACATCTGCGGTGGTAATTGCGGCGGTCCGTGTGTCATCGGCCCTAGCGTGTTGTTGTTGTTGTTGTTGTTGTTGTTGTTGTTGTTGTTGTTGTTGTTGTTGCCCTGCTGGGGGAGACCCTGGGGTTGGGTACCAGGCTGGCCAGCGGCAGAGGGGTCATTAACCGGTGGGCGCTCCATTGCCGATACTCGATGGACTGGGAGTATTTGGGGATCGGGATCGAGCGCGGGGAAGATCGAGGGCAGGTGGGAAGATATTTGTGTCCGCTCGTCTAGGTATAATGGGGCTGAAAGACTTAGTTTCGAGAAGATACAAGACAGCGATAATTAGTCAGAGTCTTTCAAACAGTAGGTGGTATATAAAAAGGCGACAAGGTGGTGGTGAAATCGAAGCTGCTGGAGTTGGCGCTTTTGCAACTGCGACTCCGGATGTGGAACGAATGTGTTTGTCTTGTTTGTCTCTGGACTGCTCGTGCTCTATCTGGCAGCAAGCACCCTACTCTATGGTCAATCCTTATTACATTGTTGATATGTGAATTACTAGGTGCTTTTCTAGCCAAAGATCAATGTACTTCTTTTTGACGGGGGGGATGGGGTTCTTAAGGTGCATCATAATGTCCGCGGTAAAAGTAGGTTTCCTCTACTATGTATATATATATCTACGACATACCGTCTGTTATAGCATCCCTAGCTAGTCAGAAACAATGTCAAGAAACCCGAAGAACATAGAAACGAAGATCTTTAGACAATAGCCTTACCCAAATTAACGAGAAATACATAGTTGCAATCTATAACATTTTAAAAACATCCAAGGCGGGATATTGCATCCTAGTCGAATCTGATGCCTCACATTCCTTGCAGCCCCAGCTCCCCGACGCAGCTCAAGCCCGGATGCAAGACTGATCACAATCCAGCCACTAGAATATCTCGCGAGGCACCGCAGCTGATCTGATTGAATGCAGCAGGATACGAGAGCTGCGGGGTGAAGACATGCGTTTCAGACCAAGTTTCACCGAAGCTTCGAGCAACTTATCAAGGGCTGGTTTGCTGTCTGACGCTGTTTGGATTCGACCAAAATCATGACATGGCCGATCTGGGCTCTCTGCAAATCAAACCTTCTTGGTGGTCATAATACATCGACGTCGTGAACATGAGAAGGGAAGTCCGTTAAAATCATACACCGTGTCCAAACCGCCTACTTAGACAGCAGGATTTCGTTCCTTGGACCCATCCGAAAAACGGAGTGACTCTGTCCATACCAAAGTGAGGGTATACAGAGGCCCCTCCGCGAAACAATTTTATACAACAAGTTGAGAAATCTGATGAAGATGGACGACGGGCGAAGGAAGCACCGCACCGCCTTTTTAACGCAACTTACGGGATATTAACACCTCGTCGGTGTCCTCGCATTCTCGCCTCTCGCCGTGGGCTATACGGAACGCAGTACGGCTCATCCGACGAGCCAATGCTCGCGCGAGTCGGTTCCTGCCGCCGATGATATGCCGGGCTAGAAGGCGGCGGGGCGAGTTGCATCACCTTGAACTGGTCGACGCTGATGACCCTCAAGTTGTAAAGGTATCGCATCAATTCGAAATCGGGTCGGCTCCCCGCGAGGGTTTGGCCCTGCTGATAGTGGGACACATCCATGTGGTCGAGCAAGAGGTCCCAAGCTCCTTGGCTAGTAGTGCTGCTGAACCTCTCCGCCGGGCAGAGAGGGCACCGTGCCGTGTCTGGTGGGTCATGTGTCCGGAAGTGACTGAAGACATGTGTTTTCCATTCCTCGCGGTCGTCGAATGTGTCATGGCAGTCTAGTATATGGAAGAGGCAGATATATATCGGGTGATGGCGAGAAATAGGCGATGGAGACGGCGACGGCGTTGAAGGCAACAGTGACGGAGATTGAGAATGAGGATGAGAATGGAGTTGGTGTTGGAGGGCATGGTTCGGCGGTACAACGAGGGCGCCCGTGCCGTCTTCTTCTAGGATACCGTTGCCGATAATTCCCGATGTCCACATAGCGTCGAGCGACAGGATCGAGGGCGTTGAGCGTGAGGTTGTACTATCGGTCGACAAGGACGGCACGGCTGCTCTTGAATATGGCCCTGGCTTTGTTCGTCTGGAAGCACGGCCCTGCGCACCATCGCAATAAGGCCTCGTCGCATTCTCATCATCCCCCATGATCACTATCGATTCCGGCCGCCCTGTTGTCTGATCCGGAAAGAGGGGCTAGGCGGGGTGATATCAAGAACACTCGAGGGCAAGCACTCTCAGACGCGAATAATCCGGTCTGTCAGAGCTGTGTGCGCGAAATCCTGCCTGTTGGAAAGAGTTTTAGTCTCTAGCTCCGACCACCGCTGCGACCTCATAGTCAGTTCTTCAAGCCTGCGGGGCAACTTCTTCAACACTGCAAACAGAGACATGATCGGTAGGAAGGTGGTGCGGAGGATTTGGAAGGCCAGCTCATTACCTGTGAAGATACCTATGCTGCTGGAAAGCAAAGCAAGCAAATCCACGCGATTTCTCTCGTCCCTTTTTTGCTTTTTTGCTTCTCCCGAGGCCAAATCAGACTCGTTCGCAGACATGCCTAATCGAGGTGGGCAACTGCATCCACTACAAAGGTCGAGATGGAAACCAGCGGGTCAAATGGCATGGCTGGATATTTAAGCAGCGTCCAGGGCGCAGAATTATGTAGTTAGGATGGAGATGGATGGCAATGAAAGCTTGAATTGAGTTGAGACACTTGAATGCGATGAGCAAATGAGGGGAAGCGTCACTCTTCACTCCCCCTAGAACCCGCAAGTAAAAACATAAATAAGCCAAAATGATCGGTCACCGCATGACTCTGAACTTAGGGCTGATTTGCAAATTAAGTCCATTATTTTCTTTCCACTTGCTCTCTTCTGGAGTAGTCACGGAAATTTCCGACCTTAACATCAGTTTTATAGATCAATAAATCCTACCTATTCAGGCAGCTTGTTCTAGCGTAGAACTGCTATATTGTCACGTGAATAACGGCTGAGAATTCCCCCATTCCTACGACAGCAGAGTGGAAAGTGCACTTGTTGCAAATGTGTTGCGTGAATTTTGTTCTAGTAATATATAGGTTGCAGAATCGAAAAAAAAAGAAAACAGTTGAGCCATGGTTCTTGTATTATGAGGACAACCTCGATAACATAGTAAAAAGCTGAAGAGCTTATCCGATTGGAGAGGATCTCAAAATAAGGTATAGAGAAGAGAGAATCAAAAGAAGGGAAAGGTAAAAATATAAAACAATCCGTCTATGGGAGCGACGCCTCGCAAAATAGTATAATCAACAGAAGGTAAAAAAACCTATACCCATGACACCAATGATGCCCATGAATCAAACCAGAAATGCACAAGTGGTCTATATCTTTCGTAGCGCGCATGAAAACGAGATTTTTTGAGAAAACTATGAGCAACCCAATTGCTCACTTAGAACCGATCAGTCAAGTCGCCGCCGGCAATGGAATTGGCAGCCGATGAAGAGATCGATGAATACCCGCTGGAATTTAACATGTCTTGGACTGCAACCTTGGGCACCTGAGGTATCGGAAGTTTCCGCTGGGCACCCTCGGTTCGAGACATGATATCAGTAATGCTGGGTCCGACATGAGACTGATTGGGGCTGTAGTAATTGGGACCATCTGGCTGGGGTTCCATTGGCGCGAGCGCCGGTGTGTGATGGAGCGACAAGTGACGAATGGACGGCAAATGAAGTTCATTTGCGGTCAAAGGCTTCAGTCTTGGAGAATGGGCGGGTGTGGCCAAGGGTGTGTGGTCCGGCGTGGGGGACAGTGAGTCGTGGGAGAATGTGGGAGAAGAAGGAGCAGTCGAGTTGGGCGAGTTAGGCCTTGAGCGTTTGACGCGGTGTGTCGAATAAGCGTCCTCCTCCTCATGCGAGTGAGAGCGGCTCATGCTAGTGGAAATAGCATAGGCCGACAAAGAAGGGAGTCCTCTACCCGATTGACGTCCACCGTACATATGATTGCGCTGACCGCCTCGGAATCCAAAATGTTCATCACGCTCGACTTGAGACGCAGCTGTAGCGAGAAGGTTGATGTCCATGCCAGATGACGCCCGGTCGCTAGTACGCGAGTAGGGGCTCAAATTGGAGCGCATGTGGTTGGCATAGTTGGAGAACGAATGCGGAGGGGAGATATCCGGAGATCCGATCTGCGAAACAGGGGCGGAGCGAGTGATGGGTTTGCTCGGGGGAGGCATCATCGACCCCGCGTTATGGACCATCGAATTAACATCCTGGCCGGCTTGCGCAGCTGCAGCCGCGGCCGCAAGATGCTGAGACTTGTTACCCCTTCTTGAATTGGGGTTGTTGTGGATACGAGAGTGACGAGTGAGCTCATCTGAGCGACTGAAACGCTTCGTGCAGCCCGGGAACTGGCAAGCGTGAGGTTTTTCACCTGTATGCGTTCGAATGTGTCTTGTCTGGTGTTCCAAACGGTGAAAGGCACGCTCGCAAAGGGGGCACTTGTACGGTCGGGGAAGATCCGGGCGAGCTTCCTCCGCTGCAGGGCGAGCCCCCTTCATCATGGGAGGTAGCAAACTCGTACCGGCCGCCATTTGGGGAGTAGACTGAGCACTTAATGTGTCCATATTGTGAGGAGATGTGGTTGTGTTGCTCTGAGGATTCAGTAGATTAGAAAAATCCACCGAAGAAGCGGATTGCGACATGTGAAGCTCGTCCTGCAGCTCCGAGGAGACCAGATTAGGACAGAGCTGGACGGGTAAAGGACACAGTCGGTCCAAGATCCGGTTGAAAAGAGAAGCCGAGGCGAAAAGAAGTTCGTCGCGACCAGGGGGGAGAGGCTAATTCGGCGAGACACGATCACCACACTAAAAGCGTCCTAGACCGATCCTGAATGAAAAAAGGATGATATCAAAATCCTACAGGGATAATGACGAAGTTGTTCGCTGCGAAGGACAGGATAGTCGAAAGACCAGGAGATTGCACCAGGTGCCAGATTTTCCTTATCGAGACGTCGAGTTGAGGAATACGTAATAAGCCCGAGTTGGGGTATGACGAGTAGAAGTCGAAGGTCGAATTGAGTGAGGGAAAGGATCGAAAGAAGGAAGAGAGAGGGAGAGAATCTGGAGAACAATCTGGGGGAAGGAGGATATAAGAATGAGGTATCGGAATGGAGGGGGGGAAGAAGAATGAAACGGAGCTCGGGGGAGGGGAGAGAAAAAGAAGGTTCCAAGTTGACAGAGGGGGTTATCGGAATCGGAGCAAGGAGGGAGTAAAAAAAAAAGAAAAAGAAAAATATAAATAAAATCCCAAAAGATAAAGAGGTGCAAGTACTTTGTGTGTGGGGATGAAGATATTGGGGGGCAAAAAGAAAAAAAAAAAAGACGAAAAATTACCAAATCGAATGGAAAGAGGGAAAAAGGAAAAAATAAAGAAGAATAAAAAAAGAACGTGCTCAAACCAGATCGGCTGCTTTGCTTGAGCCTTGGAGATTCTCCCGGCCCGGTTCTAGTGGGGGAACGCCTTCTTATCGACACACACTCTGACAGTACGGTATCAGCTTGAGTCTTAGTTGCGAAGTGCTTTGAGATCTTTTACACCTTTAAATAGGCTCTCTTTTCAGGCTGTATACGGAGTACGGATACGGAGTAGACTATAGTCCATTGTTCAGGGCTGCAGTGGCTGGAAGTGCGTGCGTATTGTCAGGTGGTACACTGGTACGAGTACGGAGGACGGGGTAACGAACAGGCTGGAGTGGCGCCTTGTCTGTATGAAACTTCCGAACCGGCTATCGCGGAAGATCACACAATATCTGAAAATGGTCCCTGATTGTTCGAGTCAGGAGCCTACACACATTACGCGATAGTTTTCCCATGTTGCAGAATATCGCCTAGTACGGAGTATTCTATGAGCCATCACCCATGTGACGGTCAATCTTCCATCATCTGCAATCTTCGTCACTCACTTGCTGCGCGCATGATACAATAAATAAAAATAACACCCCCACCATTAAAAGAAAAACAGACAATATCATCATCCGCCCTACTTTCCTTCCCCAGCTTATCTGGGGCACCACCACGGGGAGACATGGGTTGATAGGGATTCGGAGATAGCCTAGTCGAGACCTGTCGATCCACGCCGGATGGTTGGCTAATCTGCTGCACATACAATTCCAGCAGGGCGGCATCAGAGTCCAATGGGAGGACTGAGACGAGGTTAATGAGGTATGGCGACGCGCCGATGTCAGAGTCATACGATGGTAAGATCCAATACTTCATCATTCATCATCTACGGAGTACAAGAGACCACGATAATATCCCGGGATGACACCCCAACGGGGAACAAGTCGGAATTGCGGGGTGAAAACCACCTTCAACCATTCTTCAGGTCTGGCATGCCACTGCCATCAGCCTCATGGGTCACTGAGACCATTCAAGCGGTCTGCAAGCAACGCTGAAATCTCGGTCCTTCCTCGGAATTTGTAAATCATTGTCACAGGGGGCCAAGCGGATCTGGATCATCCGAACTAGGTCTCCGTGAGCCCGTTTTCGTAATCGCATAATTATCGGCTTGTGAGTCCCCAGTTCAGATTACCTGAATGGACCGGGGTAACCTGGAGGTTTAAACGCCATTGACGTTCCCTTTGTTGCGACTGGCCAAGAGTTGCTGCTCTCTGACACTTGGCCTGGGCCAGGGCTCGGACAGGGATCAAGCTGCGTTGTTGCAAAATAATCAGGCCTGGGCTCATTCTGCTCAGTCAAAGCGAGCGCCATCAAAGAGAGGACCTTGGTGAAAGCAGGGGGTCTGTCGGAAATTGACCTCCGCACTCGGAATTGCTCCACTAACTGTTTTGGGAGCAAGAATGGCATGCATTCCTGAGCAGGAATGTGTAGCCTCTGTTGACTTTTGTATGGACTACGGTATAAACTGCCCAGTGATCAGATTCAAGCCCACGTCTACGTCCGCATGCGTGTTTGTATCCAACCTCTTTACCTAAAAGAATCAGCACCCGTGCAAGGAAGCGATATTCTCACATTAACCTGAAATTGGTCTTGCCCAGCCAGTGAGGAGCGATCCAAGAACATGAACAAGATGCACCAAGCCGCCTCAGCTGCTCTTCCTAGTGGTCGATCACAAATAACCCCGAGGGGTCTTGTTGACACAGGCCACATTGCGCAATTGCGAATCTGGCGGTAAGCTCATGACTAATCTCATTACGAAGAGCTATGTACTCCGTACTCATCTAGCCTGTTAAACAGGACAACAGTCACCGTCGGAAAATCGAGCATTTCTCGAATTCTTCAAAGGGCTGTTATCTCCGCCATCCAAAGGAGGAAGGAACGGCATTCCCCACCAAACTTGGCGGTATCGTGGCTTCTCCCCCTGTTCTGATAGGATATACGGAGTACTCGGCCTTCGTGATCAGCCTTTGATAGGGTCTCGAGGCTATCTCATTATTTCTTTACTGGAGTCGAGGCGCTGGCCGCGGCAGCCTCAAATTAGATATCGTGACTCGTCTTTAAGTCATCCCTGCCGGCTTTGGTGGCGGAGCAAGGTACGACTGAGACATGCGCACCACACTTTCAGCTATCTGGACAGCTGTCCAGTGGCATCGACAGCTGTCATCTTCTGCAGCCCCGAATACTCATGTACTTCGTATGTTGGGCATGGGGCGTTCCTTATCGTGCCCCTTACCAACCCCAGCACAATGATCGATGATTATGGTGGGTAGATAAACCGATGCCTCAGCTGACTTATCATATCCATGCCGGGCCGACTGCCGAAGATGGGCATTTTTATCGAGGATGAAGCACTGCACAGTGCAGGCAGCAGCAGGCTGACACGATTCACCCCACAGCCTCCGGGATAAATACCCCCAGGCTGAAATTGGATATTGCGGGAGTGCAATTATGGAGTCAACACGCAGGTACCAGTATCGGAACACGGCACTGCCAATATTCAATTCGATTAGTACGGAGTAGCATCGGCGAACTCTGGGGTTTTTAATATCACTGTTTGTGACTTAAGCGGGTTTGGTTTTCCGCTTTTTGCCGAAGGCCGCCATGATATGAACTCGAAATTTAGCACACTTGTTCCGGATCGTTACGACTCACGAGCAACAAGTGCTGAATGGCAGCAATGGCTGCTATCTACTCCGTACTCCGGAGTATATTACTAGAGATGATCGATCCCAGGTTCTGTCTATCTTATTGGGTTCCAGTAATCTGTCAACTTCAATAAATACTTCCTCCGTGTAAGGCCGAAAACCACGTCAAGTTAACTGTCGCCACTACTAATAATAATCAAACTGCATAGAAGAGTATCCCCCACAGTAACCAGACAGATCTACATCTGATTTGTCGAGTCTGTTGATGATGTGACGAAATCACCTTCTCCTGTCATCATGATGAATCTCACAAAACAGAGGAAAGCAAGTCAATTGGCGGATAGAGGTAGCACAATGTTACCAGAGTATCACCAGACAGACCATAAAGCCCGACATTCTTCCATTCTTGAACAATCCCCATGTTCTCCGCATTCAATGATCGGCCAAGGCAACGAAATGACTGGTTGGAACAGTTTTTCCGTGGAGAAAAGCCAACCCCACCAAATAACGGAGTTTCTCTTATCAATTTGTTGGGTGAAGAGAAAGCATCGTCAAGACTCGCTTCTTGATAACAGATCTCGATCTCGACAATTACCTACTGGAAGCGCCGATTCCTCCGTACTGCGCTGGGTATAGAAATCCTTCTCCACAACACAGGTGTACGTACTCCGCTGCAAATCATTGCGGGGTGAATCCTTGGGGTCCCAATTACCATTTTCAACACGATATTCGCCTTCGGAATCGGTGCCCTGATTGATCGTCTCAGACCACTGAACTGCTGACTGTACGGAGGGCATCCGAGACCGCTTGTCCTCGATAATCCTTGTAAATCAGCCCCCGATCTCGCTCCGCTCCGTCTCACGCAATCGCTGGCAGACTTAATTGAACAGCCCGGATAAGCATATGGGGCGTGATGAGTCGATAACCCCGTAACGCGGCAATGAAGATCACAGCTGATCAAACGTATGAAAACTCTTCACTGCCCCTGTGTTTGTGTCGGTGATGCCCATGTGCTGGCACACTTGCTGATCGGGCTACGTACTCGACTTATCTTGCAGAGATATATCAAATCGAGTACGTACGGGGTACGACTGAGGTTTTCGCCCTGAGGCCTATACCGCTCATTCATCGCTGCACAGTGCACACCCGGTGTAACTGTACTCCAGGGTCTTGCCAGTACCTTGTACCTGTACCAGGTATACCAGAAACGTCTTCGGGCCTGTGTGCCCAGTTGGGCTATCTATAACATTAACCACACCTCCCTCACCTACCTACCCAGCCACCTACATAGTCATCTCGACGGCAGCCCATCCCATCCAAACCCCTCCAAACACCGAACCAAAGTGCTTCCAAACGCATATCAGACTTACACAAAGAGGCCCGTTCATTTTAATCTATTGCCTGCACCTTAGGGCAGGTCTTTCTGTAATCCGACAGGGATGCTGATGCAGGTTCGCCAAGGTTGCGCGGAGGAGGGGCCCCTTCACCCGACTAATATATGTTGAGATTAGGTGAGTGAGTTCTATATTAATTTTGTGCTTTGACACTTTTCGACGTACTTTGTGCGACATTTGGATTTGTAGGGTAACTATTAGACCCTATGAAGTCTTACGTATTATAGTCATTCATCCTTCGAGCGCTCTGTTCAACCGGTAGGGATCAGACTCGGATAGACGGGGTATACTTCCACCTGGGCAGTGTTGGTTTTACCCGATCTATCGAGCGTCAATCTTCCATTTAAGCGAGACACATTCTGGAGCTCAAGTGTCGGAATTCACCCGAGCACCTTTCTCACCTCTTAAAATTGAAACAAAGTGTCCTGAAATCAAGCCAGCGGCTACCAGAAATAAGTGGGGGCAGAATCTGGGGAAGATCCTTCAAAGTTCAACACAACATACGGAGTACAGTTCGAGTAGATTTCCCGTCGTGATAGCGACATTCCTGCGAACCAATATAAATTTCTACTACCGACTAGGGCGAGTGATAGTCGTTGCCTAATTAAGCCACTGCCCTGCACTCCATAATTCCCTTATCTAGCTACTCCGTAGGTAGATGCTACGCTGTTCAGAGCATGAGGTTGGTTGAATTGGACTGCAGGCGGCCTTACCGACCTTATCTGACACCATCCATCACCACTGTCGTCGTCAACACCTAAGATTGGAGATTGGAGTTACCATGCCATCCATCAATAAGAAGCCTTCCCCAGGCGCGATATCTCAGAGAGCTCAAGAATCAAGATAAGGACCTTGTGCTCGGCCACAGTTATCCGCGAACAAACCTGATAAATACCATACGGTATTTTACGGCCTCGGGGGCAAGGCGTCAGCGTCACAGCTTATACCCACGGCACTTCCAAGGCGCTGAGCCACGCACTCCGAAGGAGCGAGATTAACCCCACAGCCTTGGTAGACCAGCGATCGGGAGATCCACAATCTTCTGGAATGGGAGCTGAAGTCTGGTTTCGGAACGTGAACGGGGGAGCTTTGGGCCAATCAGGATGGTGGCTTGTATCATGCGTTGATATCACTGTTGAGGCCACTTATTACCTTTTTGAATGACGCGTGTCTCCTGTGCTTAGTTGTAGGGTAATGTTCGCATGGACTATAGAGTATGGGAGGATAGACCAGAATCTAGATGTCAGTCGGCGATGATACCCCCGGACGGAGTATCATAAAGTGCCCGGTTAATATTAATTTCCCCTCAAGGTCGTCTACACTGTACAGATTGATATTATTATCGAGGCGATCATATCGTTCTAACGGCGTCCGGGCGGCCTGATAATGATTGGCGGAATTATGTCTCTCCTACCACTCCTCCGCGCTGCTTTGGTTTAAGAGCTGGGGATGTAACTTAATATACTAGGTATCAGTTCGCTGATAGCGCCGGTTTGTCCGGGATCCTGGTTCCAAGGAATGATCTAGAATTAATATGGGCTTTGACTCTCTCGTCCTCGACCCTTACGGCCGAAGACACGGAACTATCCCCGATGCTCTTTCATCGGTTGCGTGATAACCTTGGTGATAGTCGCGAAGACCTACTGATTGTAGCTGTTTGAGATGTACCCCGTACAGGGGAAAACGGCTTGACGAGGGAATTCGCCCCGGAATCTTTCACCCCGGACAATGTCTGTCGGCGAGTCAGAGATATGGAGAGGCAAAGATATAGAGACTTGGCGCCTAGGACTCTGTCTATCTTGCTAATGTATGATGACACGTTGCTTGACTTGCTTTGGAGTTCAAAACTTCGGATGATTCTGTGCTCGACACGAGTCTTTGCTGCGGGTATTTGGCCCGCCTCCCGCAAAGTAACTATATCGCCACAAACCATGGCACAATTGAACCTAGTCTTTTATGTGTGGCTAAGGATGTTCTCCCCGAGATGCGCCGGAGTGTTGCCGAATTGCGGATAATGGTTGACTAGCAAAGTCGGCAAAATGCTTTCCAGATGCTGAACAGCCTGAAACCCACTGATGTCCGCAAACATGGGGGAGAGTTGATCAGCTTCCCGAAGAGATCTTTTACTATGTGACTATGAGGCCTTTGGATGCCCCTGTTGAAGCTCCTTGTTAGCCGCTGTTAGTGAGGTACTAGTCTGCATGCACCATGCACTATAGGACTGGGCTGGTGAATAGCTCCGAGTCTGAGATAGAGAGTCGAGGCCGATGAAGACTCGAAGAGTCGATCGGTGCTCCGTAGTCCGTAGATCATCTGAATAATTCGAGAGCAAACACGCAACCCGACCCCTTGCCTTGCTCAGAACTCCGGTCTGTACTCACGGAGCAGATAGTCCGTGACCGGAATTGAGATCTCTGGACTACATATTCAGAATTGAAGCTTGTGATAATCGTGATGCAAGCAACGGTTTCACATGCTTTGACCTCATATCGATGTGTCTTGTACCAGTGCTTTCCCCAGAAATCTCCGCACACATGCTTGACGGAAAGCACAAGCAAGACGTCACTGCATCTATCCGCGGCAGAAGCTTTACATTGTGTAAAGATCGTATAGTACGGAGTGCTCCGTATGCGCTTGATTTCTGATCGCTGACCTTCAACTCCATACTCCAGCCTATATGATTTATGCTAGGATTTGCACCTAATCCAGGAGTCGCTCAGTCGAGACATGGGTCTGCTAGTGGCGTGCCCCGGCCGCGTTTCCGATTTCGTGACAATCTCCCGGCTGGACGACAGATGTACGTCAGTACTATAGGCCTTTAGTAGACTTGATTTTTTGCATCCAGAATTCCAGACTCTAGGATGATTGTCTGAGAGAATTTGCAGTGGCAGATAGACTTTGTTCAAGTTTGTTGAAAGTTAAAGCTTTCCGTCATTTTCCAGTTATCATGACGACTGATGCAAGGAACAGGGAAGATTTTCGATCGATGAGCGTCTCGACCAAAGCAGAATGTCGGAGGAAGTCGGGATAAAGTCGGAAGGACAGGGGCGTGACTCAACCTTTGCGGAGAGAAGTCTGACTAAGCCCCCCAAAGGGCCTTCGGTGAAGAGGGGCAAATATTTCCGGACATCGTCCGCAGGCTCAAGCCTTCTCCAGTCTCCACGACTTCCTTCTCTGGGCTTTGAGGGGTCTACTTTCTTCGGTATCTCCGTCCCGAATCCTTCATCTCTGCCGACTTTGAGTCTGCCCCGATTGCCGTGGTGGCCTGAGCTCGTCTTAAGAGGGAAACTGAACCGGCGTTATCACTAACTTGACCAGAGGACGAGGCTAGACGTTCGTTTCCTCGTTATCCCCTGTCTGTTTGCTCGTGATTCTGCCATTCTAACTATCGCATTACTTGTTTAGGCATATTGTGTAACTATCCACCCTGCATGTCTGCCAGCGGCCTGGACCTCGGCAACTGCAAAGCATTCTGAATTCCCGACCATATCTATATCTATTGCCTCGTCTATCGGATATACCTCACCCGGTCCTCAAAGAGTATCTCCATTTCCAAGAAACAGGATTTTTTGCCTGCCTGGTGAAGAGCTTTCACCTTGATTTGACGCCCGCATCGAAACCGAGATGGGTCCTGTGGATATCGCAGCTGAGATAGCGGTGAACAGAAAAATCAGGTTTGGCTCCATCCATCCATCCATCAAGCTTCAAATGGCGTGACAATCTCGGGCCTCCGGTCCCCGGAGTTTTCTATCGTAGAAGCAATGTTCCCCATATCTGAGATCCGAATCACGGGATGATGTTCGGATCAGACCGACGTCCAACATGATATGTTAGGGCTTTCGAAGGCAGTGGCAAAACCTAGCCTTAATGGTCGACGTGGCTCTTTCAACATGATTGTTCCGTAGTCGAGATCAGATTGAGCATGCTATCATGTCTGTTATTTACTGTGCAGATGCTATATAAGAATGAAGAGTAACCCTAAGACATTGATCGCAACGGGGGGTGAAGGCCACTGCAGTGAGACTTGGATAGATCATAATGCGCAAAATCCCATGACTGACTAGCTTGGTGGTTCACGGCCCGTTTCAAAGATAATGCTATACAAAGCTCGCAGCTACCCTTGCGTTCGTCTTTTTGCCCTTCTGGGCGAACACTACGGAGTAGGTAGAAGAAGCCTTGTCAACTTATAGCGGATAGAAGTCCGAGCTTATATTCTACGATCACATTGCTTTCTATGCAGCTTGATATATCTTGATCAGGCTGCCGTATGCGGAGCGCTACTTGAAGTCTCACATTCTAGACGCAGGGTAGAAGACAATGCTGCTCATGCCTCCCGTGCGCTGTCATATTACCGGATTGGGCGATGATGTCGTCGCGTGGAAATTCTGCCGCGCCGTGCCGCCTAGAAATTGCCAGCCAAAAAAGTTCCTCTGACATGCTTTGAAGAATCATAAATGCCACACTCACTTGTTATTTGCATCGTAATCGTTGATCTCTAACGGTTTCTCATTCCTGCACAGGGTCTTTGACGGGCTTGATTTCTGAAGCTTTCCCTCATCGGAGCCCCTGCAAAGTTCTTGGTCCGTCATGGCGCCCCCGCGCCAACGAACCACAGCTGCTCAAGACGATTCTCGCTCCGAAGCCTCTAGCACAACTACAAAGGAGCTCAAAGTGGCAGCAGCAAGGGTAAGGAAAGGTGCCAATGCTACTGTGACGACATCTGCGTCTCGAGAAGTCAAGACCAATACCAATGTCACCAGTGCGCCCGCTGTACAAGGGGACCAGCTGGATAACCTTCCGAAGGTATGTTGGACAGTCCAATTCTACTTTCGATAGCCCTACCCCATTATTTTCCCAGGCCTTCATTGCGAAATCGGGTAATGTTATCTCATACTAACAATCTTTGCTACACCTCAGATCCCCTGGTCCGACATGCCTCTCGATTTCCTCCACTCCTACCGACACGCCTACAGATTGCCCTGCCCGAGCTCCTACTCTAGCGAATATGCACATACTCTCCTTTCACGAGGAATTGGTCTCCAATCACCCACAGCCATCGCCGCTCAACGATCACAACTCTCTAAAAATGATAACCAGCACGCGAACGGCTCCTCACGAACACTGCACCACAACCGCAGCGGCGCCAATGGGACCAGTGGAGGTCGTCACAATCGCCCGAATAGGCCCAGCACACACGATGGGAAGGATGCATTAAACCACATAATCGGCCAAGACCGAGTAAGCAAACCTCAATTGGCCACGGCCGTCCGCAAGCATTTCAACAGCGCGGGTCTTGTCGAACAAGAGGCGATTGCACGATTCTTATATAAAGTCCGCGAAGAAGGCCGCGGACGGCATTTTCGATTGAAATTTCAACCTTGACGGTAGCGAACTCAGTCAATCCCTCTGCGCAGTGCGCCCTTTTCTCTTTCGCCTCTGGAACGGTTTGGTCTGGCGTTAGTGGGTTTCCCTTGTTCTATTTATCTGTACAAGACACAACATATCGGCTGGCTTGGTTGGATTACTCCGCGGTTGTGATTTCTAGTATATATCCATATCTCCTGTCTTCATGATACCCATTCTTGTTCTGTATCGCATCTCTATATTTCCTTGTTTCTTTTCTCTTTCTTGGTTCAATATACGGTGTACTTCTTGGACTAGGCGTTTGGCTCGGTGTCCTTCGATGACGGAAATGGATGCATGGATTGCAATCTCCCAAATCAAGTCACACCATCTATATATATCCAATACCATGGACCTGACCTGATCGATGTATCACACTAATAATGGCTTCCTGTCATTATTTCTCTGCCAATTTACTTTCACTACCTGGTTGACCTGCCTCGGGTATGTGCTGTGTACATTTTAGATAGGGATTGTTTATTTCCCCCGTCTAGATTCCTACGCGCTGTATATAGACTTAGCATTAGCAATCCTGCCTCTCTCTGATTACCGGCATACGCGTCCACTAAACACCCGGTTCGATCTCGGCCATGGAAAATTGTACTTTAGTAAGACCTCGGTTAGAGGATATGTATAGATAGAATCAGATGGAACAAGAAGAATGATGGCATTGATGAAGATGGCAGACACATAAAGAAGGGATATAGACCAGCAAAAGCCCGTATACGAAATAAAAAGAAGATAACTGACAAGAATGAAACGCCTTAATGCATTGGAAAACATACGGGAACATGAGCATGGATACCATATGAATATGGGAACATGAAGATTCGGGAGCAACGACATGAGATACTGGACCAAGCACTTCCATACCAAACCAAACCAAACGATACCATACGTAAATCTATCATAACTCTTCATACGGAGAAGTCAGGGAAGGGGAAGCAAAAAGTGACAGATTCCAAGCGGATTCTTTCAAGGGGAAAGTCTTATTTCCAGGCATTTAGGCCAGCCCAGGGATCGGCGGTGGATGAAGAGGATGAAGGGGGATGGCCTGAATACGGGGATGATTGTGAGTGGACTTTGTGGTGATGGCTGCTTCCGTATGGTCTGGCCTGAGCGTAACCGCCGGGGCCCGAGGGGAATGGACCGGCTGAATGGGCGTAGTTGGTTTGCTGGGGCCGGGGAGGGGGCGGAGGTGGGACGTAGCCCTGGGGCATGTACTGGTTTGTAGGGACGGGAGGTGTCGGGCTACTGTAAAAGGGGGTAGCTGCTGGTGAGTAGAACGGTTGCGTTGGGGGAGGTGACATGGATGAGGCCGGGATCGGGTATGCCATCGGATTATAGCCCTCGGACAGTGGCGCCGCAGCGCCTTGCTGGAAAGATTGTGATGGGATATAGGACACACCAGTTCCTGGAGGCATGTACTGGCCGTAAGGAGCCGGAGAGTGAGAGTGAGATATGGGTGTGCCGTGCTGCTGTGGAACGGCTGGTGGGAAATGCGGTGACGCCTTGGGAGGAGCGATATTGGTAGGGTAAGTTGGCGCCTTGATTGGTGGCGGAGGAGATTTGGCTTTGGCTAGACCGGAGGCCGACGAGGGTGGTGGGACTGAAGGGGGCTTGGGCTCTGTGGATAGACGTTCCATGAGCTGTCGCAGTTTCTCTCGTTCGCGTTCTTCGTTATCGGATGCCCCACTGGCCTTTTCACGCTCAATCTGACCGAGGAGTTGGGCACCTTCGGACCTGCGGTTGTTGATGAAAGTTTCGACATTTTTCTTGAGGCTGTCTACCGTCTCGGTCATCTCAGTATAGAAGGTTTGTGCTTGTGTTATCCCGGAACCAAGACTGTTGAAGGAGTCGTATATCTTCTTATATCTGGCCATGACCGAGTTGCGCTGGCGGGTTATAGATTCATATTTCGACTGTTCGGCTCTCACTCGCTTGTCCTGCAGCAGATCCCCATAGGTTTTTGTGAGCTCCTTCATCAACGCTGTTTGCTTGTGGTTGGATTGTAGTAATCGATTCTGGTGAGGCCGGAATTTCTCCAACTCGGCGTCGAAAAGTTGACTTTCCTGGCCTGTGATGGACTTTTTGTTCAGAATCAAGACGTTTGAGATATCATCGTTGTGCACCTGTCATAATACTGTTAGTTTTAGAATGAGATAGGAAAACGTGATATAGTGTTACCTTTTCCTTCAAGTCCTTCAAGACCTGGGCGCGATCCCGCTTGACCAGATTGAGTTTCTTGAGTATGGATTCAACTCGAGATATCTGCTCTGCCACTGAAGGCGCTCCATCATCGTAAACGTCATCTAATAGGTTCCCCTCTCCACCGGAGTATGGGCTGGTAACCCCATTCTTGCCTTTGCTTTGCCTTGAACCAGCCTTGAGCATTGCTCGCTGAAAGAGTACATCTGCCTCCTCGGTTTCTCCAGCAGACCGCATTTCATCAAAGTCAGACTCGTACTGCCGAAGGGTTGCAGAAAGCTGAGAGTCGCTCGCGCTTGCTTCATGGATTGTATCGCGATACGTCCGAATGTCACTGCGAAGGGTGGTGTTTAGTCGCCCACTCGGCTGTTGGCTCCAGTCAGCTCCATATTTGGAGCGCATTTTCTCGCAAACACTCTCCTCTAGGTCAAGCTGCTTGGTGCACTGATCTAGCTGCGCTAGGACATCTGACTTGCGACCTTGAAGGCTGTCAAAGGCCTTGGAGAAGGAATCATGACCTGCCAGCTCTTGACACCATCGCTGAAACTCCTCATCAACCGTCATTTCTTGGTCCATACCCCCCTTCAAAATATTCAAGCTACCTGGGAGCTTGAAATAGTCTAGGCTTGCCGCCATCTCCCCATTGGCCGTCTCAACCTTTTCTGTTTCTGCCCGTATCAGTTTCGCCTTCTCCTCATCGTAGAGACTTGCTGTTTCCGTGACGGACATTGGCACGAGCTTTTGGAAAATATCCGGACCGATTATCCGCTGAATATCTTGGCCTGCATACAGTTCGCTAACGGGGATCGCTTTCGCCGCGGGCAATTTCGATACTGCTGACAGACCTGCTTCGCTTGGAACGGGCTGGTGGTAAATGAAATCATTGTCCTTGATGGAAACAGTGAGATGAGATTGCACGCTTGCGAGATGGAACTTGACAATATCAACAAGATTTGGTCCTGATTCTGAGGTTAGATTTGTATTTGGCGACACCGATGAAGGAAATGATTTGGCCCAGCCCAGCGCAGTTGCTGAGAGCTTCTCCGCCAGCTGGAGCCTAGCGACAGCAACTCCGTGCGAACTTGCTTCACCATCAGCCATGGCCTGGTAGTATGACGCTACAGAGCCCATATGGGCCGACTTTGCCTGTAGAAGAATGGTCCACGACTTGTCGAAAATGCCTTTGGCATGCTCTTGTGTCCCCTCGACTGCCTGTGCGTAGAGATACGAAGCCTGGCTGGCGAGCTTCGCTAGAAACCCCGCCTTCTTGTGGTCCATTATCTGCTTCTCAAGAAATACCTCCTGCCCCTGGGCGAGGGTGATACTTATAAGGGTCTTGACTGTTTCTCGGTTAAGATCGGTCGACGGGGCGTGGAGGAAGTTCTCGTTGATATAGGTGAACATGCCGGCGGATGCCTGGAAGTTGTGATAAGCGGTTTTTAAGCCGGTATCGTCGGCGCGGTTCTGGTTGGCTGCGTGACAGGAAAGAACGGCGGAGATGTTGAAGATAATGGAAGCCTTCTCGAAGGCCAGGGAATATTGCGATGTCGGCTTGTGGGTGAAGGCATCGTACCTATAGGCAGCATTATACGGTCAGCGAAGTTCGAGGCCACCACGACGATATCCAGAACTATTACCATGTAAAAGATATCTTGATATGACTTTCATCCACAGGGAACCTGAGATCGAGAAGCTCTAACTGTCCATAGTATCGATATAGCAGGTCTCGTCCTGTCGCACTGTCCTTCCCAGCACCCCTCATATCCTGGCGCAACCGGTTGAGAGTAGCACATTCTTGGCCGTAGCGCTCGGGATCTTCACCATAGCTCTGGCGAACATAGTCCTTTAGAGGTTGGATCCAATCGATTTCATTCGTTTGTTTGAGGGGGCATGAGATCATAGGCGACTGAACCATCTTGCCGTCAAGGAGCGGGGAGCTCCCATCTACCGAAAGGGAGAGCGAGCGGAGGATTGGACAGGGGAGCGATTCGAAGGGACACTGTGTAAGCCTAGATAGAAACCCGAGAGTCAAAGAGAAAATAAAACACAAGAATGGAAGGAGAAGAGCGACGGGAAAGATGACTGTGGGTAGTTAAGGAGATGTGATGTATTCAGCAGCGGGAATTGCAGTGGTTGGAATCGAGCTGATTCGATGGCGGCCAATGTGATGAATTGACAGCCAACGCGGGGGATGAATAATTGTTCCTTTAAGGCGCTATTGAATCTTGTAGACTGTTCTATTATTACCCTCGAATTAAATAGCACAAATCAGTGAGTATATCCGGAGAAGTAGAGATGTTGTGGCTCTAATAATAATGTACACAGAGAGACAGCCTCTATAGTTGACAATCCCTGGAAATAAAAAGCAAATCGATACAGCGAAAAGCTTCCAACACCTAAATCGAAAGACCCCTTCCCAATCTCGCCGGCGCTATGATATACAGATAATTAAGGTGAAATGATCGAGATTGCTAGCCATCCAGAGTGTGTGTCCGTTTACGTCGAGCCGGATTTCTTATCATCTTCGCTTTTGTTGGTTTCAGAAGGACCGGTGGAATCCTTCTTGGTGGAAGCCGTCTTGCCCGAGTCTGCATCCGCCTTCTCTTTGTGATTCATGAGCTTGTGCCATGCGGACTTGAGAAACCCTTCGTTCCTGGAAGAATCTCCGGAGGGCCCATCAGCTGGAGAGGCACTGTAATGGTCTGTTAGCAAGTTACGATAATAAGAGTCATAGGAGTACAAATCATACCCGTCCCTCGGAATGTCCATAACCCGTTTGGCAGTTTTGTCGCCCATTTCGTCGGCAAGAACCTCAAGGATGGTACGCTGATTTCCTGTGAGGTACTTGGGCATGGCTACCTTGAACTCAACCTTCAGGTCACCGGTCGAGCTGAAACCCCGAGATCGACCACCTAGTTTCTTCATACCCATCCCGGAGAGTGTGATTCGATCACCAGTTCCAGTTCCCGTCGCAACCTTGACCTTGACCTGCCCATCCAAGGTGGGTACAGTCATTTCACCACCTAGAAGCGCCGTTGTGAGAGGAATCGATGCCGTGTAGAGAATGTCGGATCCGGAGCGGCTAAACCGCTCATCGGGAGAGACTCGAATAGAGACATATAGATCACCGCGCTGCGTCCGAGCGCCAGGTGCAGCTGCTGTTCCAGTAGGGGGTGCATCGCCCTCCCCAGATACTCTCAGACGCATGCCGTCTTCAACACCGCCGGGAATATCGATTTGAACAGTCTTCCGGTCGCGAATTACTCCGTTGCCTTTGCACCCACCGCATTCTGATCCCCGGGGAACGCTGACACCAGCTCCTCCACAAGCATCGCAGGTAGCAGCTACCTGGAAGCCTCCCTGCATAAAGTGCACCCGAGTCCCAGAGCCGTTACATTGACGGCATTGGGTACGTTTTGCGCCCTGTTTTAGCCCGTCGCCCTTGCAGGTACCGCATTCTGTTAAAGGTGTGATAACAATATCCTGCGATGTTCCTTTGGCCGCTTCCATAAACGAAATGTTGGTTTGAACCTCGATATCCTCACCAACTAGTACCTCTTGGAAAGGACCCCGCCGGCCCCGACCAGAACGACGTGCACCACCTGTGAAAGCTCCAAAGAGATCCTCAAAATTGATATCAGCTGAAAAGCCGCCGGGGAAACCCCCACCACCGAAGCCGTGGAAGCCGCCTCCGCCAGCGAATGGATTGCCCCCAGGACCGGCGCCGGCGCTGGGGTCAAAGCCGCCATTCTGATCAAAGGCAGCAGACCCGAACCGATCGTACGTCTCGCGCTTCTTTTTATCCGAAAGCAACTCATACGCTGTCTGAGCCTGCGCAAATTTATCCTTGGCATCTGCGTCTTTGTTGGTGTCCGGATGGTATTTCTTTGCCATTCCATAGTAAGCTTTCTTGATGTCGCCCGCGGAGGCGGTTTTGTCGACCCCAAGGACTCTATACGGATCGGCAACTGCTGTAAGGGTATTCGTCGCGTGAAAATTCTACCGGTGGAGAAAAAGGTCAGAAATCTGTCGGCTCAAACAAGGTCTTATCAAAGCCTGATCTACCTACCCTAGATATAACGAATCCGGGTCGTTTCTTCATAAAAAAGCTATCCCGCCGGCGCCTCACAGGCGATTGAATCGTCGTGACATGGTATTGGCGGACAGACGAGGGAGATCGAGCATTGACCGTCTGATTTTGCTTCGAGTACTGTAAAGAAGTTCGCAGAATACAGCCGGGAATAGCCGTAGATTTGGGCATGAGCACGGAAGGGTTCATTGTAAAAGAACGAGTGTCAAGAGAACTATAGGAACAACAGAAGCGATGTACAATATACCCATGCCAGTAACAAAGGGGTGAAGTTGGAGTTTGTCCTAAAATTTCCGCCGCGAAACCTGATGGAGCAAAGTCGAAGCTTCTCAGTCCTTCGGCTTGATCCAAGTTTCCCGGCCGGAGGAATGATGCTCCGGGCCCGGCAGATGATGGAACTGCTTGCTTGGGTAATCAATCGTCTGAGATCTTGCCATCACGTTTCCCTCCTTGCTCTGGTCTCCCTCCTTGCTCTGGTTTACCTCAGAATCGTGTCTTTGTATTTCTCCTTTGTTTCTGTACATTATATTGTTCTCTGGAACTTATCGCCCCGCCCCTCTGTCATACACCTTTGTCGGCACATACTACATACTATAGAGCATGCTCCGCGGCCAGACCCTCCGCTGGAGAGCCGCGCTTCAGACATCGCGACCTCTAATTCTCCGGCCACTGTTTGCCTCTCGTGGGTATAATGTCAGCTCTATCTTAGACACCTCACGCCGTTTTCGTTCCCTTCCGCCATCCCCTCGAAATTTCTCTTCAAGCACCGTGCGACGGAGAGAAAAGCCACCACCCGACGACGAAAAGGAGGACCCAGATCAAAAAGAAACCAAGGATGGAGGCGAAGAGAAAGATGTTGAGCGTGCGTCTCGTCGGAAACAAGTCGACTCGTCTGCGAAGCAAGGTTCAACGGTAGAGTCCGGTGCTCCGACATCGGGCTTCACGAGGCGGAAGGAAAAAGCGGCGGAAAAGGAACAGCGTGGCGTGGAAGAAGAGTCCAGAAAGGAAGCCGAAGGAACAGGTAATTCTTCAGATACCCCGAACCCTATCCCTGTGAGCGGTGGCTCGGATTCCAAGCCTAGCGGCTCGAACAATGGCGGCGATGATGGTGGAAAGAAGGGGAAGAAGAGTTCAAATGATAAGGCTCTCCAAAAGCCGTCAGTACCCGATGTCTATCCTCAGGTCATGGCGATCCCTATCGCCAAACGCCCCTTGTTCCCCGGGTTCTACAAAGCCATCACCATTCGCGACCCGAACGTGGCTACAGCGATCCAAGACATGATGAAGCGTGGACAGCCTTACGTGGGAGCTTTCCTATTCAAGGATGAGAACGCGGACGGCGATGTTATCGAGAAGATGGATGATGTTTACGACGTTGGAGTGTTCGCTCAGATTACTGCAGCCTACCCACTGCGGGGGGAGCAAAGCGGCGTGACGGCGGTGCTCTACCCCCACCGGCGCATCAAAGTTTCTTCTCTGCTCCCACCCAGTGATACTACGCCGCCCAGCACAGCCGAGGATAAGAATACGGAAAAACGTGGGGATGTTGTAGCGAGCTTTGAGGAGAACACGGCGGAGATTGTTTCTAAGGATCACTACGAGCCTACTTCTTTCTTACGGAAATACCCCGTTAGCTTGGTCAACGTGGAGAACTTGGCGGAGGAGCCTTTCGATAAAAAGAGCCCCATCATTCGAGCCGTGACAAGTGAAATTGTCAATGTCTGCAAGGAGATTGCTACCCTGAACCCCTTGTTCCGTGATCAAATTTCAGCTTTCTACACCGATCAATTCCCTGGAAACTTGAGCGATGAGCCTTCCAAGCTTGCTGATTTCGCCGCTGCCGTCTCCGCCGGCGAGCTACATGAGATGCAGGAGGTCCTGGAGCAGATGGACATTGAGGAACGACTACCAAAGGCACTAGTTGTGTTGAAGAAGGAGCTGATGAACGCTCAACTCCAATCGAAGATTTCAAAGGATGTGGAGGCAAAAATCCAGAAGCGACAGCGCGAATACTGGTTGATGGAGCAGATGAAAGGTATCAAGAGAGAATTGGGTATTGAGTCAGACGGCAAGGAGAAGCTTGTGGAAAAGTTCAAGGAGAAAGCAAACAAGCTTGCCATGCCTGACGCGGTGAAGAAAGTGTTTGATGAAGAGATCAACAAGCTGGCTCATCTTGAGCCGGCAGCATCTGAATTCAACGTCACCCGCAACTATCTTGACTGGTTGACTCAGATTCCCTGGGGCCAGAAGAGTGTGGAGAACTTTGGTATCAAAAATGCCACCAAAGTTTTGAACGAGGATCATTACGGCCTGAAAGACGTCAAGGACCGTATCCTGGAGTTTATCGCAGTTGGAAAGCTTCGGGGCACTGTTGAAGGCAAAATCATCTGTCTCGTCGGCCCTCCTGGTGTTGGAAAGACAAGTATTGGAAAGTCCATTGCCCGGGCATTGAGTCGGCAATACTATCGGTTCTCAGTAGGTGGACTTACGGATGTTGCAGAGATTAAGGGACACCGCAGGACCTACGTTGGAGCTCTTCCCGGGCGTATTATCCAAGCGCTTAAGAAATGCCAGACGGAGAACCCTCTCATTCTCATTGATGAGGTGGATAAGATTGGCCGTGGGCACCAGGGCGATCCATCCTCTGCGCTACTTGAACTTCTTGACCCTGAGCAAAATTCGTCATTCTTGGACCATTACATGGATGTACCCGTGGACTTGTCTAAGGTGCTATTTGTTTGTACCGCCAACGTTACTGATACGATACCCCGACCCTTGTTAGACCGCATGGAGATCATCGAGTTGTCTGGCTATGTTGCGGACGAGAAAATGGCCATCGCCGAGCGGTATCTGGCTCCTGCTGCCAGGGAGCTTACTGGTCTCAAGGAAGTCGACGTCACTCTGAGCCAGGAAGCGATTGAGGAGCTCATCAAGTCGTATTGCCGAGAAAGCGGTGTCCGAAATCTGAAGAAGCAGATCGAGAAGGTTTATCGGAAGGCCGCCTTCAAGATCGTTTCGGATATCGGAGAAGATGTATTAAATGAAGAGAAGGCTCTTACAGCCGAAGGTAAAGCGGCACAGGAAGAATCAAAGAAGGACACGGAGCCTATAGAGAGGTCGAGTGAGTCGGAAAACTCGACAACAGAGATCCCTCGGGTGGCACTCAAGGTACCCGACGATGTACAGCTCAGCATCGGCAAGGACAGCTTGACCGACTACGTTGGCCCGCCAATTTTCACCGCTGACCGCTTGTATGACACCTTCCCACCTGGTGTTACGATGGGTTTGGCTTGGACCAGCATGGGAGGTGCGGCTCTCTACGTCGAATCCATCCTGGAAAATACCTTGTCACCTGAGTCGCGACCGGGACTTGACATCACAGGTAATCTGCAGAATGTGATGAAAGAGTCCACCCAGATTGCCTATTCCTTTGTTAAATCCGTGATGGCGAAGCAATACCCGGAAAATCGGTTCTTTGAAAAGGCCAAATTGCACATGCATTGCCCTGAGGGTGCTGTTCCAAAGGATGGTGAGTTAGACCCGATGAGGCAATTGAGAACCTGAATGAGCTAATCGAGAGAAAAAAAAGGTCCGTCTGCTGGTATCACAATGGCGACGTCTCTCCTTTCGCTGGCATTGAATCACCCCTTGGATCCTACTATTGCGATGACTGGAGAGTTGACCGTGACCGGCAAAGTACTGCGCATCGGAGGTCTGCGAGAGAAGACGGTGGCTGCGCGCCGTGCTGGTGCCAAGAGGGTTATCTTCCCAGCAGATAACATGTCTGACTGGCTAGAGCTGCCTAAGGTGAGTGCTTATCTCTAGTACCTTTTGAAGCTTCCTTTGTTCTAACCGTTCTCCGCAGAACATCAAAGCAGGCATCGAAGGCCATCCAGTAAGCTGGTACTCGGAGGTTCACGCCCTCCTTTTTGCCGATCTCGATAAGGACGCAGCAAGCCGCGTGTGGCAGAAACAGCTGTCGGAGGATCCCAAGAAGAAGAAGAGGTCCAATGACGTTGAAGAGGACGACGACTGAACTTGGATCGGTCGCTCCGACCCGACATGATTTGGGGATAGACTTCTAATTGCCGTTGAGCCTTGGGATTGTTGGTTTCTGTGTTTCTGGTCATGTACAGGCGTTCATTGCGGAAAGCATGGTCTGGAGTTGCTTTTCATTTGTTTGACCGCGCTGTGAAAATACTTCGATAGACTTTTCACCCCAAGATTCCAGTTCCGGTCTGACAATGACCGGCGCAGAGATTTATTTGTTTATTTGTTGGGTTTTGGATTCTTGCGCAGACTGGGGTCTGCTGAAGGAGTTGAAGGAGTTTGACCACTCCGCTCTGAAAATGAGGATTGTATGATGTGCGATTGGATTCGTCCTATACATGCATGTACATAGATAGAAGTTCACTAAGTAATAATGAACATGCGAAGAAGTACGGCAGACTGGCGAAAGTACCAGTACTAAACACCGAACTACTACACTAGGCAAGTTTCTGACCGACTGCTGTATATGGACGCCTCAAGCAGCCTCGGTGATAAACCAAGCAAGATGGAGAAGCATTCGCTGCAGGAATCCCAACACAGCAATATCAAATGCTATCTAGCGACGATGATTAGTAGAGAATGGCGTATAGTAGTCAATCGTCAAGTGGAGGATTCCCGAGGCGAGCGTGGTGATTGGGCGCATTGTTTTGCAGGGCTCCAAAGGTTGTGTTGTCTGGAGCATCACTTTGAAGTCTAGTGTGATGATAGGATCAGGGACGAACTCTGTGTCTGTGACCTGTGTAAGAGCAGGCTTCGAGAAGGATTTGGGCTGTGCATTGCAGGTGTGGAGTAGTTGGTGTTGAAATCGTCGTGGTACAGTGTGTATGTGGGCTATCTAGGTAGGGCTCGAGTACCGTTCAGCTGGATGTATAGTTCTTGTCAGACATGATTTCACTCTCGATGAACATACTATGAGGACATACTCCGTGGCATGTTCTTAGGTACACAGATACTATGTAAACTACCTAACACCTACTCGGTACTAGGTACAGAGTGATCAGGCACTGTCAGGCCGCAGTGCGTATGTTGGAGGAACCGTCTCAGGATAATCATAAGGAAAAGCAGGTTATTTTCATCTGAACTAAACTAATGTGAGTATTTGTTTAGGGTGGAAAATTCGAATATCAGATCGGAATTTATTGTGCGTTCGTCTGTTATACTTCAACTATATGCTACCACTACGGTATCTGCAGAATCTACCTACATACTACTACATACAGACAGACAGAAGACAGTAACTATAGTAACTCGAATCCGAGCTCTTCCTCCAGTGAGTCATACAGATATCAATAAATAATTCTGGCTAATCAGGCTGTGTGCTGTTATTGCAGCGACGGCTTCATTTTATTGTTTCTTCAGTCCCGATTTCTTTTCTTGTCCCTCTACTTTGCTACTTACTATACTTCTCGTTCTATTCTTCTTGTATCTTTTTCCATATCGATTGTTTAATGCTCCTGATCCATCCCCTACTTCAGAGTTCTGCTGTGCGACCTGCGACTGACTGAAGCCTCACCGACTCGTCGAGGACTTGTTCAATGCGCTGCCTGGATCTGTCGAATTGTTCAAAAAATTTTTTCTCTCCCTCTGAGCTTCTTCTGTAGTGCAATTTTCTGATCCTGTTTCACTTTTCTTTTTCTTATCAAACATTTTTTCTCGTGTCTAAATTTTTTTTTTTTCTTCTGAAACCCTTGTCGTCCACGGGCCACAATAATTTCTTATGGCCAGCGCCCTCCCAGCCCCCTCGAGTCTTCAAGTCGTCGTCGTCTGCCTCCTCTCTTCGACCGTCTTGAACTCCTGGGTTGTGCTGGATGGCCATCTCCATTGCAGACAGCTCCTGTAGCTCGCCCAGGTCGTCGCTGGGTTTCTTGCTGGACCCGGAAAAGATCGAACCATCGCGTCCCAAGCAGAGCATGTGGCATCGCTTGGGTCTTCGGCGATGGCTTGGCCGCGATGACCGAGATTTTTCCTCGCAGTCTCGCTCCCCTGCGAGTGCGAGTAGTGACACTTCCCCCGCGTCAAACGATCGTTCCAAGCGCTCCGATTCTCCACCTCCCAAATCCCACGATAATCTCACGCGTCGCCTTTCGAGACGAGTCGGCGTTGGTCTCCCCCGGTCCGCTCCCTTCAAGAGACAGCAATCCGAACATCGAAACCATCTCTCCCCCGTCGACACAGAGCCCCGACGCGCCGTATCTGCTGACCGTCGTACATTGAGTCTGCAGCGAACCAAGTCTCCACAATCTGTCGTGGATCCCAGATTATCCGCTCCCGAGGTTCACTGGCGCGAAGATCCGGATCCAGACCACCAAACCAAGGTCGACGAACCCCCGGCACCAAATGAGGAGGTCAACCAGGACAGCGACGTCCGCTCCGAATGGGACGCTTACCCTGAGGTAACGGATGCTCCCGAGGAGTATCCTGTTGATTTTCTAGATATGGAGTTGGAGAAGCGATGGATCCTCAACCTGAGCATGCACTTTCGGGATCGCTCCGAGCGAGAAAAATTTTTCGTCACCTATGCTGCTGCCCCCAATCGATGGCGCCGCGTTACCATTTCCTGCGATTATCGCGATGCTGAACCAGAATCTCTAGAACAGGACCTGAAGGAATTACGGTACCAGCGAGACAAGAGCGCCCGCGTCTACGATTCCATCCGCGAGTCCCTCCCGGATATCCAGTTCTACGATACGGTGACGAATTTGAAACTCGAGACGCGCGATGGTCGTCTGCACGTTCATGTCACCGAGGACGTCAACGAAATCATCCCTTACCCCCCAATCTCGAGCATTGGGCATATACCTGAAGCCCGACTCGTTCGTGAACGCCAGCTACATTTTGAGGCACATCTATCGGGATTTGTGTACAATGTAAAATTGGATGGCAGGTACTTTATCAAAAAGGAAATCCCTGGCCCCGACACCGTCGACGAATTCCTGTACGAGATCAACGCGCTGCACGCGCTCCAAGGCACGCCGAATGTGATACAAGTGGAAGGGGTTGTGGTCGACGACCGAGAGGAGATTGTCAAAGGTCTACTCATTAGCTTTGCGGAGAAAGGGGCTCTAGTGGATATCTTATATGAGTACCGTGGAACGATAACGTGGGAGCGCCGTGAACGTTGGGCTCGACAGATTGTACACGGCCTGTGCGAGATTCATGAGGCCGGCTATGTGCAGGGTGATTTCACACTATCCAACATCGTGGTGGACGCCAACGATGATGCAAAAATCATCGATATCAACCGACGGGGCTGTCCAGTGGGATGGGAGCCTCCGGAGATCGCGGACAAGATTGAAAGCAACCAGCGGATTTCCATGTACATTGGTGTTAAGACAGATCTATACCAATTGGGGATGACGTTATGGGCGCTAGCAATGGAGGAGGACGAACCCGAGCGCCAGCGTCGACCTTTCATGTTGGACGAAGACATGCCCGTGCCGGACTATTATCGGAGAATGGTGTCTATCTGCTTGAGTCCGATCCCTCGCCAACGGCTCTCGGCTAAAGAACTGCTGGGCTTTTTCCCTCGTGGGTCTGGAGCATTCGATCAGACATTCAGGATGCAACCTCATGCAAGTATGGGTGTTGGACTACATAACGGCGCGTTGCCTTTGTACGACCCCCGCGCAGCGTTTATGTATCCACGCGGCAGACAGATGGGCAGCTCCGGTCATAATGACATGCAAATACCACAGCAGCCGCCAATTGACAGCAGTTTCGGAACCGCGTCCTCCCCGGGTTATGATGGACACACTATTTATAGAGAGGAACAAGAGCGGCAACTGGACTTGGATGAGATGGACCAACCTCCGCCAACACCGCCACAATCGAATGGAATACGAAAGGGTGATTCGACGATATTCGATGAGCGAATGACTATGAACGGCTCAACTACTAAATTGGTGGAGATCCCGGGGCACTCGATAGACACACGGGAATTCCAGAACAACACACTAGAGTACGAAGAGAGCGAGATCAAGATTGACGCTGGCGTCGATCCCCTCTACCGAGAATCCTCGACCTCCCTCCTGTTTGTACCGCCGCCGAATGCCGTACCTTTGCCCGACGAACTTGCTGGTGTTGGCGGCCATCCAGCCTTCTCTCTGAAGCCTTCGCCTAGCAGCCCCTTTCCTCACCAAACACCAGAGTTGACTGCTGCCACAGAGGCCACTGCTGAAATATATCCCGTGGACACGGGAGCCGAACTTTATACCACCAAAGAACAACCACAATCACAATGTGTATCTTCTCTTCACCAGTCTACCGTCCCGATCAACCCGGCATCCGAACCGCTTGAGCAGGGGATACCCGCAACAAAGGAACTACTGCCGGCGAGCATAACTTTGGATCACCCCGAGCGAAGCATCGACCCCATGAGCTACTACCTAAACGATTCCAACTTACCTCTCAACTCAGCAGTCCAATCACTCGAACAGGAAATACCTGAAACAGGGGACTGTCTACCGCCGTCGAGTGTAGCTCTGGAACACCCCCACCAATGCATCTCTCCCACGAGCTACTACTTGAGCGATTCTGCCTTACCCATCAACCCGGCAACCCAATCGCTCGAGCAGGGGATAACCGAAACAGAGGAATATCTACCTCCCTTGGCCATAGCTTCAGAACACGTCCATCAATTTTGCTCCCCGACGAGCTACCTAAGCGACTCTAGCTTGCCCATCAACCCTGCGGTTAATGATTTGAGAGCGGATCCTCTACCCTCATTGGACGTCCAGTCGGCTCTAGATTTTTTCCATGAGAGCTTGCACGATACGAGCCTCTACCTGATTGAGTCTTTATTACCTATCAACCCTGCTGCCAAAGCATCAGAGCCATCATGCCTGGGAACAGACAATTTGGAGACTCTAATTGCTGAAACGAGGTCGGAATGCCCTCAAGACATCCAGGAAAGCTCTGACCTGAATGATTCTCTCTTGCCTATCAGCCCTGCTACCAAGTCAGCGGAGCCAACAGTTGAGCCTGAGCCTGAGGTACTTTCTTCTCTCCAGTCGATGCAGTCCATCCAGTATACCACTTTGGAGCCTACGCCCTCAGTGACTACACCCGCAGTGAACGAACAACCCCGTGAATTCGACGCATCAGCTCCGTCTGATCAGATGGACGCAGCCAAAGGTCTAGAAGCACAGCCTGAAACAACACCATCGCTTCCCGAATCACCCTCCGTGCAGGTCGCTATCCAGAACCACGAGAGTCCCGCCCTGAGTAATTCTCAATTACCCATTAACCCAGCAATGACAACATCGGAGGGTCTATCAGGAAAAGTGGACGTCGAAATGGATACCGAACCGACTTTCCAGCCAAGCCCTAAGTCACAGCATAGTCAGCCCAGCATCCAGTTTCAGACCCAGAATCCCGCCCCTTTGAGTGATACTCAGCTACCGATCAACCCAGCAAAGACAAGTCCAGTGGAAACTTGCACTTTAAGCGACGCCAAACCGACTCTACATCCTCAGCACAATACCCAATCTGCAGACCCCAGCTCCCTCAACACCTCTCATCTACCCATCAACCCGGCATACACCGACAAATCCCTGCAACATGTATGACCAACACAATAGCACCCACTGCCGCGACCACCTTTATCGACTATGATCTTGAGAGCCCTGGAACTCGCGGTGCGGTACGATTGCGCAAACAAGAAAAATGTCTTGCGCTGTATACTTATTATTTACTTCAGTTGCCTCCTTGCGTTTCAGCACAATGCAGCGGGTCATGACCGGCGAAACACGGAGTTCTCTGTTCATCATCATATCCTTTTAATGCGAATATCTTTGGGATGCTACTTTTTCCATTTTCATTTTTATGTTGCTTGTTTGTTTTGTTTCCCTGTGTTGCCACCCATAAAATTTGATTTGACTTGCATTTTCCTAGCATTTGTACCTGTTTTGCTTTGGTTTTCCTCATGGTTTCAGGTTTAACTCCTGGGTTGCAATTTCCTACGTATTCCTTCTTTGCTGTTTTGCTGTTTTTGCTATTATGATGAGATATGACCGGATGGGATTCTTTTTCTTTCTATTTCTTATGTTATTTCCTCTTTTCATATGTTTTTTTTTCAATATTCTCATTTCTCATTTGTGTTTCTGGGTAAATTCACGCATACACTCAAATGTATATTGATTGATTGATTGGACTCGTCGAGACTCGGTTTCTTCTACATACCTACATCTCCCATCTACCATTCATGGGTAGTGACTTGTATTAATTGGATGATTCTCTTGCTTACAGGATTTGAGGTTCTCTTCCATCATATCTCTAACGGTATCTGAAATGTAGGTTTGGCTAGATGGCTAGTAGTGTTTGGTAGTAATAGTAATGAAGGTGCTGCCCGTAGGAAAGAAAAATTAGATTCGAGTAGCCCAATATATATTTATGTACACATAATCCGTAGGCTTGATAGACACGAGACAACTTCAAACATACTACCCAGTAGGTAATGTCTAATAGAAGTTCAATTCATGCAATGTCGTCTCTTTCTTCATTAAAGTACATATCTACATCCTAGTCACCCCCCTCGACACCAACATGTCTATAGATTATAAGCACCCCCATCCTACCCCCCCTCCCTCCGAATAAACTCCGCAAAACTCTCCTGCCACACCGCAGCATCGCCTAACCCCCTCCCAATCAGAACAAGCTTACACTGAGCCTTACGCTCCTGCTCACCTGGCCCTGCCTCATCTCCATCCCGGATCTCGAAGACATCGCGCACAGCCTGGATGAATCTGCTGCTACCGTCTGTGAGCGCTAAGATACCTTTAAGACGGTGGATGTCGAAATTGGTCTTCTTTGAGGAGGTAGAAGAGGAAAATGGCGGCGGGAGTGTTGAGTCCCACAGGACGGAGCGGAGCCAGGCGTCTACAGATGGGATTGCGGAGGGGGAGAGGGGTGTGTGGGTTAGAGATATTGTTGAGATTGCCTGGTTGGATTGGTTAGTGCTATGTACTGGAGGTAGTTTTTTTGGGTTGAAGGTTGGTTTCGATTTGCTTTGGTAGGAGAGGTAGAGTGAATGACATACCGGGTCAATATGACTGTGTCCCTTCTGGCTGAAATCAAGATTATCGAGATGATCGTACGCATGAAGGTCAAGTACAACACCCTCGATCTGTGGTGTACGGCTGTGGTCTGTGATGTGGATTTTCGCCGCGCTGTTGATGGCCGTTACGCGGTCCTGGACGTGTTCTAGTTCCTGGGGCGTGACGAGATCAGCTTTGTTGAGGATGATTACGTCCGCGTGGGAGATTTGCATATGAGCCATTGAAAGAACTGGTCCGGTATGGTCGTGATCATGGGTGTCTTCATCAGGAACGGTTTCCTCGGGGGTTGGCTCGTCAAGAAGATGCAGAATGTTCTTGGCGTCGACGAGAGTGACAATTCCGTCGAGGTAGATCGAGCTTCCGAGGTTATCGTCTACCCAGAATATGGGCGCGATATTTCCCGGGTCTGCGAGGCCGGTCGTTTCGAGGAGGATGTAGTCGAATGTGCCGCTGCGTTCCATGAGGGATTCGATGGCCATTACGCCGGAGTCTCTGAATTTGTTAGTGTGCTGGTATACCGAGGGACGATCTGGAAAACGATAGGTGATTGGGTCAGGCATACTTGACTGAGCAGCAGATACAGCCGTTGCCGACTTCAAGCCATTCGGTGACTTCTTGGCCGTCTTTGTTGACTGTCATTGGTTTTTCGATGTCGGATGCTGTATGTGGAGTTCAGCTTCAGCTTGAGGTACTTGAACTTGAACATGGGACTTTCATGGTGAGACTTACAGTCTCCGAACTCTGTATTTGTTAGCATGTTCCTGTTCAATTAGGCCTTCATTAAATGGATACCATTCATTATCACGGCAATCTTCTTGCCATGCTTTTCACTGAGGATGTAGTTGAGAAGCGTGCTTTTGCCAGCTCCGAGGTAGCCTAAGCAAACGGATTGTTAGTTTCTAGACACGATATAGCATCACGCATGATTGCAAGAATAGGATCTACAGTATGCTCGTCGTACCCGTCACCAGCGTGATAGGCACGCGTTTCTGTGGCACTTCCGCAGATGAAGTCTGATCCGGAAGCTGGGAAACATCCACAAGCTCAGGAGGAGCGTCGTCGTCGTCCATTTTGGATGCTGAGATCAGCAACGAGGGTCGTACTGCAGTCTGCAGGAGTCTACAGAATCTGGGAAAGAGATCGATGACGTTGCCCAGAGGGGAAGCAGCTAGGGCTTAGGGCTGCAGCGGGTCATGAGCTAGTCCACACCGCCCGGCAGATCTGCTGGGGTTTATCTTTAGCTCCGGTTGAGTTGGAGAAGGCTGGTTGGGTCTCTATCTTGCCTTCTCCTGCGTCTTTCTTGCTGTTCAATTGCCCGCCGGCCACTGCTCTACCTCCCACGGACCCCTGACAATGAGCGCCCCGGGAGTCTCTCCGTCGAGCTCTCCGCGCCTTCCCAGCCCACCTCCGTTCACTGAGGTGCAGATCGGACCTCAGTCGGCCTCCGTGGGTGATTCTTTTGGCGGCGATGCAGATCTACAACTTTTAGGGGTATCCCCAGGCGCAGACGAGGGCCCGACACGGAGAATCCGACCGGGGTCAAAAACCAGCGAGATGGCCGCTGGCCCTCCGTTAATTCCTCTTCCTCAGGTAAGTAAACAGGTCGATGCCCAACCACCCGGAGATAGAGATTGCCCCTGCGTCTACTGACACGGTTATGTCTAATAGCTTGATTCCCCATTCCAACTTCAAGAGCACTTGAAAGCGCTGCATAATCACTTCACGCGACCCGAAGACTCGGACACCGTCGTTCCGATCCAACGAGAGGTGGCCCGCAAGCTTGCGGAGCCTCCCGAGGGCGTCGAGCGGTCGCTATGGCTCTACGAACTTTGCCGCTTTCTGACGATGAAAGTGAACAACCTAATAATTGCTTTCTTTGCCGAGAATCCTCCTTGCTCTTCACAGACTTGCCCGGAAATGCGAGCGTCGGAATGGCAATATCTGTGCGCCGTGCATGACCCGCCTAAAGCCTGCTGCGCCATTGACTACTGCTGCCATACGCTCGATTGGGCGACCAATATTCTCACATCGCCGAAACATTTCCCGAGTAGATTGACACTGGGGTCGGAGTCCGGGGGCGGTCCTCAAGCGGGCCTGAGACATCTTACCAACATCTTCCGGCGGCTGTATCGCATTTTTGCGCACGCATGGTTTCAACACCGGGACGTGTTTTGGCAGGTGGAGAGTCACGAAGGACTGTATATGTTCTTCAAAACCGTTTGCGATATGTATCATCTTATTCCGGAGGATAACTACACAGTGCCGCCGGAGGCGGACGGAGACGAGGCGCATCAACCGCACCAGGCGCACGATCAGAACGATGGCCGTCGGTTGACGATCCTGCGAAAGATCGACGAGCCTTTGATACAACCTTTGGATCAGGTCGAGCCGGCGTCAATCAGTACCGGCGCTACCACACGGCGGCACAAATCTAGCCCTTCTATTGGGTCTCGTGTTACGACAATCAGTGAGAGTGCGGAAGATAGCGACGAGCCCTCCGCATCACCATTCCCGGAGGTCAAGGAACCTGAGCCCACCGAATCGCAGTCTGATCAGCCTGAGAATGCCCCAGTGAGCGAACCCGTTCAACACCCCCCTCAAAGCACCGAATCTCAGGTCACTGTTGCCGAGGTGGACCCGGAGGATGAAGCCCCGTCGGCCGATGACGTAGCGATTTCAGATCAGCAACAAGAAACCGCCCAAGAGACCGCTCAAGAGGCCGCCCAAGAAGCAGACCCAGTGGCCGATAACGAAGAGCCTTCTATTACAGCTCCGGAAGAAGCCAAACTCGAGCATGATTCCGAGTCTGAAATTCACCCATTTCCTGAATTGGAACCTGAGCAGCCAGAAGCAGAGGTAGAGGCAGAGGCAGAGACACAGCCAGAGCCAAAGACAGAGCCAGAGCCAGAGCCAGAGCCAAAGACAGAGCCAGAGCCAAAGACAGAGCCAGAGCCCAGGACAGAGTCAGAGTCGGAGTCGGAGCCGAAACCGGAAACAAAGCCTGAGAGAAAGCCCGAGCCCGATGAAGAGAAAGTCGAGAAGGCAGCGGAGGAAGCTTGATCGCCGTATGCTTGAGCGACCCCAAACGATGATCCCTGGCTATTCTGATGGCGTGACGAGATGAGTTTGTACCACGATTGTAATATGCCCTTTAATTGGTTGTCGATGTTGTTGGCTTTTATTTCAGACCCAAGACCCCCGTGTATTATATCTACAAATATAATTATGATACCCATATGTTACGTATGCTGCCTGTAGGCCCAAGTACCCTGAGGAACTGTGAATTTCTAATCCGCTCCGCACCATCTCCGATTTCAAGATCTTCCACTCAACGAACTCAAGCCTGGCCCCGACACATGGCATTCCAAGGATAATACCTTATTTCACACATGTCCAATCCATCTTCGCAGTCAACACCCATGCCCCTAACAATAAAAGGCGGCCCGATCTATTTCGGCCCCTTCCTCGTCACCCCGCAGGTTCGTCCTCTCCAAATCCCCCATCCCCGATCACTCTAAATAAACGACAGAGAAAACCCCATCATATCATTAACAACTATCCAAAACAGGTCTTCCACCAAACCCCCCTAAGCGTCGCCCTCGTAAACCTAAAACCGATACTTCCCGGTCACGTCCTCGTCTCCCCGCGCCGCGTCGTCCCCCGCGTGTCAGACCTCACGCCGCCCGAAACCGCCGACCTGTTTCTGACCGTCCGCCGCGTGGGCCGAATGGTTGAGCGCGTGTACGGGGCTAGTTCATTGAATATTGCTATCCAGGATGGGGTGGAGGCTGGGCAGAGCGTGCCGCATGTGCATGCGCACATTATCCCGCGGCGGAAGATGGATTTGAGTAGTACGGATGCGGTTTATGATAAGTTGGACGGGGAGGAGGGGGATGTTCGGAGGGGGTTGAGGGAGAAAGGGGATAGGGAGGGGGCGTTGAAGGTTGATGATGAGGAGAGGGTTGCCAGGGGGGAGGAGGAGATGGAGAGGGAGGCTGTTATGTTGGCGGGGGAGATGGAGAGGGAGCCTGTTGATTGATTAGGAATTGGGTCGATTGGGGTTCTAGGCCTGGTTTGTGTAGGATATACCCTTTTGTTTTGGATTGTTTGTATTGGTTATGTCTATGGTTGGGTGGGATTGTATCTATCGTGACCGACCGACAACGCCTTTAGGTAGAGAATAAGGAAATAGACAAGAAAGAAAGATACCGTATCATCAGACATATCGCCATCAACGTCTCAGTCATGCATTATCCGTCGACGCCGACTGAGATGACCCTTCCGTCGACTGCTGCTCCTGTCTTGTCTTCCAGAGTGCCTCCCGCTCCTTGAGCACAGTCTCAGCCCATTCCTGCATCTCAGGAAGTTGAACCCGCTTCGCGACGCCCAAGAACTCAGTCAAATCAGTCTCATGGCTTCGCTCATATTCAACCATTTGCAACAGCAGCTCCATCTTATCAACGTCATGGACGAACTGCGCCTCCAGTGTCTCATTTGCTTCGTACTCATAGAACACGGCGAGGATATCATCACCCGGCAGAATCCCACCCGGCACACCACGTAATAGCGATTTATAGATATATTCCATGACGGCAGCCTCGCGACGGGCCTTCTCAGTTTTCTTGATCGGATCGGCGGGGGTGATGTCACCGACGAGCGATTCGGCCATGTCGTGGATAAGTGCCATCTTCATGCAGTGGAGGAGGTTCAGGCGGGGAGCGAGAGAGGGCGGAGCAAGCATGGTCATCACCGACATGCGGTACATGTGGTCTGAGATGGATTCACCGTGGTTGATATCGAAGCGGCGCCATCCTTCGCGCTTTGTGGTCTTCAATCGCTCGAGGAGGTGGAAGAATGGGACGGGGGATGTGGAGTTTTCTTCTGGAGCGTAGGGAAGTGTAGATAGTACTGGAATGATGTTAGTTGTATTAATAAAGCGTGGTTGCTGGGTGGACTCACCGGACTGGGGGGTCCAGAGGGGTTCGGAGGGGGTTTCGGAGCCCATTTTTGCGGAAGAACTTGATCGTAGGGAGGAGAAGTCTGAATGTACAGGAATAATTTCAGAAGAGACAGCGGATAGCGGAAGACGAGAGAAGAATTTAGGTATCTACTCCGTAGAAGGGTGAGGGGGAAGTTGGAAAGAGGGAGAAGAAAAGCAAAAACGGCGTTGGAGTTTATCGCCGAACCAAACAATGACTTCCGTTCCTCCCACCGTAAACAATCATTGCTCACCACCGCTATCCATTATAGCTCAGTAGGTAAGCTATCAGCTCACATTGGTGACATCACTGACAGCGACAGAAATGCAAGCTTCAAAGACAGCTCGCCCAAAACCGCCCAATTGGCCGCCCCAAACCTCGCACACCGTCCTTATCCGCAATCTCCAACTCCTGGAGCTCGATCAACTACAAGACTGGCCCGGCGTCACCCCTCGCACTCTTTCTCCCTCCTCTCAGAATCAACGCCAGCGTATAAAAGTAACGGAATGGATTTTATATCGACTGGTTGCGCTCTGGGACCCGGAGACAGCTCGGGATGTAAGTCAGCCTCTACTCATTGTTTGGAGAATACAAATGCTGAATATTGTTTGCTGTTCTAGAAGCTTCGCCCTTTCTTCCCTCCTTTAGAACCATTACAATCCGTCAATCTGCGTGCTGCCCTATTCCGCGTTCTGTCTGAGGCAAAGAAGAATGGCGATCTGGGCCGTGAGACCATCCTGCGAAAGTCCATGCTGGACGATTGCAAAGGCGAGAAGTTTGACGAACTCCTGGCTGTTTTCTCGACCAATGTTGTACGGAAGAAAAAGGTCCAAGAACGAAACCGTGCTATCAATCTTTCATTAGCATCCGGTCTGACTCCGTACGAGTATCCGCTCCTCCTTCCATTGATCCTTGCGCATCGGGTTTCCTTGAGAACACTTGGTGAGCGCCGAAACCATGTGTCGAACACTCATGAAAAGTTCTCGCAGCTCCTAGAAAGGAAGAAGATTGAGCTAGCCACGCGCTCGACATCTGACAACAATACTCTCCACACGCACGGGCTTGATTTAGATGCTGTAGCCCGCGAGACCAAGGCAAACTGGCAGGGAAGCGTGGAATGGGCCGATGCTTTACTGTATGGTGGGCTCAGCAGTGGCCGTGACGCATTTTTGGAGCTGCCGTTTGATAGCGCCTGGTCCCGCGCAAAAGAATCGACGATAGACGAGCTCCGAACTGCCACCTCGCGTCCAGACCTGGTATTGGACCTTGAGACCCGTGTTTTGCGACAGCGAGCACGCTTACAAAGATGGCACCAGTATACGGCATCTATTAAGGGCCATGGACCTGCGGCACCATCAAAGCCCGCAGCAGCTAAAATACCCAAGCTGACTTTCCGTGACCACCAATCACTCACCGTGGCGAGTATCTCCAAAGCAGTGAGACAGACTGTTGACCGGAGTCCTCCATTGGCCAAAGACCAGGGTATTCTGTACTCCATCTCCGAGGCAATCGAGCGTATCAACGGTACTGTATCAGAGCACCGACCAGAGCCTGAACCTAAACGGAAACCAGATCGGGGGATCCCAATCATTGCAAGGCCCAAAGTATATGAACCGCCCAAAGAAAAGCATGAAATTACGGTTGATATCTCTGCCTACGAGTATCCATCAGAACAGAATATCAAGAGAAGGCCGCGGCAGTCTTACACACTTACTGAACGCACTCGAAAATCCATGTCCATGTCTATGGTCGAGGAAGTCCTCGAGACCCCGGACGACCACGCTGAATTTGATAATACCTCTGAACAACACCTAGAACAATCTATTGATCAAGAACCCAGTGGATCGCACACCCTTCTCGACCGCACCCGCAAATCCATGTCGTTACTCCCCCCTCCTCGTGAACAACCACGTCCAAATCCGCGCACCAGGAAATCCCGCGTCTCTTTCCCAGTGAACCAATTTGATACTCCCGAGAAGGTTTCCGCACCCGACTTTTCCAGTCGGGCTTCCACGCCACGGGACGATCTATTCGAAGACCAGACCGACTACGCGAGCGTGTTTAGATCTCGACCGCGGATCGCGCTGAGCCCTGTTGTCTCTCCGGCGGTGCACATCAGTCCGATTGGGGACTTCGATTTGAGTGCCGATGTAGACATGGGAGATAGTGAAGACCTGGATTTCGCCGAGGCAGGATCGCCTCTGGCCTCGAGGAGAAGGTACTAGGATTCTTGGAGGCTGAGTGCCATGGCCATCGTATGCCTATCCATATCCTATCGAATGTTGATAGAGACTGAACAGACACGTCGCAGTCATCCGAGCTTTATTATTAATATTATGTAATTGATAACCTATCACACCGTTGGACATACAACGAAAGTCTAAATTTTCGTGCACATCCGTTGTCAACGACCTTTTCTAGTTTCAATACGCTTACCTCGAAATCAATTTGAGTACACTTCACCATGAATATGACACTTCACCATGAGTATGACACTTAGCCTCATGCTTATTGCTCGCCCCATGAACATCATGCTTCATAAACCTTATGCTATATATGGCTGGGTCCAGACTTAGATACCTCAAGAGACTCAACATACCATTGGCCCCGGCACTAGGAGATTGAATCCCGCCTGGATAACGAGTTCAGAACCGGAAGACAAAGAACAACACGCCAGCCGTGATAGGGATAATATTTCACATTTACTAATCTCCATTTGCTAACTATCAGAGGAGGGGGTGAGCCAGCATGCACAAAGAACCTTCCGGATACGGCGTATACTGGGAGTTTGGGAAGGCATAAGAACATCTCTCTCCTCTAGGACTCGAGAATTTTCTCATCTTTCAAGTCCTGCTCCTATGCACTTACACTATCATGCCTATGATACCCGCCCCAGATAACGGCACCTTAAGCCTCCACCCTCCATATTCAGGGCCCCCGATCGAGTCTACTGTACCTGGGATAACCTTCCCCCTCCACGGAGGTCCCAAGCTCGAGTCCTTTGTGACAAAACTGCTAGATGAGGCCGGGATCCCCAGTTTTATATGGGGTGAGCCAATTTTATCGGTTCTGGGTGTGCCAACTGCCATATTTGTACCCCTCCCACACACACCCTGCTACGAAGTAACCTCCCAGCATTGCCAAGCCCTTCTTCCATGCAGTACAACGGATTCGTAATCCCCGATGACTTGATAGAGAAGGCATCCAAAGTCCTCGACGAAGCCAAGCTCCCACCTTGTAAGCTCGGCGCCGAATGCCAGGTCTTCTGGGAAGGCCGCGACCACCCATACCCCGACTACCATTGGCATACTGATCTTGAATACACCGAGCAATTGCATTTCATGACATGTGGTGTTTTTATCTACCGCAAGTCGCGGCTCTTCTGGAAATACCCTGATCCCACCGTCGGTCGCCCTGCCCCCGATGACCCTTACTACATGCTCACCTCCGACGCACGCATCCAAAACGTGGACCAAACCTGTCGGGGCCGTGCACGCGGTACTCTGTACCCCGTCAAGATGCTGATCCCGGCTCGGTATATGGAGGCCATAATCTTATTGAAACTTCGAGACTATGACCAGAGAACCGCGCATTGGGTCGCCGAGTTCCTGTACCTCGTCGGCGTCGTTAGACTTGGCGTCAACATTAAGCTCGAGGACCTCGCTGAACCATCCCACGAACTAGTACGACGCTATGTAGACCAGTCGTATAACGAAAACGTGGCCGATAAGGGAGGCTACAAGTTCTTTAGGCAGCTCTACAAGGAGATGAAGAGTGGCAACCAACTCCCACCACCAGAAATCTGGGCTGAGGCCTTGAAGAAATACTTGCACCGAAGGGGGGTTGAAATACTTTATTCCAGGATTATTGGACATATTATGCCTGTCTCATTAGTTGGCTTGTCTCTTCTTTCTAATAGTTTATCTGAATACATATACACTCTATATGTTCACTATGCCAGTCGTGTTTCAGGTTACCGACTCCAGGTTGCCTACTGTAACTGATTTAATGAGCAAAACTTGATTAAATCTGACAAAGGAATCTATGACGAGTATTTCTTGTTCCCCCACAATTCCCTTCCCATCCACATAACCCACATCTCCCAGACATGACGATTGCAGCTCTCACTCTAGATTTGCATCCCAGTTACCATTGGGATGGTACTCTTCAAGGTATTCGCGTGAAAGCACGAGAATTTTCTTCTGGGGCGGCGTCAGCTGGCTTAGATGACCATGGTTGGGGTACAATTGCATGAGATGCCAGACATCCCAGGCATCGGTTTCGTTTTTCTCAGCCGATCGTCTCGTCCCGCAAGCAAAGGCTTTAGCTACAATTAGGTCAAGTATCGACATAACCGGAATTGTGTTCTGTGTGACGCTCGCTCGGCATCAACGCCGCGGGAGGGAAGGGGAGCTTCATGGAAAGAACAAAACACATTAGCATTGGAAAGAGAGATCGGGGAAGGATTGGGCTGGGATGGAATAGCTTACGACGTCGTAAGGTACCAGATCGATGGCAACCCATGCTCCCCCAGTGAAGAATTGGAGGATATCGGTCCGCACACGAAATTCCCCTCCGTGGTGTTTGATAAGGGATTCCTTAATATCGCCGGCGAGCTTGGCGGGTTTTATCGCGATGTCGATATCCTATAGATGCAGGTTAGCTAGTTGATTTGCCGCGTGTAGGACTGTGGTGTAGACTGTACCATGGTGTCGCGCCAGGGGATATGCGTTACAACGGCTAATCCTCCGATGGCGGCACATTCCGCATGGGCAATGCCAGGATATCCTGGATGGCTTGCCTGTTTTGCAGGAGCTCTAGGAATATCCAGAAGACCCCTAGCAAGCGAGCGTTTGTTGCCGACATTCTGATGGTTGCGTTGTTGCGAAGATTGTATGGTAAGATGAACTGAGAAATATGAAGAGGAAAAAAGGAGAGGAGGTAGTCTGGAAACGAGAGAGGAAAGAAGATCGAAACAAGGTCTCTTCGCAGCCTTTTATGTTCCTAGAAAGGTTGTTCATCCAGTGTCTAGACAAACAATGGTGGCTGCCAGGCTGATTGAATTTTCTCTTGCACCGCTTGACGGACAGAAGTACATCGTAGTAGATGCACGTAGGGTCTTTGATGACCGCCCAAAGGGTACATGCTCCGCGGACAGACCGAAGAGCAGCATGATGAGGTGGAGTTTGGTTTGCAGATGGGGGCCGGAGTTGGTGATGAGCTGCGATGGAAATTAAGGCTCGTCAGCTAATGACAGAGACAGAGACTGCAAATGAATGGAGAGGAAGGTGAAGCAGGTACAGTGCGTAGCCGTTTCCTTTGTGAGGTTGAGAGGCTGCATAAGATCCAAACTCTGGAAAGATCAACAGATGAAATGGACCATGCGCTTCTGCAGGTTTCTATTCCGGGGTAGTACAAGAGACAGCGCATGGTCGATTGTGACAAAGAGGGTACTGCTTCAACCTATACCACAGCTATGCGTCATCCAACCACATATACGATCCGGCTTTCAATCATCAAACACGATAGAGTCGCCGGATTTAGATGAATAAATTCTCAATATTCCAGTCCCATGCGTCAAGCACCTGTCCACAGCAATCACGGATTAGTGTGGATTATTTTCACGGATAGTTGTACTTGGTAGGACCCATCACCATGACGCATCTATCATAAAGAAAACCATGAAAAAAAAAGCTAAGTAAACGGCATCTTCCAGTCCAACTGCAAAATAGCAGTTGCCCAGATAGGTCCAGGCCCAGGCCCAGGCCCACGCCTTGTACCGGAATTGCTGTTCACCTCACCACCTGCATCTTCAAGATCTCGTCCCTTCCAGATCTCTCTCACGGCAGTCATCGTGGAGGGGGCATTACTGATCGGCTTGTTGCATTTAAGGACAGTGAACCACTCCAGGATCTGCACCCGGCCGTGCTCTAGGACAACACAGCTGGCGATGAACAACACCCACATGGGGTACGGGATGAACCCGAGAAGGGAACCGTGTATGCTGTGGATCCGGGCAAGGCTGTAAGCAATCTGGGCAGGTGGGTCGTCTGGAGGATGTCGCTGTGCCGGGTTTGGTTGTCTATTGCGTGGTGCAGGTAGATCCAGGCGGCCTGTTCGAAGGCTGTAGAGTGGAGAATCTGAAGGAACCTGATGAAGGAGGAGTGATCACGAAGATGATGATAATGAGTACTAGCGACGGAGCTATCTGAGAGCTGTTGTGGAGGTTGTGCGATCACTAAGCGGTGGGCGAGAAGTACGTGCTAACAGGATCATTAAGCTATTTTCCTCGCTGACCTCCTTCTTTGTAGGGAGCTTGAGGCCGGTTAGACGGTAGCGGAGGGTTACGAGTTCAGGTTCCTGGTTCTGATGTTGTTGATTCTGGGCTAGAGTGCTGATTGTCGAGATAATGTCTAGCAGCTCGGTGGAGAGGCCCATGCAGGGGTTTACCTTTATCGAGCCACCCGGGAGAAAGGGGAGCATGGAGGGCACCTCATTTGACCACTGGATATCATCGTTGCTGGCGATGGTAGTACCAAGGAACGTAACCTTCTCGATAAAAACCGACTCGAGCACCTCGCGGCTGAAAACATCCTGGCTGTCTGTAGCATTCAAACAAGCATATAATCTCATAATGAGAAGCGCGCCTTTCATGTGATACGTCCACTCCATGATACTCCCTCCCGCTTGCGATCTCGAGTAGAAAATGGAGCATGACAAGGAGTAGCAAAGCATCTCGTTCTCCTTGCGTCCGAGCTAGCGAAACAGCTCTGTCGCTTCCATGCTGTGGAAGCATATTCCGGAGGTACTTCAGCGAGTGACACTTATGCACGAGAATCGTTTCCTCGTAGCGAGATACTTCTCGGTCTTGACATTGGTTGCGGAGGGTGTGTGCGGCCCAGGCGATGGCGATATATAGAAGGCCTTCGGATTAGTAACAAAGTGGGAGGAGAACTGATCGCCAGGGGTTCACATCATTGACTAGACATCTCAGGATTGTGCATATATTGCTAACTGTGTCATGTTGACTGTTCTGTCTAGAGACCACGAGCCTGATGCCGTCGCTTCGCTCAGGTAGGTGAGGAAGAAAAAGAACCATAGTTGTATATAGAAAGCAATATACAGAGGGTTAAGACACTTCGTGTAGGTGTAATCTGGGGTCACAGACGAAAACACGACAGTAATATAGGTAAAAACAGTAACATGTTGGATAATTAAGGATCAAGAATTCGGGCCGTAGCCCCTGACAGGGCAGGTCCAGTCACGGGTGTATATCTGATACTGCGCCACACGTGACCGGGGTGGAGAAAGGTCGGTTGATTGGGCAGTACGAACAATAGTGAAACAGGGATCGATCGGTGATAGCTAAGGATGGACAATGAGATAATGGAAAGGAAATCCAATTGCCATAAAGCTGTTCAGCAGCTGTTCAGCAGCTGTTTCGTCAGACCCGGTCTCAATGGGTCTTCGAGGTTGATATGGGTAGCCCTCTGCTTCAAGTTCCTTGAATGCTCTTTCCTCCGGCGTTGGTTGCGAGTTGGAGACATCTGGAGGAGAAAAATGGACTAGACACTGAATGATGGTAAAGAGAGAAAGTACAGCTCCACAATATGGATTTAAAGATCACATAACTCGCTATGGTCCACCCAGAACCGGATATAATTCAAACCGGAATTGCACAGGATGCGCTTGTAAACAGGATACTGCTCCCATCTGCATCACTCCCTAACACCCAATGGCTTCATACTTGTCAATATCCAGCATATCAGACAGCCTTTTCCCTTCTCTGCTCTGTCACTTCCTCATCTTCTAGAATGACTTAGGTCTGATTAGTCCCTTTACTTATAAATATCAAAAGAAGGAAGTCCAACCTTTTTAAATAAGATGTGCCAGATGAGGAGGAATGTCGTGGAGTTGGAGGGAAATCCAGTCCTCCATTGCTACTTCTGCGCGATCTCCGGGTCCAACGTCCCATCCACCATCCGAACAATGTATTTTCCCCAGCACAGGCAGGAATTCAAACCCGTCAGCACTTCCACCGATCACAGTCTTGAGGTTCTTATACGCAGGATGAGGTGTAATGAGGAAATGGTAGTCGGGCATATCTCCATCCCTAGAAGATAGGGTTAGGATCAATAAGCCCTAAGATGGGAGACATAGTACCAGTAAATCCGAGTCTCGACCCATTCGCGATGCGCCAGTTCAGGCACGCACGTTTCCATCCAACTACGGATACGAGCTTCGATTACAGCCGGGATGCTATCATGGGGATTATCCGAGCGGTATCGAGGGAGCGAGCTCCCTTGCAGTGATTTCGCATAGTTTGTGACAAAGTGCACCGCCCGTCTTCATGCGGAGGAAACAGAATACCTCCTTCCAAATGGTTGAGAATAGGCATGTTCTTATATTTCTCTACCTGGTCAGGCGTAAGCTGGATATGGCCGACGGTGTGCCCCTTCGCGACTATCTGCCCCTGTAGGTCGAGAAGACTCCTACCCTGCATTGGTGGTATGGTTATACAATGTGCTGGCTTGTAGTGACGGCAGGCGTGACTCGGGACTAGAGTGAAACAGATAATCGAGATTACTCAATTCAGCAGTTATTTATAAAATAAAGAGCGGTAATCTAACAAAGTTGATAACGGGCAAATCCACCAATTAAGCTACTGGTATAGGACGAGGAAGTTGGGATGAGTCTATGCAGCGGCGCGTCCACGTCTATCAATACAGCATTCCACGCGAGATTCTACACAAACTCATCTTCTTCCCTGATATGTCTCGTATCAAAGTATCTGCTGCCCACGGACATACCCTTAAAGGCGTCCTCTGGAACTACTGCATCCTCAACCCTGTTAGAGGTTATAACTCTTCGTACTCCGTATCAGATCAGGCACAAACACGTATCTCGGCCGCAGCGGCCACCCACCAGGATTGGAGACTCTCTCTGCACTTCCACACTACCCTTAGTATAAAAATATAAGAATTCAATAAGTATACCGAAACCCCCTCTTCCCGTTATCAGTCAGATCGAAAACGCCGACCCTCCATCCTCCTGTCCACTCTCTCGACTCCTCCGATTTTCCCGCCAACAAAGCGCCCGCTTGTGTTTGCCATGGGGAGGGACGTTGAGAGGACGTATTGAGCCCAGTATGTTGAACATATAGTAAGCAGCGAGAAGGCCATTCTTGTTCTCCTGCGGTAATTTCCACATCAGGATTGCGCAGAGCATAGGGAAGATTATTGCCCGACTATCTTCCCAAGATCTTCGGCCCGAACGAGAACGAGCCGTTGGATATTGGAATTGTCAGATAGAAGTTCACGGAACTGGCAGACCAGATTAATACAGAGACGAAGCAGACAAAATTCCCCGAAGAGTTCGCGCTGGGGTTCATCCAGGTTGCAAACGAGTCTATGGCGAAGCCGATCCGCGCCTTGACGGAAGCTCGTGGGTATGACACGTCTGCTCACAATCTGGCTTGTTTTGGTGGCGCTGGGGGGCAGCATGCCTGTGCGATTGCTTCGTCTCTGTTGATAGGCACGGTGATTGTCCATCGATACTCGTCTATCCTGTCGGCGTATGGAATGGCGCTTGCGGACGTGGTCCATGAAACCCAAGAGCCTAGGCCTGGGGGAGGTCAACGGGGAGCATTAGAAGGAGAGTCGAAAGGTGCTGCCCAGAGCAATCGCTACGAATGGGTTCCATGCGTTTAGTATGACTGCCGAGGCTGCCTCATAGTTTCTATTTGTACCTAGAGTAACATATGGTACTGCCGCGCCTTCCTATTCTGACCCGATCGATGGGCTCAATACAAAAGGAAAGAGCGTCTGTTCCTCAGGTAACCAGGATGGAGTGGGTTGCTCCTTCCTGCGATATATTGTCTTATAATTGTATGGCCCATACTGTACCCACGGGTGCTCCTCTTGATCTGTCATAGAGGCTTCTCTGGGGTTTCAAGTAGCAGTACAGCAGACGGCTTCGAATATGAGATTATATGTAAATCTCTAAACTTATCTTTATGCTGTGTGTCATGAAGACTTGCCCGTATTTCGAGTCCGCCTGCGTTTCTGCGGGGGAGGCGACTCGGAAGACTCTCTAGACAGAGAAGGGGAAGAAGAAGATTCATCTTTGAGAGCCTTAGATACCCGTCTCAGCGGGGGCTGTCTCTCTTCCACAATCAGATCTCCATCGTCATGGTCATGGTCACCGAGGAGAAACCCTCCCCCACGATCCAGTTCATCCTCTTCGTCAACCAGACCAGCTCCCCCTTCTGCTGTAGACGGCATCTGCCTTGGTACGTTCCGACCCGCAAACGGGTTGTGAGCATCCGGCAAATGATGATCTTCATCTTCGGCATATTCCTCCCTAACGCGCTGTTGAATTCTCATTCCGAATAAGAACTTCCGCCACGTCTGCAGGATCTTCGCTTCCGCTTTGCGTTTTTCCTTGCGTTGTTTCTCCTCGTTATCTGCGCGCCATGCATCCTTGACGAGGTTCTTATTCTCAACTGCGACGACGACGCCCTGAATAACAGGGACGGCCATCTGCGAGCCGAATTCGAACCCTGTTACTGCTTCCGCGTAGTCGATTTCGAGCCTTTTGCAGACCCGTGCGGTTCCAGGCCAGGGGATATGCACGGAGCCACGGGGCACCATACGCGGGACAAAACAATCGATGTTACCGTAGTTGTTCTTCGGGATTATGCCGTCGACGATGGGCGGAGGGATAATTTCCTCAGTTTGTTCCATGGAGTACAGCCCCTGTAAAGGTTTTTGGCCAGTCCGCCGGGCTTGTTCGTCGACTTCACGTTTGCGGATGAGGGTTACGGCACGGATGGGGACGCGTTTCAGAGGTGTTGCGGTGGCTTGGGGCTGGCGGCCTTCTTTGTGCCAGCTCTCAGCGGATTGGCATTTTACAACGTCAGATCGACGATAGACGTTTTCGACTTTGGAGGGGTCCGTTGGTGTTGCTGATCCGCTCTTAGTCTTCTTTCCACCTGGGGTAAAAGTGCGGTCCGGCTCGGCGCCTGGCCGGAGGGCTTCTTCACGGCGGAGGAACCGCTCTAGGACGAACTCGGTAGATGTACGTAAGCTTTGTAGTGTATCGACAATGTCGTTTGTTGGTTTGTTCTTGGTTGGTCGGTTGGGGACCAGGTCCTGAGCGTCTTCGATGTCATCAACAGCGGTGCGGTCCTTCTGTGGGCGTCCATAATTGCGTATCAGTACGCGGAACCAATCCGAGGGATCATCGTCAGGCCCTTTCTTTCCCAGCCGGAATCCCTTCGTCTTCCCGGGCCAGGTTCGTCGACGGAGATATCTAGTGGTGACCTCTTTAGCAGTTTTGTCGGCGGAGAACGCAACGACGTAGCATATGACCTGTTTGGCTTTCTCTGCGTTGGCACCGCGTGGTTCCCAAGCCGATTGGAGCTCTTGAGTGGCTGCAACAGCGTTGGATAGCACTATTGGGTCAACCGAGACGATCTGGTGGGTTATCGGTGATGCCACTTCAGTCCAGTAAGTAGGAAACGGAAGGTCATGGTCGTAGCGTGTTGATTTGCGGTTGCGTGACTGGGCCTCCTCTTCATCTTCGCCACTGCTACCAAAATCTTCGCCGTTTGTCTCTGGTGCCGGAGCCTTTGGCTTGCCTTTCGATTTTGGGACGTATGATTCGGCTTTTGTCCAACCAAAACCCAGAGGTTGTAGACTAGAAACGAGTCGAGCTTCCATTGAGAGTGCACGAAGCAGAGACGTAAAGAGCTGTGCACCAAGATCGCGCGAGCCCTCCATACGCTCAGCAGCTTGGCGGAAATCCTCCACGTTGGCGACTCTCTCCCCAAACAGTTCTGCGTCATGTTCGTCATCGTGGAAGGAGGCTATCTGGGTCTGTAGTTGAGACATGGGCCGATAACCATGTTTCCGGAGCCCTGGCGCTGTGATCTTGAATTTGCTCTTCCAATACGCAGCAAGGACGCGCATAATATGTATTATAGGGTCGCCATTGCTCAGATCAGGCTGACTGGGCTCTTGACGTGATGAATTATCTCCCCAATCCCGCTGTTGCTTTGTCTGACGTTTATTCTGTTTTCCCTTTTTCTTCTGTGGCGGCTCCTTCGGAGGCTCCGGTAGTTCAAGGCCAGATGCGCGGCGCCATTTCTGTACTTCTTTCTGAATTGCAGGCGGCAGTTTTTCTCGGAGGATCTCGTGGCAATTCGAGTCATTTGCCCAGTCGTTGCGTATGGCATTATGAGCGAGGAGGCACTGCACATGCAGGCGGTGGACTAGAATCCGGATCTGGCGCTCAATCTTTGACGGCGCTTTCTGACCTTGGAGTATGTCTTCTAGATGCACCTCATTCCGATCCAGGGTCAGCTCGAGGTTCTCCTGGGGTGAGACGAAGCCGGGGGCGGGAGGGGCGGATTGAATAGCATCCTCCCAATCGACCTCATCCGATTCCGCGCTTTCTGAATCTGAGTCATTTGCGTCGTTGTCTTCTCCTTCACTGATGTCATTCTCGAACTGTGTGGGTACGGGTGTTAAAGAGTCGGAGACGGGCGGTAGAGAGGGACTTGCGGAGGTCGTAGCTTTGGCATGGCGTTTGGGAGGGGGAGGCGAGGAGGTCTGTGAGGAGAGACGCTTGGTTGGTATAAAAGGTGGCATTCGGAAGTCAAAATTGAATTAGCAGAGAAAGGATGAAGATTATGGAGTCATTGATGGAGATGGAGATAGATCATGGTGCGGAGATGAAGTGAGAAATACCGAGGTGCGATGATGAAATTCATTCGCCCCTCATTCTTCATTCTTCTCATTACACCTCATCAAGTTTATCTATTCTACAGAGCACCAGAGTATTCACCATGGAGGCCGTCAAACGATTCTTCTCCTCGTCGCGGTTTGCTGTCGCTGGAGCCAGCAATGACTCTCACAAGTATGGCTACAAAAGTGAGAACTCAAGATAGGATACCCTCATGTATACCCAGGTACTGACTTGTTAGTCCTCGCCTGGTATCATCAGCATTCTCTACCTGTGACTCCTCTGAATCCTCGATCTCCTTCGATCCAGCTGTCCTCATCGCATGCCTACAAGACGGTCGCATCGCCTTCCGGACTGCCTTCCCCCTCGCAGACTTCCTTGTCGGTGGTGACTCCCCCCGCAGTCACTCTTCCCTTGCTCCAGGAAGCTCATTCGGTCGGCATTCCAGCCGTTTGGTTGCAGCCCGGGACATTTGATAATGCGGTGCTGGACTTTGCGCGGTCGCACTTTGAAGCAGTGATAGCAGGCGATGGGGGTCGGGGGTCGGAGGGATGGTGTGTGTTAGTAGATGGAGAGGAAGGGCTAGAGGAAGCCGGTGTGCAGTGGACAAGCCAGAGATTGTAATAGTTTAATCTGAGGGTGAATTCTCCAAGTTGTTGGGTATTCACCGTTGAGGGTGTTGAGATAATGTGGTGGCTGGGTTACTCTCACGGAACCATTTCTGCTTCTGCGAACTCCGCCTTTTCTCTTCCTCATCAGATCTTCATCATTTACTCTTCATTCTCACCTCTACGGAGAACCTCATGGATTAATGAATTAGTCAATACATAATATTCAGTAATCATGCAAGCCTCCTCCTTCCTCTTTGACTCGCCTGTCCCTCCGCATCTCGATCTCGCCGGCGCTCCATCTCCTCTCTTCCAGATTCCTCCAACGCCGTCAGCCTCCTCCGCCCTGTATCGCTCCATCTCTGTCTCTCATCGCAAAAGATGCCGTCCGGAACTAGAAAATAGTTCCTTCAAAATCACGCAGACACCGCACCGCCCACCACCCATGGTGAATGACTTCTTCGCCGACTTAGACGAGACTTATGATCACGAGGACCACGACTTCCACCGTCCCAGTCGCTATCGAGACTATCCTCGAACTCCTCTTGATGCGAGCCTCACAGATTTTGATAAACCTGATAATTTCCGTCGCAAGCGATGCCGTCTTGACGATCCTTCCCTTGTCGTTGCTGCCTCCCCGTCTGGTATAGACGAGAAGGCACCTACACCTGAGCAGATGCCGATCACAGCTGTGCCAGTTGCATGGAGCCGTGCCGTTCTCAACGTTGTTGGGAAAGTCTGGGATTTCTGCTGGTCTGGTCCTTTCCTCGGATTCTATGCTGGTGGTGGACGAGGCTATTCGCTCGATCCTCCACATGCTGCAGCAGAAGTCCAACAAAGCCAGACACCCTCGAACTACCACCCACGGCCTTCATCCTCCATACTGCCATCATCCAGCGAGAAAAATACTCCCGTGCCGGGCGAATATCCTGTTGAGAATGGGGATCCAGATTTTAACAACTGGGTATTGGTTTCTCCCCGTGAAGGGGCCACGAGCTCCAACAGCCCTGGCGCTCGTCCTCGCTCGCGACGACGCCAGCCACCGCACAGCCGTGTAGTTCACCGCCGAAGCCCGTCAAATCCCTCCAAACGATCCCTCGGCCCGCATCCTCCTAAATTCTCGGCACCTGCGAAACCACACGAAAGCCCAGTCTCCGTGGAAACACAGCGCTACATCGCGCAGCAACGACGACGAGAACGCGAAGGCGATGCCAGTCTGCAACGTCTGAATAGACAACTACAAGCTATGATCCAGGAAGGAAGGCAAGCACTCGGAACCCGCGTGGAAGTAGACGACGTGGACATGGACTTGGAAAGCTGAAGACTCTCTTTACCCGTTATTCATTATACCCCACACTCGCTCATTTTGTACTCTGCCCCTGTTCTACAATTGTTCCGATGATTCCAGCCTTATGACACGATAACGAGACACGACATGACACCAACAACAGCAACGATTGGGATACATTATTTTTACCCGCACTGCATGAACTGATAATATCTTAGCCTAGCAATAGCCACGATGCTAAACAGCACAGCGCGGACAACCTGACCAGAATGAACATGACATGACATGAATATCAATATGAATTATGACCTGACTCGTGGACTCTTTTAACCACCAGTTTAACCCATTCCGTTCCTCTCCATCGCAAAAGAAAAAGAAACAGAAAAAACTGCCCTACTTTCCCCACCCCCCCTCCCCCAAAAGCGGCAGTTTTATCGACTTGAAAACACCACTGAGACCACCCGCCCTCTGTATCGCTTCAGGCAAAGACCCGCCCTGCAGTTGACGTGGCCTCAGCCTGATTATGTCCGTATCGATGTCCTGGATCGGATACCAAGTTAGCGTGCTTCACCTTCGGTTACTGTATCAAGGTCAGGGTCAAAGTTAGGGAAATATACCGATCCAGGTAGAGGTACGGGGGCAGTCATCCCGACGGTGACGAGACAGGGGACGATGATTGTAGATAGGAGGGAGAGCTTCATGTTGGCTGTTCGTTGTATTCTCGTTGGGTATTGAGTGAGTGAGGTGAGTATAACGATAGGATGGGTATGACTTTCAAAGTTAGGAAGATGGTAATTTAAGTACCTGAGGGTATGCTAGGTTCATATTAATATCGTATCCCACGGATTAATGTAGGGATAGATAGTTAGTACCTACCCTAGGTAAGCCTCCTACATTCCCAGGGCCTTAGGCACTTAAAGTGCCCTGCCCGGCTTGCTCACGCGTACATTCTTCGCGCTGTGCAGTACATAGGGATGTTTACCAATTCCTTGGGTTCACTCCTCTCAACCCTGCCTATTTCTCATCCAGTCAGTCCTGTGATACCTTCAACAGCTTTATCGCTCGCTGATTACCTATTCCCACCTCGGGTCGGGCTTACAAGGATCTTCCTTGGTGCTGTACTGAGTCGGTGTCCGAGTAGGTAATGAAGATAACACGGTGAAGGTGAAAGGCGATAATGGGCGCGGTCCTCTACAGTGGCGGCATAGAGAATCTGATACCGTACCATAGGATATGGTTAGGTGGCACACTATGGTATTCGGTAGGTAGGCAAGACGAGACGAGATGAAGTGTCGTGACCAACACTGGACTTAATTTCTAATCTGTATCAGTCTGTCTCAAGCAGAGCGAACTACTTCATCCATCCTTCATCTCCTTCCCCGGAATATTACAACTGATCCTCTCCTACTATTACTCTACTCATCACCACATTTACCTACCCAGATGAAATGCATGGCTTCCAACCACCTCACGAAAACAGACGCGATAGTTCTCTACCCGCCTGCAATCCACCTCACGTCCCCGCTTGAAAACGAAGTCCTAGTCGAATTGGTAGCCAGCGGCGTCTGCCACACAGATCTAGGTGGGACTTCCCCAGATGAAACAGCTGGGTTTCCCGTACCTCCTTACGCTCGACTCCTAGGCCACGAAGGCGCGGGCTACGTCCGCCCCATCGGCGCAAAAGTAACAAAGGTGAAGCCAGGAGACGCAGTCCTTTTCTCCTTCGCCTTCTGCACGGCGTGCTGGAACTGCCGGTTCGGAGCGCCGGGATACTGCGAGCGGTTTTCACAACTCGATTTTACAGGGTTGCATGAGGCGTTTGTTAGTGGCCACGGAGATTCGATAGGAGGCTCGTTCTTCGGGCAGTCGAGCTTCATGAGGGTTTCTCGCGTACAGGAGACTCTGTTGTGAATGGTTCTGGGTTTGTGAAGGATACAAGGAAGTTGAGGGTGTTTGCTCCGTTGGGGTGTGGGATTCAGGAATGCTGCATGTCTCCCACTCCCTATCTCTGATACATTGCGATACAGACCGGTGCCGGAACAATCACAGAGCTTGCCAAGGTCAGTCCGGAAGACGGAGTCGCTACTTTCGGGCTTGGTGGTGTAGGTGATTTCGGCGATTATGGTATGATAACTGCCCTACTTTTATGTCTACCACAGACGTTCATGACAGGTGCTATGCCGCCAAACTCAAAGACTGCAAAACATTCATCGGAATCGACCGAGTCCCAGGACGACTAGAAGTAGCAATCTCACTAGGCGCAATGCACGTAATCAACATGTCTGTGATCTCCGGAACCCTGGCGGAGGAAGTGCGTCGTGTGACTGGTGGGCGAGGAGTAACCGGCTGTTGAAGCGACAGGGTCCAGCCCGCTTGTCAAGGGTGCGGTTGCGATGACTGCGAACCAAGGGAAGACTGGTGGAGTTTATGGTGGTACGTGCCCTGTCCATCGATGTCTTTCGAGGGTCTAATAATGTATAGTTAGCGGGAAACAACTTCTTGGGAGCAAGGAGGGGGATGTTTATCCGGAAAAGGTACTATTTAACGTATCTGGTAGCATTCATTTGGCCACTGCACATTCAATACCACAAGAACGATACAAATACTATACCACGCCACACAAACAATGGTATCGTGAACCCTGGCAATATTATAAGGGTGATAAGAACTTCGGACCCCGCTCACCCGGCCTCGCCCAGACCTCCACAGGCGGGGTTAGGGCTATATAAGCTTAGGCATAGAGCACGCAACCAGCCAGTTCTGCCAGTCGCAACACCACCTACACACCTCAGAAACATGGATCTCAAGAACAACTTCATCCAAATCATCAATGGCAGATCCGCGCCTACCACGGAGACCCGCCATGGCATCAACCCAGCCAACCTAACCTCCCTCCCCGACGTCCCAGTCGCAACGCAAGAACAGCTAGACCAAGCCGTAGAAGCCGCAAAGACGGCCTTTAAAACATGGTCCAAGGTCCCCTACGAAGAGCGCAAGAAGGCTGTTCTTGCATACGCAGATGCAATTGATGAGCTGAGGACTGAGTTTCGGGATCTTTTGATTGCTGAGCAGGGAAAACCGGTGCTTATAACCTATCTTTCCACATCACATGCTCTCTCCGCTTGCACTTCCGTTTGAATTAATATGCTATTCTGACACACGCAGATCCCCCAAGCAGACGTCGAAACCGACTGCGCAATCGAATGGATACGCGGCATGGCCAGCATCCAGCTCTCAGAAGAAATAATCGAGGAGAACGAGAAACGCACTGTGATAACGCGGTACACGCCACTCGGCGTCGTCGGAGCAATCGTCCCCTGGAACTTCCCTCTTCTTCTTGCGACGGGGAAAATTGCTCCGGCGTTGCTGACTGGGAATGTGATTATCGTGAAGCCGTCGTAGGTTTTCTCCATCCTTATTTTGAATCAATACCAAGACATTATCTACTACCTACTAAGGTAAGAGAGATAGCTGACGATACTCTTAAGCCCATTTACCCCCTACTGCGGCCTCAAAGTCGTCGAGCTAGCGCAGCAGTTCTTCCCGGCTGGTGTGGTGCAGTCTCTCAGTGGGGACGATACCCTTGGGCCTTGGATAACGAGTCATCCTGGGATCGATAAGATTAGTTTTACGGGGTCGACGACGACGGGAAAGTTGGTTCTGCAGAGTGCTAGTAAGACATTAAAGAGGGTTACTTTGGAGCTGTGAGTCTTGCTTCCCAGCTCTACTAGCTGTGTATAGGGATGTATCCTGACATGTGCTGGAAGCGGTGGGAATGATCCTGCGATTGTGTTTCCGGATGTTGATGTTGAGAAGGTGGCTGAGAAGGTATCAGCTCCTAGAGAGTCCTTTCTCTCTTGAATAGTATACTTACTAATTATCTTTTCATCAGGTTGCCTTCTTCGCCTTCCTCAACTCCGGCCAGGTACATAACCCTCCAACCCCAATAATCCACACCAAAACCACTAATAAATACCCCCGGGGGCCAGATCTGCCTAAACCTCAAAAGAATCTACGTCCATGAATCCATCTTCCCCCAATTCAAAGCCGCCCTCATCAAATCCGTTCAGGGGTATACCCTCGGCGATGGATCCGACAAAGCCACTAGCCACGGGCCCCTCCAGAACGCCATGCAGTATGACCGCGTGAAGACATTCTTCGATGATATCAAGTCCCAGGGGTGGGACGTTGCTGTTGGGGGAGAACATGGAGCAGGAGGTGTAGGAGGGAAAGGCTACTTCATCACGCCTACGGTGATTGATCGCCCGCCGGAGGATTCGAGGATTGTTGTTGAGGAGCCGTTTGGTACGTACCTTACTTGACCTTGCCCTTTAAAATTGGACCCTGGCCACCGGCTATGCTAACATGATATGATCAGGCCCCATAGTCCCCCTCCTCACCTACGCAAGCGAAGAAGAAGTCATCGCCCGGGCAAACAACACACGGATGGGTCTCGGCGCTTCGGTCTGGACGAACGATCTCGACAAGGCCGCAAGAGTCGCAAGGGAACTACACGCCGGCACAGTCTGGGTGAATACGCATTTCGATCTCTCGCCGCTTGCGCCATTTGGAGGACATAAGGAGAGTGGGGTTGGCACTGAGTGGGGAGTTAATGGGCTGAAGGGGTTTTGTAATGTGCAGACGTTGTTTTTGAATAAGGGGGTTGCATAGGACGGTTATTTGGAAGGTTGCTTATGAACCTACCATACCTATTCCATGTTCCACCGGACAGATTAGTACAGGGATAATAAACGAGGTAGACCTTCTGTTTGAAGTTTCTTGTTAGTAACCTTATTAGACCATGTTGCTAACATATCCATCCGAACTCACATATACCTAGCTGAAAAGAAACTATAAGCGTCCTTCCAAATACTAAGAGCAAAAAAGAAATTCAAACCGATGCTTCACTCTGCAGAGTCTGATGCGGATCTATAATCTGCCCTGCATCTCTGTAGATCATCCTATAAACGTAGATCGTAAGCAGCCTGCACAAATAATCAATGTTAGTATATAGAGATAGTTCATACGTTGGTCAGTGGCTCCGGGCAATCAATTATCCATCGATCATGATATAGACGGTATTAGACTACAATTTGACATAATCGTGGATAACTCTGACGGTGATGATAAAACATCACTAATTATCAAATGACAACCCCGCCTCCTTCCGAATGGCGCCATAAACCGCCGCAATATCCCCCTTCTCCCCCTTCTCCTCCTTAACAACCTTCAAATATCCATCCGTAATCTTCACACTGGGCAACACCATCCCGGCCTCCTCCCCAATACTAGCCGCATGCCTAAGATCCTTCCTCGCAAGATCAACCGCAAAAAGCGGCTCCTCCCGCTTAAAGTACTCCCCGCTCGCCATGCGCTCCGCATACTTCGCAAAGGGGCCGGGGAACATGGTATTCACCCACTGCACATACACATCGCGGCCCAATTCCGATTTTTCGGCGGCGACGAGCCCCTCGGCCAGTGTTTCCACGGTGTTGAGGATAAATGTGTTCCCGAGGACTTTTAGGAGTGCTGCGCGGCCGACGTCTTCGGCGCCTTCGGGGCCGAGGTCTAGCGCCGCTTTGGAGGTTACGCCTTCGAGGAAAGGTCTGATACGGTCGATTGCGGCTGGGGACCCGGCTGGGACGACGACCATTTGTCCTGCGTCTGCGGCATTCGGTGCACCGAAGACAGGGCAGGCGATGAAGGACGCGCCGAGGGCGGCGAGGGTTGCATGTGTGCGGCGGGATGTATCTGGGTGGACAGTGGAGCAATCGACGATGATCTTATCTCTAAGGTTCAGGGAGGGGTCTGTTGTGATTGCTGTGATGATCTGGTCAAGGGCTGCGTCGTCGCCGACGCAGATGAAGGTTATGGAGGCGTCTTTGACGGCTGCGGGGAGAGTGGGGGCTGCGACGGCGGCTTGGGGCTTTTGGGCGTTGAGGGAGGCGGCGAAGGCGCTGGCTTTGGATTTTGTTCGGTTGTAGAGGGTTAGGGGGGTTTTCTGGGGGGCTTTTAGGGCGATGTTTCGGCTCATTCCCTGGGTTCCAGAACATTAGCTGTTGTCTGTTGACTGTGAGGGGTAGACGGAAGAGGTGTTACCCGGCCGATGTTCCCAAGGCCAATCCAGGAGACGATTTCGGAAGCCATATTTTGTCTGAGAGGAGATGAGTCAATTGATGAGTGAGAAGAGCAACTTGTTAGTTGATTGATGAGAGCTTGAAGGCGAGATGCGGAGTCTTATAGATGCACCTCCGAGGTCGGTTCAGACATTAACCGGCGCTTACAAACAAAGCATGGAGAACCAAGTGAGTCACGGTTGATCGACTCTCCACAGTAAAGCTTGCTTCCCGAGACAAGATCTTAATTTAATCATCTAGCAATGATCTAGATCGATGGCTAACCAGTTAGTGTCTCCAAAACTAAGCTTTGCAGGGCTTGGTGCGACTATATTGCGGATGACAGCTGCCGATATCGTCCGAAACTGTAAACCAAGATAATTACATAGTTAGTTAGCCTTACATCTGCTTAATAAAGGTATACCTATGAGTCAATGTGTATCGGGGGCGGATCTGGTGCACACAGCTCGTGCTATTGATTATATGAGCGGTTAGCTTGAGTTCTCAGCGGCGAGAGTCGAGAGATGCTCTATCAATTGGTCACTGGGGTTCCTGGGCGCCTGGGCACTTAAGCTAGGTACCTACTTACCTAGCAATGAGTGTGATAGCGAGGTGAGATCGCCCAAGGGCGCCTATCCGGATACTATGTTGAGCATCATGGATGGCACCTCTTGGATACAAACACACCCAACTGGTTGTCCAGCTTCCCAGAGCGCGTGGTGTTTCGGATCGGCGAACACTGCCCACCAGTCCCCGAACTGATATAGTTATAGCCTCGTTAGTAGACCACTCTAACTGGTCCCTGGGCTTTTGAGGGCGGTTACCTAGCCAGGTACCCAGTACTATTTCGAGCGGGGTAAACACAAAATGTCTAGGCGGAGATGGAGGCTCCCATGCTATAAATGCGCCCTCAGCCTCTGCTTCATTTCTGTTTCTTTTCCTTCTCTCAAACAAGATCAAGCACTGAGTTCAATTTTGGCCAGAACCTGCCCACTTGGAGAACATCCTTATCTTCCATCACACTCCCCGATCTGATATCCCAACATGCCTTCCACCATTCCTCTCAAGGTCGCCATCTACGACAACCCAGGTATCATGCACTGGAGCCTCTTCATCGATGCAAAAAAGGACTCCGAAAAGACGATCATCCATATCCTCGGTGCTCGTCAGCGTTATTTCCCTGAGATCAGAACGCCATCAGATGCTCGTATCTCGAATTCTCTTATCGAAATCCATACCATGTGCGATATAGACGAGACTGCGATCGAAACTGTCAAAAATATTGCGTATGCTACGCCGATTCGCAACGACGAGGCCGACTACAGTTGCCAGGATTTTGTCCTTGATGTCTTGAATAGGCTGGAGCGGAGACTTATTATCGATGCAGGCAGTGTCGACTACCAGAGCAAAAGAGACGCCCTCAAGGCAAAACGCGAATCATGGCAGTAGGAGATTGAGCCAGAGAAGCCGTCGGTTGTTGTGAATGTGTATAGTTGGAAGGGCTGTTGGAAGGGCTGCTTTTAGTCTGCTGGAAGGCTCTGTTACAATCAAGTAAAGTCACTTGCAGTCACCGAACGATGTCCGTCCTCCAGCTCCATAAGAGGTTGCCCCAAAGTCGGTCAACCAGCCAACGGACGGGAAATCGTAAGGGCGATATGCAATGCGGTGCGTAAAGATACCAATCATCATCCGACATAATGCTATGTGCGTTTGACAACGTAGTGCATTCATAATACTCAGGATAGAAGCCACTATCCTCCCAGTCGATGATCCCAGTCACCACCCAAGCATTCGCATCTTCCGGGTTTTGTTCGACCATGATGTTTGACTTCTTCAAATCACCGTGCGTAAACACTGACCCTTGTAGGGTGCTGTTCTGTTCCTCCAAGAAAGAGCGAAGCAGCTTCACGTAGCAGGGACTAGCACGATGCTTCGCAGAAAATTGCAAGTCATCGAACCCCTTGGCTGTAGTGATGCCTTGGTAGGCAAAGATCTCCATGATACGGTAATCTTTGACCCCTTCTCCACCTACTCCTCCAAGCTCCAGTCCATCATCTTGCCGCAAGCTCCGAAGTCGAGAAAATATCTGGTCCAACTGCTTCTGTACGGACAATTTTGCTTCATGAGCTAGACCCGGCCATGCCGTGGCAAGAGTGACGCCCGGGATATATGACATGAACATAACACGGTATGTTCCGAGCATCGCCAGACCATGAAGCCTTGGGACTGGGATATCGGAGGCATGGTCAGCGAGATACTGGAGATTGTGATATTCAGTAAGATCTCTACTATCAGGAAAGACCTTAATCACAAGGTCTTCACTGCACTTTACCACAACCCCTCGGCTAAGTTCAAATAGCCTTTCGGACTGCAGAATTAGGGATTTCAGTGATGCTGAAAGGGAAGTCTCTTCTGACAAGCCATTTGCCTCGGAAGTCTTCTGCAGAAGTGCGGAAGCGTGGTCAGATAGAGGGTGAATAATGCTGGCGGTGTTTATGTCATCCAACCTTTCGCGGACCCAGTCGCCGGGTTTCTCTTGTATCGTAGGCTTTTCCTCAATAGGCTTGGGCTTCGCCCATCTGTATATGCGAGCGTAATCCGATGGGAAACGCTTCTGCAAGTCGAGTTCCGGGCGAGCAATGACCGCATCATGAAGTTCGTTTACAGTATTGAGATTATATTGGCCGGCTTCCGAGAGTTCATCATATTGAGCCAATCGATGCAAGCCATGATATCTTTTTCCAACAACCGATAGAAGGTCAGCGGCGGGGTCCTTGTCAAGCGCCTCGCGGAAGGCTAGCATTAGGTCTTGGTTCATTTGAATAGCTTCATGTTTATCTGTTGGAAGGATTTTAGTTGCCATTATCGCAGATAGCTACCTAGAAATTATCCAGGCGAATGACAAGTATGGGTAGAGTTGCTGACCAGGGAACCTTCAGGAACATCGAAGATCATCCGCCTTCGTTGGAGTGAGGATCTCCGTCTCGGCGAGGAACAACTATAGTCCAAGATGAAAGGGGTTAAGTACCATTCCGCTAGCGGTAATCCTCTGAATTACACTATACATGGGTAGCTCTTGTCTTTTGACCACTTTTCTATGCTTCCCGCAATTATGTAGTAGAGTATCTTGAGGACTTCCGAGTACCTACTTACAAACCCACACCGCAGATAAGTCCCTACCTATTTTGCCTAGACTAGGTATAGAGAGCAGCCGATATCTTCCTGTACACCAAGACACAGTCAAAACATCCTCATCTAATTGTCGAAGCACTATGAATCACTGGAAGCAGATCTAACAGGTTCAAGACACCCTACATATTACCCAGTTCTTAAACTTCCAACAGCTCAATCATCTTCTCACACGCCACATCTCGTCCTTCTGATGCCAAAAGCTTTGACGCAATCGACCTTGCCTTCTCGCGCATCACTGTCCCTTCCTCGCTATGCAGGACACGGATCAACGCTTCACCTAATTCTGGTCCGTGGATAGCAGGTGCTTTAAGCTTACTTCCCCAAACACCAACACCCAGGTACTCAACGCGCGCCGCGAAATCGAAGGTATCGAACCAGGTGGGCAGGATTATTTGAGGAACGCCAGCCCTAACGATGTCATTAGCAACAGCTTCCTAATGTTTCGATTGAGAAAGACTCACCTCATAGCCTCATTATACGAATTCGCGCCCCCATGATGAACCATACACACGACACGACCCGTCTGGAGAATACTAAACGGGTCCACAGGTAGCCACTCCTCAATACGCACACGGCCTTTCTTAACCTCTTCAATGACGCCACCCAGTGCCACGGAAGTCCAATCACCGATATTCCCCTCGACACTCGGCTTCAGTTTCCACAGGACCTGAATATCCGGTCTAGCATCAAGCAAAGCACGCAACCCTAATGCAAGCTTCCGAGCCTGGATCTCATTCAAGCATACTATAGACCCGAAATTCACGAGGACTGTAGGGCCCCCTGATAACCATGCAGCCAGCTCCGGGCATTCCCGGTCGATTGGGGCGCAGGGGCGCAGGATCGGTCCGCAGAGTGTAGTATTCTCTGGGATGTAGCTTGGGAAATCAGATTTCTCGTGTGAGGCTAGGAGCAGCTGAGCTGCGTTTTCGCCAGAAGTTGAGATGACAGGGTACGGGCCTTGGATTCCTTCTGCTTGCCGGCGCTCGTTGATGCTTTTCATTATGGGGGACTGGGTTATTGTGACTCCGAGATTTACGGCAAGGTATGCATTCGCGAAGAGGTTTTTCCAGGGGAGGGGGTACGAGTATCCGGAGCATAGACTATATTGTTTAGTTAGAACAAGGGCGTACATTATGTTAGTAGTACAAGGCAAGACTGACATCGGGTATTTCCAAAGATTCCCTAGCATAGGCTGCACAACATGATCTTTCAGTGTATTCGGACTCAAAACAACATATTTACAATGCAGAGATCGACACGCATCGAAGCCCTGGGCGAATAACGGGTCCACGGCGACGAGAGACGGCTTCAACTTCTGGATGATCTCAATAATGCTGTAATAGCTCGCTACATATTCATCCGCGGTCCAGGGCACCATGTAATCCATGAGTTTGGGGTATGCATTGAGAGCGCCCCAGAAGCCGATTTCATGCGTTGTGAATGAGCCTGGGTATGGCTGGCTGGCGGTGATTGCTTGGACCATGGATCTGCCGGGGATCGGGTGGAAGGTTGCTGTGGATGGTGCCGACCGCGATAGTGAGGCTGCTCGGGTGTTGAGGTTGGTTATGGCTGTTTCTAACGGTGGGAAGGAAGCAATGTGGACATTGTAGGACTTGCGGATGAGGAATTCGTGGGCGACGGCCAGGCATACCGTAGCCTGGCCTAATTCGCAGTTTGTCAGGAAGAGGATGGTTGGGTTCGTCATTTTGATGATGGACGAGAGGAGATGATGTTTCAGAAGGGATGGAGGATAGGGAAAGGAAAGACTTATATAAGTAGTGTGAATAGCACATGCCTGCTAGTCAGTATCAAACAAGTGAATGATATCCATCTTTCAGAAAGCGAAGGCAATCACCTAATCAAAGAACTCGTTTAATCTTGAAATAACAAACATAAATTCAAGATGAGAGTAGGCAATCCCATACTAAAGCGCCAGCCAGGTGTATAGAAATAATGGTAGAAATACACCGTTCAATTTCCTAGTAAATCTGGTTATGTTCAATCCTATATATGCATTTACCTCCTATTTCAATACAGGGAAAGCTCGTTCAACAAATGATCATCTCACGCTTGGAGTGAAGATGACCGCTTGACGGTAACTCTGCTGTTCCTCTAAAGACTTCTCTACAGCTAGAAGCAGGCAAGTAGTGCGAACATGCAGCTCTATATCACATTAGCTAGCCTTCGCATAAGACAACACACCGGACAATACCTTCAATGACGACCTCATAGCTAGAGAATGCCTCGTCATCGCGATGGACGAGCACGGGGAAGTTGGAGTCTAATTTGGTGGCTTCTCGAACTCGAAATTTGAGACCAGCGGTCTTGCTCCGATCAGCCCATAGTACCTGGTCATGGGAACTATCGTTCTGCTCTTTCAAGGCTGGTGAACGGTTTACTTGATCCTTCAACCAATTCCGGAACAGCCTTATCACCCCATCCTCGATATTGACGACACTTTGAATCTTCTGCGTTCCTGGTACGACCTTGACGATGCTCGCCACGACGCACAGCTGGGAGAAGTCTTCGAATCCTTCTATATTCACCGGCCGTTTCACCTCCGGAGATTCGTCAAGCGAAACTTCCTCGCTATTCAACTCTTCCATCGGCTTGAATACGGAGTATACCGAGCCGAGTCTCCCAAGTTTCTGTGCCGTGTTAATGTTCTCATAGAGCGAGCCTTCTCCCTCGTATTTGTCGCTCAAGCCAGGCGTGCCGAGGTATTCACAGAAGACATGGGGCTCGGTCAATTTGGACGTTGGATGGAAGCACTCTAGTATCAGTTTGTACTCTGTCAAAGATGCCGAGAGGAGTAGTCGGTAGTGCAGAAGACGCAGGACCAGGGCATAGAAGCGTTGAGAGACCGTAGTCAGGTTGAGGAGCTCGCGGGTAGTAAACGGCGTTAGAATTTGCACGAACACCTGCCTCAATCATTAGAATACTGTTGTTATTCATCTTGTAAGAGAATACCTCATTAGGAAGTGAATCTAGTGTCGCGGAGTTGGCTTCCATAGTGGCTGGTGCTCTATCTGGGATGCGGGGTAGACGGACGTTCATCTAAGTCTCGCGTGGAAAGCTGGAGATTATTAGGTATGGTCCTTGCCATTTCAAAATGAGATAACCCATGGATGTATCAGAAGTCTTGACAATCTGGAATCATTTGAAGATAAGTAAGGCTTTCTGGTTTGAGATAAGACAGTTGTTTATGGAGTAGACAACCCCTCGTGACGTCAGTTGTGCTCGAGGCCTCAGGGTTCAGGCATCTATCGGCCCGAATCGGCGGACTTTCGTTTCGGCTCGCCGTTCCTGACCGGGCAGTGAGACTGGACAGATGTCACAAGAGAAATTATCCTTGAGCAGGGGACAGTAGGGCATATAGATGATGCTTGCGGATAGACAGTCTGTGTCAATCCTGCCAATTGATGCTGTAACTACAGGTATATATCCGAGGAAGCTTGTTCTCGAGGTGAACAGGATAAATTTGGAGTTGATATGGAGTACGGATAGTCCGCTCGCCACCGAATATCCCGAAAGAAATTACCCGGCAATGAGGTAGTATTCTGGATTTCTGGTCGAAAGAATAAAAATGCCCCTCCCCGGAAGAATTCCCCTTCTTAACTTCCCCGCGGCTTTCCCCTCCACATCTTCATGGCCCCTCGATAAATTCTTCGCTCCTCAGTACTCACTCATACAATCTTTGTTCACCCTCTGGAATTTCTCCAATTTGTCATATATAATTGACAATGGCTGAAAACGTTCTCGACGATATCTCTCACCGGAGATATAACCCCCTTCGCGGGGCTTATGTCCTTGTTTCCCCTCATCGTACCAAGCGTCCCTGGCAGTGAGTCTAGTAGTTCCTCTCTTTTACAGTGGTGGCTTCCGAAATCGCATCAGCTGCAAACATACTCAGCGCAAAGCTAACACGCAACAGAGGAGCTCAAGAAAGTCCTTCCAAGACAACACTGCCTGACTACGATGAGACCTGCTATCTATGCCCAGGCAACCAGCGCGCACAGGGCGATCAAAACCCCAAGTACGAAAAAACCTTTGTCTTCGTGAACGACTACAGCGCGGTCAAGGAAGAACAGGCGCCTTACCACCCTGAATCCGGAGATGGTAGGCCTTCCCACAGCAGGAAGCATCAAAACCTCACAATCTAACCAAACATCCAGACACCGAATCCTTCTTCCTCCGCGCCGACCCCGTCACCGGGAAATGTTACGTGCTCACCTTCTCCGCCGCCCACAATCTAACCCTGGCCGACCTCTCCCCCGCTGAAATCGTTCCCGTCATCAACGCCTGGACAGACATCTACATCGCCCACCTATCCCCCACCACCCCGCTCGCATCTGCCGCCTCCAAAATCCCCATCGCGGCCGACTCCCCCGCAGCACACATCCAAAAGCCGAAGGAACAGTACCGATACATGCAGATTTTCGAAAACAAGGGCGCTGCAATGGGCTGCTCAAACCCGCACCCGCACGGCCAGATCTGGACAACCAGTTCCCTCCCGGAAGAGCCCGCCGCCGAACTCGCGCAGATGCTCAAGTACCGTGCCGAACACTCAGGCAGACACATGCTCGCCGACTACGCCGCGCTCGAGAGCAAGAAGCAAGAACGCGTTGTCTTCGAGAACGACGCCTTCCTTGTCGTTTGTCCGTGGTGGGCTATCTGGCCATTCGAGACTATGATCGTCAGCAAAACACACAAGCGTGCACTCGTTGACCTAGACGACCACGAAAAGACGCAGCTCGCCGAGGCAATCGCAGAGGTAACACGGCGGTACGATAATCTCTTTGAGACGCACTTCCCGTATAGTATGGGGATCCACCAGGCGCCGCTGGATGGCACAGACGAGGAAATCGAGGCGTCGTACTTGCACTTGCATTTCTATCCACCCTTGTTGCGGAGTGCGACTGTTAGGAAGTTTTTGGTCGGGTATGTTTTCCTTTCCTCTCGTTTTCGGGTACTGTTTGCTGTTGCTGTTGCTGTTGCTGTTGCTAACGGATAGGACGTGTTAGGTATGAGTTGATGGCTGAGCCTCAGCGTGATATTACCCCCGAGCAGGCGGCGGCAAGGTTACGCGGTTGCGGCGGGGAGTTGTATCGTAAGAATTTGGATGGGAACTGAAAGCCGTATTAGCCGAGTGGATGAGGACGGTCACCTAATGAAGATATGTAGCAGTAGATCAGAATAAAATGTTCAATTGGACGACACGATCCAGTAAACTGAACAGTAGGAACTACAAAGCAGGAGCCGGAGTGAAAGCTCCAACCGGAGCCAAAGGCAGGGAATGCAAGAGAAGGAAGAGAAGCTTCGTCAAGAGACCCGATCAGTCAAGAGTCATATAATATTTCTTTTTGATTTCTAAACATGAGAAATCCTATTTCATTTCCATTGCGAATATCATATGCTTCTGCCGGAAGCAGTGCTTGCAATGCAGTAACCCAGAGCCCAACAAGGAAATCGCGAATCTAGAAAACAAGGGCAGCACCCTTGGTCTTCTTGTCTCCACTGTATCGCAGTCAGCATGTGTTCCCTGTTACGGATAATGAAAGGAGAGTAAGCGTACCCCAACTCAAAGTGCTTGCAACGCTTCAGAGCGAGCTGCTTCTTGGCCTTGCAGGCAGTGCACTCGAGACGAAGGACGACCTTCTTGGTGGTCTTGGCCTTCTTGTGGAACACGGGCTTGGTCTGTCCACCGTATCCGCTCTGCTTACGGTCGTAACGGCGCTTTCCCTGGGCGAAAAGGGAAGCCTGGATGTATCATTCGTATCAGTATTCGCTCGGTTTGCTCGACGGGGGTTCGGTGGTGTTCACCTTTCCAGCCTTGTACTGGGTAACCTTGTGCTGCTGGTGCTTGTGGCACTCCTTGGACTTGCAGTACGTCCGGCGGGTTTTGGGAACGTTGACCTGGTACGAGGGAGAAGGTGTCAGTTGTTTGCGGAAATGAAATGTTGGGGTTGCAGATATTTGAAGCGCTTCGCGTGGTCCTGGTTATCGGAGAACTGCTGACTCGATGGTGATGTTGATTTGGATTGGCTAGTATATCGAAACGGCCGTTGCGGTTTTGATTGTGCGAACAGACAGGCTCGATCGCAGAGCTTGGTAGTTTCTCTAGTCGCGAAGCTCCGTCACGAATATTCGGATTTCGTCATTTTCCAGCGCTCCGTTGTCCATGACATCCAAGTATCGATTGCGAGATTATCGAATCGTCTGCCGATTCCGGGTTCGTCTCGAAGCGTTCGTCGTCTTTCGCTGTCGTTTTGTCCGCACCGTAGGCGTCCGCGATACCAACACATCGATAGAGTCGTCGAGTTGAGCAAATTCTCCAGATCCCAGGGACTGACGGCAAGCACTTCAAATATCAAGACCTCATGCTTACCATTTTGACTGATTTGGCCCGGGGGTTGTCGGTCGGTAATTGTCTCTTGTCGGGGAGATCAAGACGGCTCACTGGGTCAGGCGTGGTTGTGGGATTTCGTTTCGCTTACGCCGGCCCTATCTGGCTGTGGACTTACTAAGCCGCTTTGGGCTAGCTGAATATTTTCCTTGAGGCCTCAGGCAGAACTGTCACCTCTCCCCATTCTTCAGCAATCATCAACTAACTACTCTATTCTAGCATCTTCAATATTTAAGGAAATTTGTTCTCGAGATTTAGATGACCCTTTCCCACAAGAACCCTCTCCCCACCCCCATACCAAGATGTCCCCTTATTAAACTCCAACCCCTCCTGCCCAATAACCCACTCCCCTTTCGCCAGCATAGCCGTACTCCCATCTTTACCCGGTTTCTCAAATCCAGGCCAATATTTTCCCCTCAACATCCCATTGACCCTCTCTACCCTATCAACCAATGCAGCCACCTTCCCCCTGTCAATATCAACCCCATCCAGACTCACAAACCGCGCAATCGTAACATGCGCTGAAGGCACAATATACCTCGCGCCAGGATTAACTCCAGCTTCCAAGACCCTATCCGCTAAATCGCGCCTCAGATGGTGATATGTATAGTTATACCCATTGCCATCGACGTCTTCAGCAGAAGACAGAGACGAAGGATGTGGCTCTCCCGCAGCCGGAAGAAAACTCAGTGCCATCGCCGAGGCATCGTAGCTTAGCATAGGCTTGACTAGGCGTATGCGGTGCTCAGTCTTGGATGTATAGTCTACAAGTTCTGCCGCCGTGCCGTCTTCCAGAAGACGGGTGGCCAGAGCGTTTATTTCGTCTTCTGTTCGTGAACTGGCTATCTCTAGGGTTGTTGCGTGGAGGGAAGATGCGGGGGAGAGCCAGATGTCTGTTTTTCGTGAGCTTCTAACTGTCTTGTGGTAGTGTAGTCTAAGAGCTGGGTGGATGTACTAACCAGGCGCAACATCGCTAATCTCTCGGTGGATCTCAGCGATCAAGTCCCTAATATGCTGCGGCGGCCGAGCATAGAGGTTTAGATTATGACGGTGATCGGTGAATGGTGCAGGTACAGGTGTTCCATTCGACTCTGCGTCTATGTCTGAGGCTTGTTCTTGAGCAACCAATTTCGCTAGGATCTCATCGACTTGCCAGCCTGGGAAGTCTAGATGGAGGAGTTTCTCCTTCTGTTGCGCGTTTCTGTTGCTGCGATGAGATTCATAGCGGGATTGGATTTGTTTCTGAGGTGAGGTTAGCAGCGGTCCGAGTACTGTATTGATGATTTTTGGGAAGGGTCAGGTACAGGGTCGTTCTGGCAGTCGAGGAGCAGTTTATTGAATGGGTTTATTGTTGCCAGTGACGCATTGGTTGTCGGGAGAGTCATGGTTTTCTGGACTGGTGTATCATGAAGTTAAAACGATGGCTATATATAACGGCTAAAGTTGTTTTTTACTAAGGGCACTACCATAAATATATATATTTCTTTTTCAGCAATGTGACACGTGGAGAACAAAGATAGAGCCAGTCTGATTTTCAAGATTCATCTAATAGAAAATAATTTATCTATATATCTTGACTAGAGATATCTTCAATGTTGCTTTAGTAGTAGAGGAGCCTATACCAGGCACTCGCAGTCACTCTGATAGTGACTGCCCCACCAATACCCCGCCACTGTCCGTCATCTTCACTCTCTCTGTCCGGGCCATCTCCATCCCGAGGCTCTCTCAAACCATCTCCTCACTCATTTGACCTCTTAGATCACCATACAAAAAACTCCCTTGAAACGCCTAGAGCAGCCAACCGAGCAAGATGTTGATCAAGTGAGTGTTTAACTCACTTCGCATACGCACGCATCATACCATCCGCGCAGCCACTAACGGGCGTTTCCAACAGAGTCCGTACACTTACCGGCAAGGAGATCGAGCTGGATATCGAGGTTGACTACAAGGTATATCACCCTTATTATATATGTTCGCTGTCTTCACCCCCGTATCCGCGACTGCAGCTTGCTGACTATCGTTCTGCACCAGGTCTCTCGGATCAAGGAAAGAGTTGAAGAGAAGGAGGGAATCCCACCCGTGCAACAGCGGTTAATTTTCGGTGGAAAACAAATGTATGCCGCTCTCGAAAAGTCCCCTATTTGGCTATGCTGTCGTGCTTACCTTTTTTCTTCCGCCCCGCAGGGCCGACGACAAGACCGCCCAAGATTACAACCTCGAAGGTGGCGCAACACTACATCTCGTCCTTGCCCTCCGAGGCGGTTGCAGCGCTCTGTAACCGTCATGAAATGCTGGTCGATTGAATGACGTACCTTTCTGGAAACTCGAGTGACATGTCTTCTCCGATGATAGCGAAGCCAAACGGTGGATTATCCGAGCTAGGTTGGAGGAGATAAAGACGCGAGACCTAGGGTTGCGAAGTGCTCCACGCTTAATATACCCAACATTATGAAGAGGGTGGCTTGTCTTGTTTCCGGATGGTTTGGTCTAGGAGACGCCTGCCAGGATAATTTCAGCATGAAACAATAGCATGATGCGCTCACGGATGGCGCATCCCCTGATGTCTTATGAAACCAGTGATGAAATATTAAAGTCTCCATTCCTCGTCGGTAGCGAATAGAGTGAAGTCGCAAATATGTGCTTGGTCGTCAAAACATCGCAGGAATGACTTGAAGGACGTGGAGAGGATCTGATTTGAAAGTAAAATCGGAATCGTAAAATCAAATAGACGGCAATATGTAGCTTGAACCCAGTCCCTGATAAACTCCAAGACCCTGTTTGATATCCCCGAGAGAAGCAAAATCTAAGCAAGTTTCCGAGAATAATTGTATACCACAAACCCAGCGCCAATTGCTAACGATGATAGAAAAAAACGCCCTATACAAGTATGAAATGGCGAGAGTAAGGTCTAGGTTAACCTCTTTTTCTTCGGCTGGATAAAAACATTGGAAGCGGGCCTTTTGCGGATTATTGCACGTGGTGGTGGTGACATCCTCGAATCGTCCGGGTCAGTATTTATTCCAGATTCGGATGACCTATAGTCCTCTGAGTTCGCAGTCGAAGTTAGTCGAGGATGCGACTTTGGCGTTATTTCTGATGAATGCCGCGAAGATGAGAGGCCCCGTTTCGCCGAAGAGGACTGCGGTGCGGTATTATTGGAAGGCGAAGACGTTTGGGTACGGCCTGAAGCAATTGCACGTAATCTGTCCTCCCTTTCTCGCAACGATGAGTTAACCGCAGGACTGACTTGGCTTCTATTATTAGAAGTAGGCAGCACGCTTGACCGCCCAGGCGCTCGTAGTGATGGCCTTCGAGCAACTGGGGGCTCAGCGGGCCGACGATGTTCCTCGATTAAGGAACGTGGCGCCTGTCTGACTTGGGTGGCCCTGTTGTTGAGCTGCTTCGTCGGGACTGCCAGTGCAGGATTTCTCTTTTTTGCGGCAAATATGTTGCTTTTCTTCTGTGGACGAGGGGCGGACGGCCTCTCAAAGGACCAGAGGGGGGATCCCATCGGGTCGGCGGACGATCCGGTGCCCCCTTTTGACGAGAATTCAGGCTTGATGCCGCCCATTTTCCGGTCAAAAGAGGCATACCGCTGTTTCGCTGTTGGTCGTTCTCGAGGGAGGGGGACGACTCGACGGTCGGTGACGAATTTGGCACTATGTTTGGCACGTTCGGTACTGATGCCATCAAGGGCCATCTTGAGTTTCTCCGCATCCTCATCCACAGCTCGTTGTATCTCCTCTCGCAATTCGCAGTATAGGTCGTACCAGCAGTCCGGCTGCTCGGGTAATGATATTTCGTCCGATCTGGGTATATCTCGTCTGATAAATTCGTGCCATAGTTCGGCGTCGTCTCGCATAAGGTGGGGAGATTGTATTTCAAGGGCTCTCTAAACGTCTGTCAGTATCAGGTACTTAGTACCACGCAACTGCGACGCAACTAACCAGTTTCTCGGGACTCTCGATCTTCAGAAGAAAGGGGCGTGCAAGCGCATAAGGAATGTTGCCGATATCATTAAGATCTGAATAACGAGTAAAGTCAGTATACCTGTAGAGTAAATCAAGAAGTCGCAGGCGCCTCCTTACACTTCACGTTCCGAATCGCAGTTGCTGTGCACAGCTGGCGTAAGGTCTGGGCCGGCATAGTCGAGTAGTTGAACGACAACCAAAATGGAACCAAAAAGAGATCATGGACGTATTATAACATATCATACTAGCAGAAAGGCATGAGATAGCCGCCCGGAACTCGAAAATCAGATCATGGATGCAGGTAAGTACTCTGTAGATCCAGCTGAAGGGATGTGGATGACGACTGATCGCTCATCACATGATTTGCGGCTACCTTTCACAACAACGAGTCATTCACCAACCAAGTTTCAGTCTTTGACCTGGGCTCTTTATTATCCCTTATTTTTCTTGGAGATCTAGTATTTCATGGTGAATGATCTCTCCACTCGCTGATAATCTAGTACTATGCATTAAATTATGACCAATAAGGTGATTAGAAGAGCTATCAACCATGGCTTCTCAATTGACAAAGCGATTGAGCTCATTAACAGGCAAATTAGAAATAAAGCAACATCTCTATATCAAACAGAATGACTCGTTCAGTATGTGCCGCTTTTTCTTATACCTCAAAGCCTCGCCGTCCATCATCCCGTGGACATAACATTCCCCTATCATCACATAGCATAACATCTAGATGTGGAACCTGCGAGTAGGATGGGAGCGACTGATCTGGTGTTGATAAGAGGATAGTTGGGCGGCCACCGACAACATTCCCATCACCTGAAGCAGACATGACTCGCGGTGGAGGATGCTCCCCTCGCCTGCGAGTTGAAGGGTAAATATCCTGGGAGCGAGAGTCTGAAAGGGTTCGCTCTCCGCTGATGTCAGGGAACACTGAAGAGCCCAGGTTTCCGTTTCGGGACCGAGATCAAATTGAAGGCGATCGTTGATGCCGGTATTAAACTCCTCGGACACGCGGCACATCTGGCGAATTCTTTCCTGGCCTCTAACGAAGAACGGAAGAGGCATGGGCGAAGATTTCCCAGGGAATTGATTGACGACCGCAGTAGAGGGTGGTAGACCGTGCAAGAGCGATTTCCTGGATAATACACCGTCGGCCAAACTAGGGCCGTTTCATCAATTTGGAGAGCACCGCCCAGTCTCCCGCCAGGTTGCCGTCGGACATCACGCTGTCGCTGTCGCTGTCGTTATACTGAAGAACATGCCTTATGAATCTGATGGCCCTGGTGCTATCTTTTCCTGTCTAACCTAAGCCAGACACACACCCCCTGCGCCTTGTTATACATCTTCGACATCTCTTTCACCTGGTCACTCTCCTCGCTTTAGATCTGAAGAAAATATCTTTTCGTCCTGGATGAGGAAACCCTTGATTGTTGCGGGAACTGAGGGGTCCAATGGGAGTAATAAGAAGCAGAGAATGGGTTACATAGTATGCGCTTCCCATTTGTTTCTTCAGTACATTGAAGAGATGGAAATCATTTGGAATCCATCGTGCAGTGAGGAAAGCCGGGCTGAACCCTCGGGGTGATTGTGAACGCGAGCCTCATCCCTCGAGGGGCTGTGATGCGCGTCAACATGGTAAGCTGTGATCTAACTACATATCAATTGTGCACACTTCTGCATGCTTATTACGGCGTGGTCTATTCCAAAACTCATAATGTCACCATCACAGGTTATATCAATTCAAAAATTCCCCTCTGACCAACTAAAGCAGAGGTAGACTTGATCGCAACCAACTTAAAGGTCTAGGGCTACTTCTAGTCCTTGTTTAAGTCTACCTAGGTACATCCAGCATCCCGGTGGGAATAGCCTGCAAAAATTCGAGAGATTACGAAGAAGGCGAAGGACGATCTAGGTAAAAGTCACATTTCATCAACTCATTTTACGTTTTCCTCATGTTGATAGATAGTCCTAGCCATCGTGTAGTTTCTCGCGGTACCCCGTTCATTCTTGTCCAGACATCCTTTCAATCTAACGACGGGCATAGACGAGAGATAACCTGAATGTATCAATTACGTTAGCACGCTCATCTTGAATAGAATGGAAAACAGAACCACACCCCTCTCAGTTTCCCCCATGGGAAAGGAGAATCCCAAACGTACCTCAGCTGTCTCCGTAGAGATCAATCACTCATCAAATTCAAGCGCATCGTGGTGTCTCACCAGCGGGCCAGACGCAGTACCGGCTACCGCAATCAGCAGCAAGCTGCCAGTTCCTTCCATTGCAGACCGCGATCGAGTGGTAGGTGTTTGCGCAGTCATATCCAGCACCAGAGCATTTGCTGCCAATGGCAACGTATGCAGAGGATAGAGCCGGGAGGGAGGCGAGGAGGGGGACGATGCTGAGGAGCTTCATTTTTGTTTGGATCGAGTTGTTTATCTTGATGGACTGTGTTCGAGTGTGCTAGATTGTGGACGCTTGAAGAGAAGAGAAAGCAGAAGGGACGTACGGAGCGGCATTTATACCCTTTTTCTCGTGTAGCATAGTAGCCATCCGGGTAGGACACGGTACGGTGTGCAGTTATCCGCTCCTTCAGGCATTCCAAATTTTTGTCATGCCACTGTATCTCAATTGTATAAGTGGCTGCGGAGATCGAAGATCATACCATACTCCCGCGCGCAGAATGAACCCCGATTCAGGACGCGCCGGAAAGAAAAAAGCCCCCAGGAACTCCATATTTACCCCCCAAGGTGCCCATTGGGATAGACTTGCATACTCCGGAGTGACTTGTCTTACAGTGGCATGACAAAATTCTTCATTACCCCACCTACTATATGATGCCTAGTTACTTGTACCTGCCACACCTGGGCCTTGAAGGATGGAGATGAAACGAGAGTTGACCATTTAGGTATTGGATGGAAGACAAGGCTAAGAAGTTCTAGTCCCCAATGCTCTTCTGCAATGCGTCGGCTGCAGATCGACGATCCTGTACAGATTGCCAGTTGCGGATTTACCGATTTCGAAGTAAGCCTCTCAGTGCTCACTCGTCCTCGTCCAGGTCCGACAATGTTATTATCGTTTCTTCAAGGAGCGAACTCAGATATAAAAGGTGCACTGTCGCGCAGATAGGCGTGTGGTCGAGGCTTAGGATGAGGGCTGTGCTTTGGGGCCAGACTGTCGAAATAGACCGCCACGGACTTGTCTATTGGCTGTCGGCTAGATATTCTGTCCAGGGTCCTTATGGGGAATCAGGGACTCGCGTGGGTTAGACTCGAAACTCTTCTCAGCATGGAGGATAAACAGCATACTCGCCCGTCCACGGGCAGCTTTGTGACGGGTTGATTGGTTACATTATTTGATTAGGATCCAATAAAAAACACTCACGCACCACTAGAAATCATGAGCCTGTTGCTTCAGTGCCGGGGTGTGTGATATACCAAGCCTCATCACCAGGTCTTATCGCTTTAGAGCGGATCAAACACCCCCGAACCACTCCCACCACCACCGCTCCAAAACCCGCCTGAGAAATTCTCCAGCGTCTCAAAGTCCGGCACCCAGAATGGCCCGTTGCCCTCCTCAAGATCGATCCACGGCGCGAGCTGTAAAGCCATCCGCACCCCGTGATCTTCGCTGCCTGTGTCGAGGGTTGCCCCGATGCAAGGACCCTGTCCTTGTCCTTGGCCGTGTGTTTGGGGTTGAGTCGTAGCCTGTGGCTGTGTCTGAGTCTGGTTGCGGGTGAAATCTGGGGTCACACCGAGACCTGTAGTATGAGTATGCGTGTTCGTGTACTCCGGCGCCGTGGTCATCGCGGGGTCAACATTAGGACCAACAGCAGGACCAGGAGTATAGGTATGACCAGTTGATGCCTCGAATGCAGGTCCAATCCCAAGTCCAAGTCCTGCCCCCCCACCCAAACCACCATATTGCTGCGCGGTCATTAACTCCGCCATCCTGGCCGTCTTAGCCGCCTCGCTCCCCTGTAATTTCTCCATCGCTGCGTTAACGAGCAACTCGAACGCATCGCGGTACTTCTTCACCCATGTCGCGCGCTCACCCATGACAAATAGCACAGTCGAGCACGCGCGAATATCATTACTCATGCCCACGGACCACACGCTATCGCTATGCGTCCAGAGCGCATACAGTAGTGTAATACCAGCCATGAAGACCGTCTGCACGGCTAAGAACGAGTGTCCGTATTCGAGCGTCTGATGGAGTCGTTTATGTGTTTGGCAGATATCGCCTGCGGCGCGGAGGCAGATGTGGTAGTAGGGGTCTGTTAGCGGGAGGGAAGGAAGGAAGGGCTGGATGAGGAGGCGGAGAGCACGGTTGTAGTGGAGCATTGGGTAGTCGAGGTCGGAGCCGGAGAAGCGCTGGAAGGCGGAGGATTTCCACTCTTCGAGGTCGAGGAAGAGGCGGTCCATTTTGGGGCGGATTGTGTGCAGGGGGCGGTCGGCGCGGTAGATCTTGTATTGGATGCGGGAGTCGATGCGGCGGAGTTTGATGAGGTAGATGGCGAAGGTTAGGGTTGTTATGCGGTGGTTGGGGTTGGGATCCGTGGTCGTGGTGTTGTTGGTGTTTTCGGGAGAGGTTGTGGTTGAGGTGGAGGGTGGTGAAGGGGGTGGCAGGAGAGCTGGGTCGCGGACGTCGTCGTCGACGTCTACGGGGAGCGGGAGGTCGATGTGTCTGTCTGCGATGCTGAAGGGGCGTCCGAGAGACATGGAGACCACTCGTTCGAGGTAGTAGACTGTCCAGAAAAGACGGCGCCGCATCTGCGCGGTGATAGGATCGAGGTTGATTTCGTTCGCCCTGCGGTGTAGACCGAGATCAATTGCCGTGCGCATGGCCAGACCGATCATGTACCAGACGCCTTGGCTGGAGGCAGACCGGAGGTGATAAACGACCAAGAGGGTCATGGCCTCGACGTTCTCAACAGAGCGTGTCTCACACATGGCAGGCACTTGTTGAAGGGCTGTGATATAGAAACGCTAGTTGCGTGTTAGCATCTTTCAGTCTAGGTGAGACAGCGGAGAAAGGCTGAGTTACCTCTGGCGGAACATAGTCGTATCTCTCGCTCAGTTGCATTGTGGTTGCGCCAATAGCATACGTCAAATACAGCTTGAATATCCCAAACCTTTCATACTTGGCGAGCTCCTCCCGCTTGGATTTGGCTAGTCGCCAACGGTCCTCATGCAAGCGCCATAGCTCCTTGCGGTCGAGAAATGGGTAGCGAACATGAAGTCTCGTCAAATACGCGTGGAGGATGCGTCCACCCATTTCATCATTCGGCGGCTCCGTGCTCTTCGCGAGGAGTTCCTCCATGCGTAATGTACGCGGGCGATCTAGACCAGGGTCCGAAGGTGATGGTTGCGGAGGGAGACCAGACAGTCCTGGACCAGAAGACGCCGGCCCATTTCCTCTTCCCCCACTGGAAAGAATAGGCTGATTACGCGACGGAGACAGAACCTGATTCCATACCGTCGCCTGAACCATCTCGCCTAGATTAGCAGCTAGCGAGAGCCCCGAGCTGGAACCGATGTACGCGGGTGCTTCAGATGAATTGATGGCGAGGAATCCGACCAATTCCCCGACGGCATTGTGGTCAATACCATTTCCACTGCCGTTGCTCACGGCTGGATTTGTCTGTCCTGCCTCCTGGTTGTGAGGAGATAGAAGGGCCCCTACTGGATATGCGCCATGACTTGCCCGACTACTCGTCGTTCTGGACTCCAACTGTGACTCGAGATATGCAATGCGGTCTTCCAATGCGCGGGCATACCTATTTGTGCATTAGCAGCTGCAGCATGCGCAATGATGACATAACCTACTCGCTCTGGGACCCGTTTTCCTGCCGGACTGATGTCTTGTCGCATTCAGCGCCGGCTCTGAGACAGTTGGAGCAGGTCGGATACTCATTATCGCACTTGACATAGTCAGTTTTACGCATGTGAATGGAGTAATGCGGCGTTTATGCTGACCTTCTGCTTCCGGGTCTTGCATCGTGTGCAGGCCGTTCTTCCACGCTTCCGCGGATTATAATCTCGGTATGGGGAAGAGGCTCTTGTCTGGGGAACAGACAAATCAGAGGGATTCATGACTGGCTGTTGAGTCAGTCATTGTTGATAATGCCCTGGAGATAGAAGATAGTTGGAGAAGGAAACATGAATTGATGAGTCTGGAGAAGCGCCAAGACGCGTTCCGTGGGCTTCTGAAGCACTAGTTCAGGCTTATCAGCGATCCAGTGATATCTCTATCTTTCTATCTGCTAATTACATAGAACCGCCACGTTTGGGCTAAGATCCTGTACCAATTATTAAACCGAAATGTATACGGAGTAGTATGAGATGAACAAGGTAAGAAAGCGTCATTAGCGGCGATAGTTGACGCGGGCTGTTTGCCGTGTGGTATATCGCATGAAATCAACAGTGCGTATGGGGAATAATTATGCGAAAAATACTGTCAAGCCAGTAGTAGAGAAGCCAAATATGTCAAGTAGGAGAGAGAAGGCAACAGTGGTAGGAGAGGCAAGGAGAGATGCTGGTATCGAATATAAATGACCAACCAAGTCTAGATCAATATGCAAAACATGGGACCTTGGCAGGAATGTCAGACCGGAGTGAAATCAACTAGGTAAGTTCAGTCGCTGGTCAGCAATGAATGATAATTATAAACATAGTTCACTTACCAAGCCTAGGTCAAAAAAAGGTTTGGAAAAGCGCATTCAGACGAATGTGATTTGAGATGAAAGGAGAGGTAAATGAACGTGGGAAGTCTGCGGTGGGTGCACCGCCTGGCCGTATCCTACGTAGGGCTATTTTGGGAATGAACAGGCCCAAGTGGGACATCCAAAGATCCCACTGTGGGCGCCCAGGGCGATGGTGCCCCACGTGTGCTAGCTCTACGAGCACTGTCGTATCTGTGGGTGTCACTTGGATTTTCCACGGTGGCATGAGCAGTTGCGACAGGTGCTGGCGGGCCTACCCCGGGGGGAATTACCGCATGATCTGGAACAACACGTGGGGGGATATATTGACCACCTGTGACATTTCCCTGGTTTGGAAAGAAGCTCTGGTTCATAGATCCGCAAGTCGTGCACGTGAACTCGATCTTGAAATTTGTGAAACTTAGCTGGGGAGCCGAAGGATGGGCAGGTTGATGGAGTTGGGTGGGAGAAGTGGGCTGTACTGTATGTCGTGGAGAATGATGGCTGGGAACTTGTATAGGATAGGATGAGCTAGACTGCTGTTGCAGAGCATGGCCGACGGACGTCCGGTCGTGCGGTAAAGTTGCCGTGGTCTGTAGAGGTGTTGTAGGAGGCAGCGATTGTTGTGCCTGGACTGTAGGCCGCATTCCATGGGTATTATGTAATTGAGGATGCGGCTGTACCGGCTGTACATGAAGAGCTGAATCCGGGAGGCTTGGGTTGCGTGGGACTTCGTTCTGCTGCTGCTGAATACTGTCGGCGAGGCCTGGTTGAAGGGGTTCAGGTGCCCATCTCTGGCCCGGTATTCCACTATAAGCCGAACTCTCTGCCTGCCCTTCCAAAGGTGGCAGTTGACTCTCCTGCGCATCTTCCCCGCTGGACGAGTTGCCAGCATCGCTTTGATCCTGCGAATCATGTTGCTGCAGTCGTATAAGAGCCCTCTGAGCTTGTCTGGTAGAGATGTCATATCCATGATACCGCTTGACGGCGTCGACAATGTCCTGCGCCTTTATCTTGGTCCTCATGTCGAAAAGCTTGGGTATCTCGCTAAGAAGGAACCGCACATGGGAAGCTTCCGAGCGAGCTGGAGTCTTTGAGGTGGTGGTCGCGTTTCTTCGGCAACTGTGGCTGTCCTGCAAGCTGCTTATATATGTCGCATTTCTATTTGCGCGGCAGACAACGCGAAAAAAGCAGTTGTTGGACGACCGACAGCCTATCACGACGCTTTTCTTGTTGCTCCGCGTCACCCGAAGCTCCCAATGTTGCCTCACAGATATGCTCCGTACCAGTGCCTTGAAATCCTCCAGCGTGGGAAACCGTTGGCCCACGTGGAGGCCCGAATACATCTCCGTCATCTCGATTAGGGGGAACGGCGTAAAGGGAACGGCAGCGAGTCGATATCGAGCGTACTTTCCATTCCATTAGTGTAGTCTCAGTCGATATTGCGGGATCATGAGTTCCGGAGCTCGGTTTCGCATGGTTCATACGCGTTGAATGACATGTAATTTGAACGAGACAGATGGAAATTCGACAGAGCAGAGACAGAGCGTAAATAGATGCAGAGGTCACGAAAAGAGCCTCGGAGGGTGTCGGTACGAGATCGCGTTCTGATCGAGCTAAACGCCGTAGCTTTCTCCGATGCCGGTAGAGGCGAGCTTGGCGGGTGTGGCTATACACCCGTTAATGTCTAAGTAGTGAGAACAGAAGCAGTAGTAGTACGTCGAAGCAGTAACAACAAGTGATTGCACGTAGCTGGGAGGTTTGCACAGTTGCAGGTGACGGGAGGGTCACTTCCGCCTTAGCGTGTTGGATCTTCAAGACTCCAGCTCGATCTACCATCAACCATCATCCCTCTTTTAAAGCCAGTCCAGGCTGTCTTCGGTGGCCGAACAAGCGAGACACATAATCCCCCGCCCTCATCGCTACAAAGAGCGAAGAATAAGCTCATCCCTCATGACGTCTTACGGGCTGCTTGATCAGGTGGACGAAGGTCGGGTCTAGTCGTGCCAGCGCAGATTTGTCTCGGAGCTAACTTTCCTCCCGTTTAGATGCCCTCCACAAGTCGCGCTTACTGAATGTCGAAGAAAAACCTTTCAAGCGGATTTCCAAGCGTCTTTTGAATCCCGATTCCATTGTTCTTTCGAATGCGACACTCCCTCCCACACCTCCGCCCGAGGGAATCGACGAGGCGACAGCGGAGGCAGAGAAGCAGAAAAAATTCGATCAATGGCGCCAGTTCCGCGACGATGTGTCCTTGGATTTTGCCGCTTTCGAGGGGAGCATTGCCCGGATTCAATTCTTACTCACAAGCAATGAAAAGGAGCGGGAGCGATACGTAGCCGAAAAGGAGCAAATTCTTTCTACGATGCAGGCCGTGCGGGAAAACACATCAGATCTGCGCGTTCAATTGGGTGAAGCACAGCGGCTTCTCGCATTACGAAAAAGCTACGACGAGCAGACGGAAAAGATCACCAGCAACAGGCTCCTGAAACCGCGAGAGGACCAGAAGGCGAACCTACAGAAATTAGAGGTGGAAATTGCTCAGTTGGAAAGAGAAAGCAAGGACTATGCGACGACATGGGCAGAGAGGCGAGAACAATTTGGTCGCATTGTTGATGAAGGGATGCAACTTCGACGCCTTATTCGAGACGAGAAGGAGGAAGTAGAACGCCGAGAAGGTATGCAAGAAGACGAGGATGGAGACGATGGCGAAGTATCGAAGGGAAAGCAGAGCGGTGCCAACACACCTCGACCGGACCAAGAAAGCTTGACACCCTCTCAGCATGGCCATGATGAAGGGGGTCGTTCTCCTAATCTGCATGCGGACAAAACGACCCAAGGAGCAGGAACGCCACTACGGCAAGTTATTACCGCTGAAGACGAGAACAAGCGGGCAGCCGAACAAGAAGACTCGGCGATGGTGGATGAGGGCGAGGTGACTGGCGATGAAGGCCCAGAACGACATGATGAGCTAGAGGAAGGCGAAGAATTGCAGGATAGTCGCAACGCCGACAAAATGGACACTACATAGCGAGATACCATCGTTCATGCATTTATGGAGTCAGGAGTTAGGTAGTGGAACCCCCATTGGAGAGATATCTCTTAATTTACATTATTTTTCACTTCGTGATAAACATAGTCTTCATTGATTTCTGTTTCTCACGCAATCTCTCGCTCGGCGGTTCTGGCTTGCGCAATGGCTGCCTTTGCGGCATTGATGTGCTCAACATTGCTTTCGGCGCCCTTCTTGCCCTCCTCGACCTGTTAAATGTCTCAGTCGAGGCAACAGATTGCATAGCGGTGTAGCTTACCAGTAGGCTGTTTAGCTTGGCAATCGCATCTTCAATCTTCGCCTTCAAAACCGGGAACACACTTTCTGTCTCAGCAACCGCAGCACTCTGGTATTGGGCGATCAGGAATTAGCTTTTGGTGGTTTCAGACGATCCAAGCACAACGCACCTCTTGTTTCAACAGGTAATCCCTGTTCTCATCCTCACTGGGAGCTTGTGCTTCCAACTTTTGGATTCTTCCCTTTTGTTGCTCCAGCTCGCGTTTGTACGAGACCTCTTCCTTGATCAGGCGCTGGACTGCACCCGTGGCGATTTCCAGTTGGGATAGTGGCGCCATGATGACAGACTCCTGAAGGCAAATTATTAGTTCATTCTTGCCTTTTGTCTCAGTTAAACATGAAGATGAGGACAGCACTAGCCCATGTAGCTATAGGCAGCGGGGAATGTATCTTTGCTTTTTCGGCCCTTCTCCGTGCAACTCAGAAATTCAAGGAGTAAACTGGCCAGGACTTACCTTTAGTAGCAACTATTTCTTTGGTTGAATGATACTAACTTATTGACAGCTGTTGATGTAGCAAAGTTATTCCATCTCTGCCCCTCAATGACGCTGTCGCTGAGCCCAAAAGAGAAACTTTGCACTGTTTGCATTTCGGGTCTACCGAGCACCTGATTGGACCATCCTCTACCTTTCAGCTTAAGCCCAGGTTGTCAAAGCTTCAACAAACGAATAATGTCTCACGGACCTCGGTCCTCAATTTCCATTTCATCGACTCGCTCGGAGCAGTGGGCCCACGAACCGGGCAAATGCTGACGTCTCAATCACATTTCAGCCTGACTTACGGCATTTTTGAGAGGACCGTAGAGCCATAGACGGATGGCTCTCTCAGCCTTGCCGTTAAACCTTGTCCAAAACTTTCTTCGCGTACGGAGTACTTGCCGGCTTTGCCGCCTTTGCTATGGTCGGCCAGCACGCGTCGAGGCTGGGGCGATGAGGCTCATTGCCGCTTGGTTCCCCACGATCCTTCAGGGCTTCAGCCGGGCGTCACAATCATCCACTAACAAGGCCGAATTCTCCGCTAATTATTGCCTTACACAAAAGCTGCAGCATCAATACGAAATTACAGGTCGCTTGGTTTGTTGCTAGGAGGGCACAGCTGCGGCTGTGCATGCCGATGGTCAAACATGTTTCTACTAATCATTATGGTTTTCAGTACCGGGGCACCTTGCAGGGCAACGGCCAAAGAACAGGGTGGCACGGCATGAAAACCTAGTAAACTGGGAGTTTAAAACCCTGCCTTTCCTCCGTTGGCTACTTTTTCCCCTTCTGCATACTCCTACACTTCGATCAAAACAGTCACCATAGTCTATCGTCAAAATGAGGTGTGTGATCTGACCCAACACTCATGCGAATCTTGTTCTCATCCAAGTCTTTGCAGATATGCTATTGCGAATCCAGACGAGTATCTCGTGCTCACTGGAGCCGGGGTCGCGGACATTGAGATATGCAAAAAGGCCTGGGTGATGCCATGGCAGAGAGTATGATTCCGTCTCCCATGGTTTTCAAGAAATACCTCACTCTCTTACTCTGTTACTGATGACTTGCTCTAGTGCGCGAGGATCTCGGTCATGCCATTCGATTTCCCTCTTACTCTCCAGGTATGTCCCAACTGCCACGAGCCACATCCCATGTTTTCAATCTAACGTCGCTCAAGGCTATGACGGTCGAGAAACTTCAATTTTCCCTACCCGCCGTTTTTACTATCGGTCCAGATGACGAGATTTCAGCTCTCAAGAAATATGCTCTGTTGCTGTCTGGGAGCGCGGATACCCCCTCTAGGCAGACACAGACAAATGCCAATGTCAATCCCAGTCCCAATGCACCAACAACCAGAAACCACGTCCAGGATATTGTCAAAGGAATCATTGAAGGGGAGACGAGAGTGATTATTTCCAGTATGACCATGGAGGAAATTTTCAAGGAGCGTCAGGTGTTCAAGTCGAAAGGTTTGCAGGTTCATACCCCTTTCCCCAGCTTGGTGCTGACAATATTGAACAGTCATTGCCAACGTCCAGAATGAACTTGCGCAATTTGGACTTAAGATGTACGTCCATTCTAGCCTGCCGGTTTTCATGCTGACCTGACCATCTAGTTACAATGCCAACGTCAAGGAACTCCAGGACACTGGGGGAAGCGAGTACTTCGCTTTCTTGAGCCGAAAGGCCCACGAAGGAGCTTCAAACCAGGCCAAGATTGACGTCGCGGAGGCTCGGATGAGAGGTGAGATTGGAGAGGCAGAGAAAACGGGTCGCGCAAAACAGGAGATCTCCAAGATCGATGCGGATACCGCCGTCTTGGAGACAAAGCGAAAGGCTGAAAAAGCAAAAGCCGACTCGGAGCTCACCAACCGCCAGACGGAGCTGAATGCCCAAATCCAGATGGGCAAGATCACCGCCCAGCGTCAGAATGAAACAAAAGATGCCGAGCTGCAGAAGATTGTCGAACTGAAACGAGCGGAGACGGAGCTTGAGCGCCTCAGAGCTTCGCAGGTCACAAAGAGCAAGGTTGAACGCGAGTCTTCTCAAGAAAAGGCCGATGCTTCGTATTATACGAGCAACAAGGCTGCAGAGGCCAGGCTGTTTGAGCAGAAGATGGATGCTGATGCTAAATGTAGGCCTGTCAATTCCTTTCAAGTACGTCGAAGTTGCTAATCAGTCCTAGTCTATCGTGCGTCCAAAGACGCAGATGCTGCCTTCAATACTAAGAAGCGCGAAGCTGAAGGAGTCCTTGAAATGGCCAAGGCGTACGGTTCCCTTATCGATGTTCTCGGTGGCCCTGAGGCCTTCCTTCAATGGAAGATGATCGAGACTGGCATGTATGAGAGACTGGCTCTGGCGAACGGCAAAGCTATTCAAGGCCTCCAGCCGAAGATCACAGCGTGGAACACTGGTGGTAAGCATCAGTCCTTTCCTTCTGTCTACCTTTGGCGTACGTCCTGACATTTCACTGTTCAGACGGTACAAGCAACCCCGGAGATGTGATGGGCCCTATTCGGAACATCATGCAGGGCCTTCCTCCTCTCCTCAGCACAATTCACGACCAGACCGGCATCAAACCTCCACAATGGTTTGCTCAGCTACCGGAAAACACCAACGAAAAACCCAAGGCAGTTACTAATAAGTAGACACACTCTCAAGTACACCGTGACCTAAACCATTGTCTTTTTTTTTTTATTCTTGCTGTTGCTTCGTTAGGCTTAGTTACTCTAATGATACCATTGTTTCGCTTTCGTGGCTCATGATTTCTAGTAGTGTGTGGGTGTTTTATTGGATCCTAACCAAATAATGTAACTAATCTACCCGTTACAAGCTGCCCGTCGACGGGGCGAGTATGCTGTTTATCCTTCATGCTGAGAAGAGTTTCAAGTCTAACCTATGCACAGATCTATAGATCAGTAACAGAAGTTAGTTGCTGTAGGAAGAGAATGCGTCTTTTTGTATCACAACCTTGAAGTGTCCCATGCGCTTCCCTCCCGGGTCGTGCCTTCCTTGACTGACAGAAATAGCTGCAAGGAAGGAGCGACCGTCAATGAGCCTTCCTCATGTGGTACCCATACTCTTAAGGAAGGAGAAACCAACGCTCCTGCCTATTTTATTAGAACCTAAAAAGGAAACTGCGACCAAGCAATGCCTTCCTTATATGGTAGGTATTTTAAGGAAGGGGTGGGACATCGAAATTTGAAGACGGCGAAGGGGTACCCTATCTCCCTTGCAATCCTTCTGCTCAATCATCATTCCTACTGGCCTAGTTCGTGTTGTTTATTATCTCCATGGTCCTATTCACAATTGCACTAACTACTGGGATTTAGTAGCCATATCTCTGATAGTATGTCGCATTAATGTTAGGTCTGTATGGGCTAGGAAGTACATACCCCAAAGAGGCGCCGTCACTTGAATCGGAGAGTCTACGGGTCTACTACCCCGAATAATGACTTGATGCGATCTCCTTGCTTTTTATTACCTGGTCCTTTCTTTCCGGGTGCAAGGGAGACATGCACAGAGACTGGTAAGTCGTGCACAACCAAAGTATTTCTTGCTACTATGTTGTATACCCGCGTATCTTGCCGACTCTGCGGAAAAAATGGGGAAGTGAAGTGACTAGTGGCAATATATACTTGTTTCTCGCGCGTCGGACAGGAACGAGGGTTGCTCAACTACAGGATATAGCTAGCAAGCAGCAGCTATGCATAAGGCGGAAGGAGGGCGGATATAGAATGCAAGACTGCAGATCGGGTGAAAATTGTAGAGCTAGTAAGCTTCAAGAAGGGATATTAAGAGAGGTGGTAAACCCATCATCTTACTGCACGCCAGTAAGGAATCTGACAACTTCTTCATGGTCGTCCCTCATCGCCCAATATACTGGGAGTTTACCATTTTCATCCCTCTCGCGCACATCAGCGCCATTTTGCACAAGCAACTTCACGATATCTAGATGTCCATGAGATGCTGCGGAGAACAAGGGCGTCCAACCAGCATTGTCAGCCAGGTGCAAATCAGCCCCCTTGGAAAGGAGGCTCTTTACTATTTCCACATCTCCTTTAATCGCAGCTCGGAACAGCGCTGTTGAGCCGTTCAAGCTCTGCCTATCGAGATTAGTCCCGCGGTCAATGAGCATGCGGACCATACTGCTGGAACCTGTCTCAACAGCCTTGTGTAGTAAAGGAGTGTTGATATCAGGCTCGTGTATTTTTGCGCCGTGGTCCATTAGGAAGGAAGCTACAGCTTCCTGTCCAGCTTCAACCGCACAGTATAGTGGCGTATGTTCCGACACAGACCACTTGTTGATATCTGCACCATTTTTCAGAAGGAACTCGACCATATCCAGATGCCCCTTAGACGCAGCAATCTCAAGGGGAGTCCAAAAGCTACTTCTCGCATTCACATCTGCTCTCCGGTGGATGAGTGTCTGCGCTATACCAAGGTGCCCATCGTGGGCCGCTATTTGCAACGGCGGCCTGGTGGACTCCTTATGGCCAGTGTCGTTTGGATTGGCACCTGCGTCAAGAAGTAGCCGGACCGTGAGCTCATCGCCGCTCTCAACGGCGAAATGTATCGCGGACTGGTGCCATTGATCCACTGCCTGCGCTTTGCAGCCCGCGGCAAGAAATAGCTCAACAATGTCAGCATACCCGCCTTTAGCCGCGCAGTGCAGTGGCGTTTTTTCGTCTTCCATTACTGCATCAACGTCCTCGCCACAATCTAAGAGCAGCTTAGCCGCTTTGTGTTGGCCATTCTGGGCCGCCCAGTGTAGGGGTGTACCGTCCTTGTCGCAGTTGCGGTCTGCCTTGCTGCTATCTCGCACCAGCAGCTTGATCAGGCGTTTTTGAATGTCCAATGCTGTTACGTGTAGTGGTGTCCAGTTGACAATATCGTTCGAGTCTTCATTAGCGCCATACTGATCAAGGACTTGGAGTGTGTCTTCGTGTTGCTGGAGCTCTGCAAATAACAGAGGCGTCCAGCCGTCTTTGTCCTTGACATTAACATTGGCCCCATTGTCAAGCAGTAATTCGACGACATCCCCGTGCCCCATAATAGCTGCGAAATGCAATGGTGTCCAGTTAACATGCTCATCTTGAATATTGATATTAGGATCATGCTGGAGGAGCCGTTTCATGGTTCGATAGCATCCAGTCTCCGCTGCATAATGCACTGGTGTCCAGCCTAGACAGTCGCGCGCTTGAATGTCAGCTCCTTCTGTGACAAGGTACTCAGCGAGTGCGGCATGCTCCCCCATAACTGCAAGGTGAAATGGTGTCCATCCTTTCCTGGACGTCGCATTCATATTTACCTTTCCTGTTTGCAATAGCAAGATGCTGATATCTCTTGACCCCATCTCGGCCGCAATATGTAGCGGAGTAAACCCGCTATCATCTTCCGCATTTACATCCGCTCCTTCTTTAATTAAGAGTCGGATAACCTGGACAGCGCTTGCGCGTGCTGCGTAATGCAACGGTGACTGTCCTTTGTATCCCTTAGCGGCCAGCAACTGCGCCACCATGCTGGCATTGCGGGCTAGGGTAAGCAACAGAGAAAAGATTTCCAGGTCTCCACGCTCAGCCGCAATATGCAAGGCGTTCTGGCCAAGGCTGTCATTTACATCCAGATTCGCTTGGTTCGCAACCTGCAAGACAATATCATTGTATCCTCTCCAAACGGCATAATGCAATGATGTTCTTTGCGAGGTGGGGTCCCTATCAAGCGGCATAGCAGCCCTTAAGAAGGCTTTGGCGTCCTCGTCCTCACCCATTAACGCAACAGTCCAGTTGTTCGATGTAGGAGCCGCGTCTGTTTCTAATGTACTCCGAACGCCTTTCTTTGTTGAGCCCTCGATCTCAAGCTTTTCTAGCTCAGTTGTAACACATTCGTGCAGCTGCACCCCCACAGCGGTCAAGCCTTGATCTGGGTCGACGGCCTCTTCAGGATTACCTAGTAATGTCACCTGCGTCTCTCGTACTGTCCTAGCGTCCCTGGTCATAGGGGGATTGAAATACACAGCCCCAAGGTACCGGTAGGAAAGCCTAGTGGAGTCCTTCTTAACCATGGCCTTGGCTAGTATGGCACGATCCACTACTGAAGTCCCAGGTTCGGCGAGAAGAAGGCACTTGTCAGGTTTCTGAAGACAGATTTCCATCGACTTCCTTACCAGCGGATGTACCTGATCCCAGACATAGTGACGCTCTGGAACAGCATTTGCGGGAATAAGCGTCCAAGTTCCGACCAGATCCAAGTCTCCGGTGACGCATAAGGAAGCGTCTTGTCGTGCCTCCGGCATGTCGAAGAGACTAGTTGGGCACCAGCAAACTTTCGACATGGTTGCCACATTGTGGAAAAGATGTGCATGCGCGACTTTGCCCATCCTCTTGAGGATTGACTGGTAGATATCCTGCTGCCAAATATCGTGCTTCAGTGGGATAGGCGCTATATCAACCCCCACCAACAATCCAGAAACAATTGCGCGGTCTTTCGGCCAAGACGTATACCTGTGCCCCAGTGCAACAAGCAAGTCGTCGAGAGTACTCACTCCATTCCGGAACGCCTGAATAATCCGAGTCGCCTTTCGATGCGGGCCAGATACCTGTCTCCCACGAGCAAGAATCTCCTCATCCAGATCCTTGATAACCGGCCAGCCACCCAACCGCCCCCCAAAGATAATCTTTACTTTGCGAGACTTTGCAAGCTCCAAGGCAGTCCACGCGCGGCTGAACCACGGTGACATCAGAATAGCAAAACACGCCGCCTCTTCGTTTCCTTCCTGCCATTCCCAATTCCGCAAGAAACAGTCGTGCACAAGTGTGATCCGCGCATCCTGATAATTGCTTTGGATTCGCCGAATCGCCGCCGAGCGCGCGGCTTTCTCTCGTGGAATGCAGATTGTGTCCCACCACATCCCCTCACATGTGAAATGCTCCGCGATAGTTGCGAAGAAATTATACAGACACCGGTTGACGTGCCCGGCGGGCCATGCTCCTGCGCCGGTTCCGTCAGACCAGACGTGCGAGATTGCCATGTACGGTCGCGGGGGCTCGAGGAGAGTTCGTCCGTTTAACGCCCACACCGTCGAGTGTCCGGCGATTGCAGTCTTCCCGAGCGTCTCAGCCGAGAAAAGCCCCTCAGTTCGGAGACAGTCCGCTTGCTCCTCCTCACTTCCGCACTCGTGTCGCTGGCTCACGCCGGTGAAGTCGCGTTGTGAGTGCTCGCAAAAGTCAACGGTGCACTGGTCGTGGGTGTCATGGCGAGGCAGGTGCGACCCGCTCGGCGGCAGCAGGGCAGGAAGGCTCTCTTTGCCTACAGCCCACACACGGTTCGGACAGAGCTTGAATTCCGTCGTTGCTCTGCTGAAGGCTTCCAGAAGGTCTTCGGCGGTTGAAGCCATCATTCTTTTTGTTGTGCTATCAGGAGCTCTGATGTCTCTCTCCTCTTCCCATTTTTACCAGACTTGGACTCTTCCACGGTTAAATGCCAACTTATGAGGGGCATCAACTTCAGCCAGCCACAATCTTCCGCCCCTCCAATGGTTCTGGGCTTCAGCCACGCCACTGGCGGGGGTGCTACCCAATCCTTGCAAGCCCACGCACACGCAGCCAGTAGTTTGGGCTTGTCAAGTATCTAATGAATGTGGCCAATCCATTCAGTTCAAGCCCAAGTTGAATCGAAAGCTGACTGCCACTTGAAAATGGAAAGTTTGGCAGCGCTCTCACTGCAGCTGTACTGGCACGGGAGCTTGAAGTAACGAAATATCTCATTGAGTCGAAAGCCGCTGTCAATCAACGTCTTCCACATGGAAAACGCGGAAGTGCACTTGCTGCCGCCGCCTCCTTGGGTGAAAAAGAAGCAGCTGAGATTCTGATCAACGCTGGGGCGGATGTGAACCTTAAGTTGGAAGGTGCGCCTTTTGCTAGTGCTCTGCAGGCAGCATTGGCAGATATTTCGGATGAAGATAGGATGTTCTTGGGATTCAGAGAAGAATCGGAAGAATCCTTGAAGGAGAGAAAAGCGGAAATGGCCGAGTTGCTCCGACAGCAGGGAGCAATCTTTTGATCCTTCTAACATGCTATCCATACCAAATAGGATTGCTGACTGTGGTAGGCCATTCAGATATTACATGAGTATTGTATTTCTAAAATAGCCAGCTAGGTAGTTAATCTGTCATGACCTAACGGGTTGCAATCACTGTTCGGTGATCAAACGCTCTGCGCTAAACAAGAGAACTAGCCCTCGAGGAACAGATACTGACACCTTGTGTTTCCTCTATCGGCAGACTACACGGCTTTCAGCTCCCTCTCCATCAGCCTACGGGCCTCTGACCTCCGCTCTTTATAAGCTAACAAACTGGATATCTAGTTATAAGACCCTGATAGTACTTTTGGAGCTTTCCTTTCCATTTCTTCCATTGGGCTTGGGTTGTTTTCCCCTCCATACAATTAAAATTTTATGTACTTAAGTGGTTACCTCCAGGAAATGCAATACCGCGAGGTTAGGGACCCGGGATATCGGGATTCTGTTTGGGAAGAAGAATTTCAGTATATTTGACATTTTCACCACGGCAGCCATGTGAATGCGCCAGAGAGGCTATTGCATGTTTCAAGGCTGTATTTATATAGTTAGGCCTTTCCCCCTGGCGGCTTTTGCCCTAGTAGGGGGGACGATGGCTAAACCACAGCCGTAAAATATAACTAACCAACCAGCCACCCATGGATTGTCAGTTTTTAAATATGCCAGATTTCCGGTAAGTAGGTTGGGTAACTACTGGAATCATGGTTTACGACATGCGTAATACCTCAACGATCGTCTAATATAACATAATCAAACAGCGAACCTCTATACAGCGATACTGCCCTCAAGCCTCCATCCGCCCAGCGCGCCCCTGAAGCACCTTAACCATATCGACCCCAACCTTCGTAGCCTCATCCAAGCTCTCCTCCGGCAACCCAAGAACCCCATTCTGCGCCTTCGCTGACAAGTCACCCGAATCATCCGGATAAAACCCCCTCGCGTACAGCATTTTACCAAACCCAGCCATGTTCCCCCTCTTAACGAGTGCCAGTCCATCCTCGTACCGCTTCTTGCTGGCCTCGCGGGTAACAGTCCAGTCAGCGTCCGTAGTCCCAGTAACCCGCTTAACGCTCTCGAACATATCGTTCTGGCTCAGCACGAAGCTCTTGATATACACGCCCTTGTTGAGGAATGTTGACAGGGTAAGGCGATCGTTTTTTAAGTCCGTGGAGAGTGGGAGCTCAGGGAGGCTGAGTACTTGAGCCACAGCGCGTCCAACCTGCGCTAACGTCGACGTAGAGCTCTTCGTGTTCCCATCATCGTAGAGCGTCAAAGAGCGCTTATCAAAATCGAACCCGAAGCGTGCTTCCCCGCCGGCAAGGCTGTAGTCGTACCAGAACCCACAGCACACGGTAACCCACTGCATACCGAGTCTCTCGATCTCGTCGCGGTTGGCTTTGGCGACAGGGCCTAAGAGCGTCTCCTCGCCGAACTTGATGTTGTCGATGTCGCCTGCGTAACCGTTGGGCATGATGTAGGGAACACCGGCCTTGGCGGCTGCTTGGACGAGTTTGCTGTGGGTATCCTGCGGCGCTGTGGGCGCCAGGGTTATGATGAGGAATTGCTGGCCCTTGAGGGCGGCGATGAGGGTGGCTTCGTCGTCGTAGTTGACTGGGGCGACTAGCACGCCTTCGGGGAGTTTGTTGGGGCTGGAGCCGCGGGAAAGGGCTGTGACTGTGTGTTTTCCGGTTTTGAGGAGGGCTGTGGTGATGTTCGAGCCGATGGTGCCTCCGGCCTGGGTTTTGTTAGTGTTGCTGTTTGTATGTGGCGCTGTTGACTGGGTTGGTACTCACACCGACAATGGCGACTCTTTCAATGGCGTTTGTGGACATTTTGTCTATATATATATTCTTGACAAGTGTTGAATTATTTGGTGTGTGTATTGATTGTTGTGATTGTGGTCGGACCAGAGGTCGAGGTGTTTAGCTTCGGAGGTTGTGACTTGCGAATGTGAGTAGCTGGCCATCTGAAGCAGAGAATGCCCGTCCATTTATACATTGGAACTCCAATTCCAATTTCTCTGTTTCTCCGAGTTTGGCCCCATCTCCGCCGCAGCAGCCGCACACTAACAATCTGGATGAGGCTTTGGCCCGCGATGCGGCGATAGGGGACTAACTCCGCAGTAGCCGCACATCGCGGAAATCCGAGAATGCTGAGGATTAAACTTATTCGATGATCATGAATTTACATACGCTCTGTTAGTCTCGCAGCCATGGGTACATTACCCAATAACCACGCGCCCTTACAGTTGGACGTCACAACCAAGCATCGACAGATACGGCTCGACAAAGAACTGGTCCCAGTCCAGCTCCCAGTTCATGTCTGGCACAGCGTTGTCAGCGTCGGACGCTGGCTCCGGCTGGAAGAATTGATAGCTTGCCTCAACAGCTTCCAGCTGGGCAAGCTCCTTACGCTTCTTTGCCATATTTAGGCTGAGCAGGTGCCGTGCTATCGACAAAGCCTCCCGCGTCAGCCCTGTATCAGCGGCCTTTACAAGGTTCTCCAACCCCTTAAAGGCAGTGCCGATGTGCACGGAAGCGGTCGGCGTGTCTATCGCCAACAGAACGCAGACATACTGGAAGACGCTGCCGATGACGTTCCAGAACAAACGACCCTGGTTCGCTAGCTGTTCGGCTGCCTGTACTCCTGCGTTGCCGCTTTCAATGACGAGCTTGATGAAATCGTCCGGTATCCCGGCCTTGAGCTGGTAAGCCCGTCGATAGAAGCAAAGCGCTATGTCGGCCTTGGTCACCACCAGGAATGGATGAGTGACTTGGAATTCATCTAGTGCCTTGAGACGCTCAAAGAGCTCCTCGCTTGGGTTTGAGGGTTGCCATTGAAGGTGAAATGGGGAGTTAGGCGCCGGTATGATCTGCACCAATCGTACAAAATCATGGGCAACAGATTCCGGCATCGGAATGATAGGCTGACAAGTCACTGCCCGAAATTGTACAGCCGAAAAATCTTGCTCATAAGATAGCATGCTGTGTCCCGCCCAAGAGATCCAGAAGATCCTCCTCAGTCGGTCTGCGTCATGTCCAAGCTCAGCGGCGCCGGCCATGGACGCCATCCTCTTGATGTTCCCTTCCTCGTGTAACCCCACTGTCTCACATAGGTGCATGAGGGTGCAAGAAGCCATCCAGGCATTGTTCGGGCGGGTCGTGGCACGCAGGTAAAGCATTCGCATGCCCCAGGCAATGACATGGTCGATGCTCAGCAAGCGCATAGACGCCGGATCATCGAGAATTGCTTTGGCGTACTGCACCAGGTCAGACTCCCGCGGATGCCTGATGGGGGATAAAAACGACCCAAGACTAGCTACGCCAGCGGCCACGGCAGCAAAGGCAATTCCCGTACTCCCAAAGCTATAGTAATAATCTCGACATCGCTGCGAATAGATCCTGGGATCCAACACGTCGCCGACAGGGGCTAAGACCGAGAAAAACACACCTGAAAAGTGACCAAGGTCCTCCTCGGAGATGAGCTTCCCGAGCGAGCCGTGAGTGTCGGCTGGCTCTTCTGGCCGGATGCCAAAGTTGTAAGCGAACGACCGCATCTTGGGAGCGCTCTCGGAACCGAGAGACACGCCCAAAATGTGTGGAAATGCCATGGCCGCTGACGCCCCGACGTATCTGGACTTGTGCTCGTCGAAGATGCCTGCTGACGCCCCGGCTACGACAGTGGGGCTCTTCGTCGATGAGCTACCGGCTTTGTGGGGGCTTTGCTCTTTATGAGACCGGCGCATCAGACCATCCCTGCTATCGGGGCTGATACGCTTGGTTGGAGGCGGAACATGAACGCCATCGGCCGCAGTGTTAGCGGTGTCGTCGTCGCCGTACCTGCAGTTGTAGCCGTAAGTGGTGCACATGCTACAAGGATATTCGTTGTCGCATTTCCGCTTGCGCTGATGGCAAGGAAGGCATGCCTTTCTCGCACGCTTGCGCTTGGAGATTGTCGCTGACATGACTGACAAGACGGCGAGTAGTGTAGGGGCCAGAAATCAGCTTGGAAATTGTAGTTGGTGAAAGGCACGTGACTACGTTTGTTTACAGTAATGCCTAAGGCAGGAATAGTGCCTGAGGCGTCCACCATTCAGCACAGTCAATCTAGACGGCAAAGCGATGGAGGGATAGACGTTGTTGGAGATGGGAGGCGATACCTCTAAATCAGTCTGAGGCATATCCTGTTATTCTCTTCATATACTCTGAATACCAGCGCTTTAGCGCCGTGGACTGGAACCCTCAATTCAGTTCCACAAAATCTACGTCACCAGTCAACTTATACCTCATCTTCTCCTCCACACTTCCCTTCTAAATCGCTTCAACCCGATATCCTAAACAAAATCATGGAATTCGACTTCTTGGACGGGCGAACCCTTATATTCTACCTTTCTGTGTTATATCATTAAGAATAGGTATGATTAAATTTTGGGGAGTGGGTAGCTGACCGAAGGAACGCAGGTCATCTGCAACCACACGGAGAGAGCCATACAACGTATTTTCTGGGAGGAGAGGGGTTCATCTGCTTCACTCACTCAAACAATGGGAGCTGAATTGATTAGTCAATCGTGCTGACAGCCAAGACGCTTCACTGCTGGCGATGCTGCAGTAACCAGGTGTCCATTGGTTCGGAATATCTGCCCTCACAACGGATCCTTGTCGGATGCGATGAGACCAATACTCCTGAGATGTGTTCGAGGATGGCAATCGTCCCTTCCGGAATTTGGGACAAATTCTGAAGACACTGGGCTGGGAATCAACTGAGAATGCTCGCTAATTTCAAGAGAGGAGACCTCGATCTTGGAACATGGAGCTGGCACCGCAAAACTGATGACGGACTTTATGACAGCGTAGTTGCTTTTTCCTTTCCTTCGCCACTCAGCGCTAAAAGCCGGAAACATATGTCCATCGCCTGACTTGGCGTGTGAGAATCCTAGCGCCTGCTCACTCCTTCCTCGATTAATGTGTTGCCGAGGATTAGGAGATGCCTTCTCGTTTGCTATTCCGTCACTCGACTCCCGGTCGCTCATGGCTCTTGAATTTCTTTAACGGATGAAAGATGCCCCCTCGCATCAAACGCTTGCGACACAGAGATTATTCAATAGGATGGATCTGTGCCATTGCCGTCGAGCGAGAAGCAGCCGTTGCTGTCCTGGATGAGACACACCCCCCGTTGCGCGTCGCCCACAATGACAAGAATACCTACACGCTTGGCAGAATTGGCATCCATAATGTCGTGATCTGCTCCTTGCCGCCAGGGACATACGGCATCGCGGCAGCTACAACAGTCGCGGACCATATGTTATCGACCTTTGCAGAAATCAAGACCACGCTCATGGTCGGGATTGGGGGAGGCGCGCCGTCTAGGACCTCGGATATCCGACTCGGCGACGTGGTGGTAAGCATGCCGACCGAATCTTCTCCAGCTCTGATGCAATATGATCGTGGTAAGACTACGCCAGAACGTTTTGTGAGGACTGGAATTCTCGATAAGCCCTCCTGGATGCTTTTAACAGCGGTGGGTAGCCTTCAGGTCCATCATAAGCAACACCCTAGCCGCATCGCTCAGATTCTCTCAGAGATACAAGCCCAGCAGCCGGGAAGGTGGATGCCGCCAACAGCAGTCGATGAGCTGTTCGATTCTACTTATGAACACGTGAAAGAAGAGGAAGATTGTGGCTCCTGTGACCGATCTAAGTTGGTACCGCGCGGCATTCGGAACGGAGCTATGCCGGTTATCCATTATGGCTTGATTGCATCCGCGAACCAGGTGATGAAACATGGCAGGACAAGGGACGAGTTGCAAAAGGAGTTCGGCATCCTTTGCTTCGAGATGGAGGGTGCCGGCCTTACGAATGACATGAAGTGCCTTGTTATCCGCGGCATCTGTGACTATGCCGACTCGCACAAGAACAAGGCCTGGCAGAGCTTTGCCGCAGCGACTGCAGCAGCCTATGCTAAGGAGCTTCTTGGTGTCGTCCATCAAAGACATCGAGCCGATAATCCTCTCTCGAGTACGTAACCCCGAAGTGTGAGCTGACGGTCAGGGCAAGATCTAACCAATTCTGTGCATACCTAGCTCTTGGAATTGATTTCGATTCGCGGCACCGGCGAGAAAAGTACGAACGGCAGAAGGGAACTTGCGGTTGGGTACTGGAACGGCCCGAGTTTGTTGGCTGGAGGGAGGAGAGCCAATGCACCTGTTCCGTTCTCTGGATCTTTGGTCGCAGTACGTTCAACAATGGAACGAAGAGACGAGAGCACGCGTAAGCTAATGACTCTGGACAGTTGGGTGTGGCAAGACAAAAGTAATGTATGTCAACTGTCCCACGCGCTGCCAGCTTGGTGACCAGGTGGTTGATTCCCCGACGCAGGTCACAAATTATCGATGACTTACAACCGTTGCACAATATATGCCTTCTCTATTTCTACGTCGACCGCACTGAAGCCAGAATGTCTGACCCGAGAGTGATCCTGCTGACCCTTCGGGATCAGATCTTACAGAGTTGCGCTGCCGATGAGGACGAAAAACTGAGCGCCATCACCGAAGATACACCCCTGATCGATATTAAGTGGATGTTGTCATCCTGTCTGGGCAACTTCCCAAGTCCTGTCTATGTCGTAATTGACGGGCTAAACGAATTGGAATATGATCATCGTATTGAAGTCCTCGGCTTCCTTGCATCCATACTTCAACTGCGGTCATCGCAGCCAACAGGGATACTAATCTCTTCCTCCAGCCACGACGGTCGTGCTGACCTTGGACTCCCCCAAGAAAGCGTGCCAGCCCTGGAAATCAAGCGCCAAGATACCAGTAACGATATTCGAGAATATGTTACCAGACGAATTGGGGGGAACCTCCGTGTTACCACTGCGGAAAGAGACGATATAGCGCTTCGCATAACAAAGCGTGCGGACGGCATGTGAGTTGAGCAGTCTCTTCTGGTGCTGACAGCGAGATCCAGAGCTGATCAAGATTAACCCTGGCAGGTTCCTTTGGGCGGCCCTACAGCTGCCGATTATTTGCCAGCACTGCACCGTAGGAGATGCCCTCAAAGCCATCGACCAACTCCCATTGCCAGAGAAAATTCACGAAATCTACGGGCAGGCTTATGAGAAATTCAACGACCTCCCTTCGAAAGACAAGGACATTGTCCAGACAGTGATCGCACTACTGGCGCATGCCGATGGCCCACTCCTTGCCGAAGCTGTCTGGGAAGCTCTGGCTGTGGTTAGGGATGACAGCGAACATACCGATGACGGCACGAAAGACCCTGACCCTGGCCTGGATCAGTTCAGAAGGGACCCTGAGTTGATCATCCGTCTATGCGGTCACCTTGTGAAAACAGATGGCGATTCTCTATCTCTTTGGTTCAGTCACTCCACGATTTACGATTTTTTCACAAAAGCAAGGTCTGAGCAGATATCTAGAGACCACCACTCCCGTCTCAGTCACCTATACCTGTCGTATCTAGCTTCGACGAGATTTGACCATGGACATTTTAAGGATGTCTCATGGGCCCATCCGGAGCCGATAGAGGGCTACATAAGAGACTACCCATTGCTCAAGAGTGCCTCAAGCCGCTGGGCATACCATACTCGGCAGGATCTTGAGGAAGGCAGCGATTCTACTAGAACCACCAAAAAACTTCTCACATTCTGCGATAAAGTCGACAATATGCGATTGGCATTTCAAATCTTCCTTTTTACGCAGCACATGAAATTCCCAGCTAACCTGTGTTACAACCACATTATCAGCTACTTTGGCCTGTCACAGCTTCTCGACGTCCTTAAGTGGAACGGAGAATTGAAGGTTTGCGTTCACGATTCCATCCGATTGACACCCCTGCATTGGGCTGTCCGAGGCCAACATGGCACCACTGGCGCAGCGACGACGACCAAATTACTTGATTATGGCGCGGATATTAACGCAGAGGATTCCAATGGCTGGACTCCGCTATACCACGGAGCCAAGTGCGGAAACCTATCAGCGGTGGAGGTTTTGCTTAAAAACAACAAACTGAAGAAGGACTTTCACCGGAACAAATCTGGAACCGCATTAATCATTGCAGCGTTCAAAGGCTATCACGAGATTGTTAAGAAACTCATTGAAGCCGGCGCAGATATGACTGTGGACAGCAAGTACGGAACCGCCTTCCAGGCTGCCGCTTCGTCTGGGAATGATAAATGCTTGAACGTCTTACTCAAGACAAGGCGAGAAAAACCGATAAATTTTACTACGAGCAGTCCACACAAGTACTTTGGTGATGCCTTGCAATACGCTGCGTATAACTGTCGACCTAAAATGGTGGAGTTATTGCTCGAGAACCGGGCAAGGGTTGACGGCGTCAGTAGCCAGTTCGGAACGGCAATGCAAGCCGCTGCTTTAGGGTGGGAAGATGGGATTAACGCGGCCGCTTTCAGAAAGATTTTTAATACCCTCTTGCGTCATAACGCAGATATAAACAAATCTGGGGGTCTTCTCGGACCGGCGCTCCATATCGCCGCGCAAAGGGGCTTCACAAGTCTTGCTGAGTTTCTCATCGCTAAAGGAGCCGCAGTAAACCTCTCCGGACTGCAGGGTACTCCATTCCAGGCAGCGAGTGACGTGGGCAACCAGGAAATGATGGCCGTCCTACAGCAGCATGGGGCGACTGCCCTACCCGCTGCATCCGTGCTCGCTGGGAATATATACACACAGATGTCTAACCCTGCTGGTGATAATAAGACGGACGATATTCGACGCTTCATGCTCTGGAAAGGGATTTTCGCCCTCCCGCTCAGGCTGTTTAAGCTCGCGGTGGCTGCAAACAATTCACCACGCATCGACTTCTTGTTATTCAACTTCAGACGCGTGATGACGACTGCTATCAATATCCAAAGCGTTTCCATGGTAGAAGCCTTTGCTGCGCAAGGTGAGAACGTTTTCAAAGCCGTCATCAGCTTGGCCAGCGGGAAAGATTCGTCGCAGGAACAACAGGGCGTTACCAACCGCGGGTTCATCCATCGAGTCATTAAAAAGATGACCCAGGCAGCAGTCGCAATCTTCCAGCATGCCATCCACGGACTGAAATGGAAGCAAGTGCAGATAATCAATGACCGAGGACCCCCGATTCGCATGGATTCAACACTCAGTGATCTCGGCGATGCCAACGACGATCACTTTATAGTCATCAATAAGCTCACGCAGGTCGCCGTGAATATACTAGGGCATGCCATCAAGAAGCAAAAATCGCAGGAGATCGTTGGCGTGCTCTCTGACGCGTGGGTTTCTGCGTTGTATGGAGTGGTTTCGGAGAGCGGGCTGGGGATACCGGTGTTGGAGAGGTTAATCCGGGTTCGCGCACAGGAGCTGAAGAGTATTTTCACCCGAACTGACGCGAGTCAGAAGAAGATGGCAGACGCTGAAGAGTTGGCGCAAGTCGGGGTTGAGCTACTGGCCACCGCCCTGAGTCGAGGCCCTAAGTATAAACCGATGGCTGCAAGCCTGGCGCGACTTTGGATTGGGGCTCTCAATGATCTAAGACGTATCGACGACGAAACAGGGAGGGATAATGTCATGGCACTGGTGACGATATTTACCACTGAGTTTGAGGACGGTCTGACCAAGGACGATCGCCAGAAGATTAAGCGGTGGGCTGAAGTTGGCGTGGAGGTCCTGAAGGAAGCTGTTGTTGACGGGAACAAGTATCTTGTCCGCCTCCTCGCTGACAAGTGGTCTGCCTTGTGGCAGAAGGCCGTTGGCCGGAGCGACGCGATCAAGGATTTAGTAAACGAGATCATGGCCGGGAGGGTGGACGAATTTGGAGGTTATGTTCGTGATGGCTGCGTCGCCGCAGCCAAGGGCCTGGCAGGCGCTGGAGTGGCGATTCTTCGGGCTGCGTTGACACACGGCGATGAAGCCGTCGAACAGTTGCTCGCCTATAACATCGTGTCTGTGCTCCAGATGGCTCTTGAGAGCGGCCGGGGGGACATGGTCGAGGGGATCATCGAGCAGTACAGGGAGGATTTCAGCGCGGCCGCTCTCAATGCCTATGAGCAGTCCCAACCCGATCAGCAGGATACGGGCCATCTCTTCAACACCGCCACCAGCCTCATCGTCACGGCGAAGGAACGCCGCTACACCAAGCTGCTTACAATGCTAGCAAGGGGGTCCCTAGACGTGGTCGAGGACATCGTCAGCAGCGACTACTCCAACTTCCTCCAAGACGACATAACCCGCCGAATCCGGCAGTACTACGACGACGATTCAGCTCGCGTCAAGCGAACGCAGTCGCAGTCGCTGGAGCGGATCTTCACGGCCGTCGCGTATCTCCTTGAGACCGCGCTGATGGAGCGCCGGAACAAGGGAACTTTCAGCGCCCTGATAGAAACTTGCTCCGCGCTATTTAATGGACTTGATAGCGATGGGAAAGCCTCGTTACAAGATAATACGGTTGTTATATTGGTTAAGGATTATAAGGGTAGAGTAGGGGTAGAGGAATGGCTCGTATAGATATATGTGTGAGGGATCATTCTTGATTTAGGTAACTCAGGATAATTTGCATAAAAGTTGAGAGGTCGTAGCTTGCATGAAGGATAAAACAACTAAAATAGGTCCTTTATTCCGGATCTACATGTCCTTGGTTGGCTGTTATGTGATTTTTGCCTGCGTTCCATATATACCGGATAAGATCGTGTATGTCTTGAGACTACAACGCCTCGAAATCTAATGCAACCTACGCTTCTAGAGCTTCAAGTAAATCATGAATAGTATTATTCATTTGCCAGTGATAGTCGAGAAGTGAAAACCCGAGAGATTGTTATGAGTAACAAGACGAAACTGAAACAACAATGTCACTGACGAGAGGTAAGTAGAATTTTGCCCTGCTGCTGCCTAGCTGTCCCTGCTTGCTCTCAATTTCCCCCTAAACGGATCCCGCGTCAGAACGCTATGACTCCCGTTGGGACCTTGCGGTAAACCGTACCAGGGGAGGCTCACACGCTGAATTAGGTTTTCTGCGCCACCTTTCCACCTAAAAAATGTCCCTTCTTTTCCTGAGCCCCATTCGAACTGACAGATAATTTCCTAGATCGAGTTGACGTCAGCCTTCGGACGAGAGTACCGGGCTCTGGTTGCATCTGCTCCTTTTTTGCCGAAACATAGCAGTTCATTGAGGTTCGCGCATGGACAGCATCGGTGAGCGGGTCTCGTCCGTCACTGTCCACAACCGAAAGTCGGGGGAATATGATAAATAGATGTTCATCCTGGGCGTCTTCCACACATTGCCCCTCGTTTTCCCCAGCAGCGCCAGGAAATGCAAAAGGATACCAGTCATCGTCCAACTCAAAGTCAGTTACATATCTTGCCTTGCAGCTTTGCAGTGGGAGCCAGGCGTCGATTGCTCTGCCCACTACTTTCTTGAGGCTGTTCCGAAACTCGCTGTGCTCCACATCTTCCATAAAGGGGAAGAGGAGGGACGAAAGCCTTGTCACGATTGCCTGCTGTCTTTCGCTCCGTGACTTGCGCTGGGTCTCTGGGTCAATTGATAGCAACATCGAGCGCAGAAATGACTCCTTCTCACTATCTACGACGGCCAGGTTGAGAAACACTTCGTGTGTGTGCTTTTCGGAGAGAATGTACGTTGGTTGGAAAATCTGATCATGGATTTCTCGAGCCAAGATTGCCAGAATCACCATGAACGACATCCGTCGCGCGGCCTTGGAATTTGAGAAAGGCAGCGGCACGTCGCGAGGGACATATTCGTTGGCTCGTGATTTGAACGTATCCCAAGGCTTACGGTCCTATCAGGATGCATTAGCACACTGACTTCACGGGAAGTGGCAAGGTACTACTTGTCAACGCTTACATTCATTTTTTGGTGTGGCAAGTCTCTGAGTAAATGAAAGGACAACTCTTCTTTGGCAAATTCCCATAGCTCCTGAAATTTTCTGATCCTAATGACGGTCAGCAGGCATAGCGAAGGCAAGGTGGGCGATGTAAAGATAAGGGTACGTACATCGGCTCGGCCTCTTCCGCATGATGTTTTATACCAAAATTTTCAAACTGCAATAGTTCCTCCTGCATGCGTCTCATGGATAATTCTGCAGCCGTTTTTTCGTCGCTCAGTTGAACAACTGTTTCACGAGTCGACGAGAGTATTTGTTTGGTTTCAATGTCAATTGATGTCATATCTCTTATGGTGTTCTCCTTCTCCTGGTTGCCCTTCTTCAAAGCACGTATTTCTCTGTGCGCGGATTCAAGAGCTTGTTCCCCCCTCTCGTAGTCCTCTTGAAGGTTGTGTAGCTGCCGGTCGAGATCAGCAACAGCCTTCTCCATATCAGAGACGACGGTGCTTGCGGAGTTAACGGACCCTTCTAGGGACCGAATTTGCGTTTTGAGCTCGAGTGTTCGACATTCTTTTTCCCGGATCACTTCCAAAAGTTCGACCATAGCGGTTTTTTTCTGCTCAATCTCCCTGTTCCGGGAGTCTAATTGTGCTTCCAATTCAGTATTTTCACCACAAAGTGATTGGACTTTCTGAAAACCATCGGATGCTGTAAAAGCCTCGGCTTGATGACAAAAGTCTTTCATGAACTGTGAAACACCAATACTTTGCCCGAAAGCTGAGGTGGACTGAGCCGCGGACGTCATTATCAGAGTGCTTAACCAACAAGGACCCACAAAGAAAGGTTTGGATAAAACTTGAAATTTCTTGGGCGAGCCAGAAGACTGTCGAGGGAGCTCTGGGTGGTTTACTCCAGATTATCAGATCTTTCGCGTGTTTTTTATACCCGTCCCTGAATGCTCGACCCTAAGCCAAACGCTCACCGTTTCTCGTTCAGAGAGCCTTCCTTACTTGCCACTAATGATTTGACGACCAAGAAAATGATATGTTGGCAGCCTTTGAATGGTTGCAGCGGGCAGGCGACTCTAGCCTAGTTGCCTAGACGAGTCGAAGGCAATGTAGCCAGTGTCTGTCACCTCACTTCCGCTCGTCTAGCGAATCTAAAGGAAAGCAACAAGCTTAGCAGTTCAGCGGGTAGGCTGTGGTATGCACCAAGTCAAATAAAGGCAGCCTATCTACTCCGCATAAGCGCACTGGATGCGCGTGATACATACTCGCTCATCAAGGCATCCAATTATGTGAGGTGAATCTAATCTTGGGTGGATGCGGATGCGGGCACGCTCACGGGCCCCACAACGCGGCCCCAGTCGTTCATAATGTCTTGACAAAGCAGCGCTGGGAAAGTGTGTATCGCTGCTCAGCCTCGACGATGTGCAGTCGGAAACAAACCCTATCTAACGTATCAGCGAGCTCTATCTGGTCTTGTGACTTTGTCGCACTTACCTGCGGAGATCCTCGAGTGACTTGGCGTTGTCACCCATATGCGTATGTGGCAGCATACATACAAGCCTGCGTGAGAAGACCTTTGCCACAGGCCAGTGTTCGCCCAGCCTCTCTAGAGTAGAGATAAAGAAGTAGATGCTCGGGCACAGAAGCGTGAACGAGGAGCAGTCTAGCCGTGACCCAGAGCGCGCCTGCAAAGGGCGGCCCGAGCAGCTGAAGCATGCCAGCGGAAACGACGTCCTGCGTCGTCCTCATCATGCTTGTGGCAGTAGTTATACATTTTTGCATGGCGCTGTGCGAGGCCTTGAACAGCTCAGAGGTCATGGGTGGATACCCCGCGACGGAGTGCAGGCGGATGGCGGCCAGGATGAAGCCGGACTGCAGTGTGATCCAGTTAGAAACCCTGCTCCGCGTGTCTGAGCGGACTCGCCCGGAAGGCTATTCAACCACGACGAAAGCTGTCGGTCCAACTCGGCATACGAAGCCCTCCACCGGCCGATATCTGACGAGGAATAGAAGTCGAGGGGCTGCTTGACGAATTCGTGGATGCGTGTCATGATTCTCGTCACTTCGCAGAGGTACGAAAAGCTCCCCAGATTCTCTGGAGCATCTGCCGTCACCTCAAACGGCTTGTCTGTGCGGTACCACCGCGTCTCGACCTGCTCTCCGGCTACCCACAAGATGTATCGACAAGGCAACGGTCTGTTCACTTCGCGCTCATCTATCATGAAGCTGGAAGATGTGCACGTGTTGGTATATCGTTCGATTGAGTACACCGCCCAGAACAGCCTACGTGCCTCTTCTTGTTGCAGCTAAGACGTCGGGTGGGGGAGCATCGAGCCCTGAGTCAACCCAGCGGGCGCATCTATAGAGAGGCCGAGGTCAAAGCGATTCTCAACGCCTAGGCCTAGGTGTGAGAAGTTCTGTGCGAGGAGAGCGAGGAAATTCATGCCCTCCACGGTGTGGGCGTCGCCCAGTACGTCCACAGTCAGGATCGCGAGCGCCTGCAGACCTCTAATGTTTGAGTGTTTCAAGACGTACAGCTGTATACGCTGCTTAGAGGACTCGTGGTACTGCCATCGTATTGTTTTCAGGTCCTTCAATATCGCGAGCCAGTAAGAACGAGGGCGTGCAGTAGAATTTGGTCAGGCTCGCCCAATTGTAAGGGATTCTGGAGAAGCCCAAGGATAGATTCCTGCTCCAGCAGAGGTAGCCAGGCATTTACGTGTTCAAAATATAGGTCGACGAGGGCGGCGAGTTGGTGATATGGCGGTAACCCAGCAGTTTCCAAGAAGCCATTGTATTCATGGGACTCTGCGTCCGCGGCCACGGCTCGCAGTAGCCCCGAGTGAGACACGGCGGCAGTGACCCGTTCTCGATTTCTGGGAGTATTAGCGGAACAGACAGCGAGTATACGGTTTTCGTCTGCCTTGACTGCCTCAGCTGCTTGGACGGAGATCCCCGCGGTGCTTAACGATTGTAGAGAACCATCATAGCTGCCGGAAGGGAGCTTCTTTTGACCCAACGAATGACTCTCACTGCGGCCCGGCGGGTTTAAATGCTCTTGAAGCTGGCTGCTCAGAGAATTGAACGACTTTTCCAGTTGTTCTACTTTGTCATATAGTTCTCGCGCATGGCCCTTGCGTGGACCTGGTTTGCGTTTGCCAGCGCACACACACCTCTCGTTGTTCTGTACGCACCATCCGCACAATGGCTTGGCCTGGTCGCATCTGACCTTTCGAGACCTGCACTTCACACAACTAACCAACCCGGCTCAGTGACTCCCTCTTGGTGTGACATCATACCGAGGCAAACTCACGATGTCATGGCATTTATGTGCTTTTTCCCCGTCCCTTTTTTGCGCGGCTAGGATCTAGTGCGCTGCGATTATGTTGCTGGGAGGTTCGTCCGCTCCCCAGAGTCGTTTTAATTATTATGCCGAGGCAGAAATGGCCATACTAATAAAGGGACCGATCCAATTTTTGTTCATGTCAGCGTCACCAACAGTAAACTCAAGTCTGTCAGTGCTAGTGCCGCCCTTGTTGTTGCATATGTGTGCTTCAACTCGTCGGCGGTAGGCCACAGGTTCTATGACCACCTAGACGACGCGTACGACGAGATCGCCGTCAATATCTGGGGCACCATCGTCATCACCACAGTCTTCTTCTGGGCCTGGGCCGCCGTCTTCGCCGTCCCCGACCTGACCGGTTGGCCGCGGTGGCTGTTCAAGTACAAGACGCAGCCCTTCGTCCGCGTAGGCGGGCGGGGGCAACGCATACAGAGAAAGGTAATATGGCGAAAACAACGCACTTCAGGCCATAGTAAAAACAGACATATCATGAAACCTCAAAAATTAAAATTACCATCTCATTTTTAGTATTCAATATGTCGTGTCAAAGTTGTGAGTTTCCTGACGACAAAAGTCTCTCCGCACGCGCCTTTTGATTAACTTCGACAGTTATACCCAGGTCTGCTTATTGTCCAGTTCGTGTTTTTGGTTACCAGTATGCTCATTCATTTGTCATGGACGCTTACCAATGTATAGGTCTAATCCTTGATACCGTCCCTGATTTTGTTGTCTTTGCTGGCGCAGTCACTGCAGCTAGCATACTGATATTGCACTTTTTTATTTTTATTTTTATTTTATTCTTTTGGCCGTCTCGATCTTGATCCTCGCGTGGAGCACCCGGCGAGAAGGCTTCAGTCGTAAAACTATCCGCCGGCCGATGGTCTCTGCTGCGCAATATCACCAACGGGTTCAGTCTTCCGATAAAGCGTCATAGCTGCTACTGGTTTACTCTGTTGGCTTCCTACGAACGACTCGAGCCGAAATAGAGGTGGATATGAGCATCCTTGAGAGCATCCAATGCCGTTCTAGGAGCTTGCAGCGATCATCCAGGAGCCAAGATGATGTATAGATCATTGCCAAAGAACATACGCAATGATTGGTCCCACCTAGCTTATGTGGGTTTTCCTAGGCGCCTGAGCGCCTTTGCATTCCTCGCGATGTGTTTTGTCTTGTATCTAGTATCTAGAAGCCCCTAGCGACACCTTGGTAATTATCTCTATCCAAGGACATGCTCCGAACTTCGATATTTCACATGATACCCTACGTTCAGGGTACGTCAATCAATCTCTGCCCCAAAAAAGAGCCAGGTATACAATGAGAGAGGACGTACATCAAATTTCTTCCTTTAGTTGGGAGGGTGCACGTGCAGACAGTGACTGAAATGGGAGCGTCACAATTTCATCGACTTGTCTGTGCCACAATAACTGAAACATCACCTAAAATACCGCTCTCCTGAATAGGGGGCATATTCACAGTGTACTCTTCACAGTTGAGGTTCGCCATATCAAACTGATTATGAGTCCGAGTCCATGGACCATTCCAATACAGCGAGACTATTTGACCGTCGATATCGTGGTATAAATCCAAAGTGCCTTCGACACCCACTCTGTAAGTTGCGCTGCCACAGAATGATATTGTTCTGTTCTCATCATGTTGAATCGTTATTTGATTCACGTCTTCGGGAGACAAAAGCTTAGCGATATCGCTCCCTTCGTACGGTTGACCACTTCCCGAGTAAAGTTAGTTCAATTTCAGTCTCTGAATGGTAATATTTCTCAAATACTAGGCTATGACGGTGTTCTTGATAACAATGTTGCCCTTTGGAAGATCGTTCTGGACGCTGATGGAAAGACGCTGTGTGACATGATCTTCCATCTTTGAGGATTTGAACTAATACTCTCAAGAAAATGTATTAATACTTATAATTATATTCCTTTATAATTTTACACATCGAAACCTTTGGATTTAATTCTTTTTTTTGATAATATATAGAGAGGGCCTCCTGTATAATTGATTCATCTTTACTAGGAGTCGACATCTTTAAAATTGACAGAGTTATAAGGCTTCAAAGTTGAAAAAAATCAATCAAAAAGAGGTGAATCGTTTCAAGGGTTGAATTGTTTCAAGGGAGCTGTCCCATACGAGGTCACCGAGTGTGGGTCAGCTCCTAGTGTCGGGTAGAGTGTACTTGTCAAAATAGAAACTCGCAATAAGAAAAAGTTTCAGAACTAATATACACGTCCGAGTGCCTTTCGCCCCCTGGCACGTTGGGTTCTGGGCTGTCTCTGCTTTCTGCGTTACGCGTAAGAGACATCAATATTCCAAGAAACTTAAAAGACCAGGCCAACCGTTCTGAAGGCCAAGCATCAATATCCAATGCGATTGTTAACTTTTTGACAGTTCGATTGTGGGCCCACTTCGGTCATTTGACCAATCCACATTCTTCTATGCGCGATTAGTGCGTAAAATTATGTCATAGTTTACCAACAGGCGCCATGTCCGACATCGAGCAGTGCCAAGACCGCGCTAAAATCTGCGAAAATATCGCAGTCTCGTGGCTGTACGGAGTATGGAGGTGACGGATATAATAATGGCGATGTTTTCGCCCCCGCAAGGGATTAAAGCGTGCCTTTCTGCAGTACCTCCTCCTTATCTCCAAAGATGTCTGTTTGCCGGACTTCATACGCCATTTGGCTTGCACTTTGTTACTTTGTGTCTCATTCAAATGCTATTCTCCGTACATACAACTTGACGGTGCATAATGACGTTAAAGCTCCGGGTACGTGGACCATGAGCGCCAAACATGAGACTTTCAGAGCTAATTCCTAAATAGATGGTGTCAGCCGCGAAGTCTTTCTGATCAATGGTCAGCTACCGGGGCCCCTAATCGAGGCAGACGAAGGCGACGATCTGGAAATCTTTGTCAAGAACGACCTCCCCGTTGATACTTCTCTTCACTGGCATGGTAAGTCACTTCCATGAGGAAACATTTTTTTTTAGAACCAGTGATCATTGATTGTGCCATAACAGGGATTTTGCAAAGGGGTAGTCCCGATATGGATGGAGTGCCTGGTGTCACGCAGGTCAGTCCTTAAATATTTTACGGTAATTTACATCCTTGTTGCTGATTTTAAACCATAGTATCCCATACCTCCTGGCGGTAACTTCACCTACAGATTCTCGATCAAAGATCAGTATGGCTTCTTCTGGTATCATTCCCACGTTAGAGCATACTACAATGACGGCATAAGAGGGCCACTCTTGATACGACCATCTCCTCAAAGACTGCGGCCATTCGAAAAGCTTGCTCATAGCCCACACGAGCGTGATATCATTCTGCAGGCGGAGAGGGATGCTACATCCATTCTTTTGAGTGACTGGACACATGAACTTTCGGACACCATTTACGCTCGATACTTTGAGACAGGCGCTTTTCCAAATTGCGTCGACAGCATCCTTGCCAATGGATTCGGGAGGGTTGAGTGTTTACCGGAGTATATGCTCCAGGCAGGACCCAATATGGGATATGAAGATATGAACCAGCGTTCTTCGTCAATGATGGCAATGTCAATGGCGAAACGAATGGACATGGACATGGACATGAGCACGGACGCATCCGCCACATCTTCTCAGATGTCAACAGGTACGATGGCTATGGATACGACCGTGGATATGACTATGTCTAGCACTTCTATGTCCGCGATGCCGATGTCAGCTACAATGACAATGTCGGACATGTCACCATCCATGACTTCATTGAGTCCCCGTGGCTGTATGCCGCCAATGATGTTTAGGCAAGGCTACAATGCCAGTTCACTCCCACCTGAGACCTGCACCAATACTTCGTCATCCTTGCTCAACATCCCTGCGGATCACACGAGTGGTTGGCTCGCGCTGAATCTGGTCAACTCCGGTGCAGTTAGCAAGTTACATGTCTCTCTGGATGCACACTCTATGTTTGTCTATGCTGCCGACGGATTGTATGTGGAAATTCAGGAGGTGAAGGTGAGCATACCTTTGAAGAGCATCCGTTATATCCCCAGCCTGGGCTCACCACACGTCATTTTAGGTCCTGGAAATAGAGATCGGCCAACGGTACTCAGTGATGATTCGACTTGATCAGAAACCGGGGAATTACTATCTCAGATTCGCATCATACCCCAACGGTGACATGCAACAAGTGCTTGAAGGGCAAGCTATTGTGTCCTATAACGTAAGAAAATCGGCAAGCAAGTCGCGACCATATCATGCCCGTGCTGACTTCTCGTTTTCATTTTGCAGATGAGCATGATGAGCGGCAGAACCCCAATGAACGTCACGGTCGATCCCTCAACCATTTGGATGTTGACCAACGGATCAGCCAAACCTGATACCAGCGTACTTAATCCTCAGTTGCTTTCTCCCTTCGCACCTGTCAACCCTCCCTCAGCAGCACCAGCAGATCAGACATACATTTTCACAATTAACCAGACCGACATCGTGACATGGGTAGTGAATGACGCCTCATACTCTGAGCCAAAAATACCAATCATCCAGGGCAACGTATCAGACGGTTGGCAGGCGAATACAACCATCCATGTGCCGTCTAACTCAACGATTGATATTATTATGAGGATTGCAAATGATTCCATGGATACGGTAAGTCTGTTAAATTAGTGATTCCAACGGCCTTTCTATGATGTGGACGGCTGGAACTAATGGGAGATAAACTCACGCAGATGAGCCATCCCATGCACCTACACGGCCACACTTTCTGGGTGCTTGGGTCCGGTACCGGCTCTTTCCCGTATAATTTCGCGACGGACGCCCCAGAATCCCTAATAAATCTTCGAAATCCTCCTTATCGTGACACAACTAATCTTCCTCCGTCAGGATGGGCCGTGATCCGGTAAATCACCTGAATATTCTACTGGCCAGACAATAGCTTACCTTTCTTAAAATCAGATATGTTACGGATAACCCCGGCGCGTGGATCCTTCACTGCCATATCCAGTGGCACATGGTGGTGAGTACAAATAGCTAGATGGCCGTATCCTGAATAATCGCAATAATCTTGGTCTTGCTAACATTACATTCTTTTTCTTCACAAGAGCGGCATGGCACTTGTCCTTGTTGAAGGACAGGATCAATTTCCCGCCCTGATTGGTCAGTCTAATAATGGTACCCCTCCTGCTACGTCAGCGGCGCCGATGCGTCGTATCAGCTCTCTTCAGACTGCTTTGACTGCTGCGGCTGCCAGTCTCATGATGTTGGGATGAGTCCGGAATATTAGATACAGCAGAATCTCTTTTTGTCGATATTCTAAGTTGAGCGGCGCGAGAATCGGCCAGTTACCTCCCTTCAAGAATGCAAGGTACGTGGGTTTTGCCATCGAGCTGCTAGTATCTGGCGGTTTTTCTTAGTGCGTTATCGCGGTAGATTATGCTGTTTATATGTTGGTGTCACAATCTGAAAACAGTCAAACACGCAGGGCCTGCATCGTACTATAAAATCACTGGTCTGCATAAAGTGGGCTAATTTACAGTGACCTTGATTGGGATTTCGACGAAATTGTTCATGTTTAACTCTGCGAGTCAGGTTCTGATCGAGAGTTCCCATGGACTGGCTCTCTGGCCGCCCAAATGTAAGACATGTCCACAAGACAGTCATTAGGACAAGACGACACGTTCCACCTTGAATGTCCACTGGACATAACATGGCAGCCTTTATAGACATTAAAACTTGTAGTAAAGGCCTAATTGGCCACCTGGCTATTAAAGCCCCTCATACATTGATTCAAGGCCATCGAAGCCTAATGTAAGGAGTTCAGCATCCAAATTCGCCTGTGATCAGATATTACATGTCTGATGACAGTAAGCTGGAGATGACTGCCTACTGTTCTAGAGCTTATGCCGGATGGCCATGGTTAAAAGGCGGTGGCGTAAGAGACAGAGGCTGAGATCTACTGTAGTAATCACAAGCACCCGTAGACTTGTTAAACCGCGGGTCGACCCACGGCCTCGCGATTTGAACCGGTGGGTTTTGGGTTGGGTCAGGCACTCCCTAACTCACCCCGTGGATTATCAAAAAAACCCAGTAACCTGACCCAAAAACCCATTAAAACCCATTATGTTGATCTTTAATATTACTGTAATTTATGTATTTTATTTCTTGGCAACCCATTTGGTTAACCCGCTGGGGCATGGGTTATTTAATTTAACCTAAAACCCAGCGGGTTATTAATATAAGCAACCCAACCCATTTCTTGGCGGGTTGGGGTGGATTGGGGCGGGTTTCACGGGTTGGGTTGAACAAGTCTAGTAGATAGGCAATCCGGAGTATACTATAGGTAAGGAAGGACGTGGAAGTAGAGTAAGTACTAATTAAATCCCTAGATTTGATAGCGGCGGTTATCCAGCTCCCCGAGTAATAGATTTTTATAGTATTAGTCTTTGTAGAAGGGGGAGATGCCTAAGCCTTGCGTGACACGTGTAGTAACCTATACAAGGTAATTACCAAGGTAAGGCGGGATATAGGTATAGTAATAGAAGTTCTAATTATAGGAGACTTTAACTAACATGATTAACTTTGGGGAGGAGACAACATGTCTTTAGAGAGACAGGGCGAAGCAGATCTAATTATTAACCTTATGAATGAATTTGCTCTTAGCAGTCTACTGAAACGAGGCACAAAGACATGGCAGGGGGGGGACAGGGTGGAGACTACGAGTCAGGAGAAAGCTGCCTCCTTGGAAGACCTTTTCAATCGCAACTTTGCACTCGTCACAGCCAGGATGATGATGTTCCTCTCTCCTGGCGAGATACATTATGGCGTCTTTCCGCTCCTCGCCACGCAGCCAGCGAAGAGTAGTGACATAGTGAATCGGCGGTTTACCCTCGTTGTCTGGACGGGATAAGTCAACCCCAAGCTTAGCAAGATATGTTAGGGTCTCTTTGCATACGTTGTGCTGTATTGCCAAGTGAGCAAGGGTTTGTCCACGATTATTAACGGCGTTTGGATCAAAGCCGGCATCATGAAGAAGTTTCAACGTCGAGGAGTGTATTGCGCTTTGACTGGAGTTCTCTGAGATTGGAGTCGGAATGTCTGGTGAGAGCGACTGTGCGATGAGCTGTATAAAGTTTTCGAGTTGACCTTCCACTACCGCTTTGTGAAGTACGTTGTCCCCTTCTGCATCTCGAAGTCGCCAGTCGGCACCATGGTTGAGGATGTACTTGACTAGTTCAAATCTAGCCTTTTCATGCTCATCCTCCCAAATGCAGAGATTGTGTAGACATGTTTTCCCATTTTGATTCTGCGCGTTGACATCGCCGCCCGCGTCGATGACACAAGTGACAGTGTCATTGATATCCTGATCAGGTCGATGATCGCCATAGTAATCACAGGTTTCTATCATCAGCTGTGATGCCGAAGTAAGGTCGATTCTGACCTTCCCCTTCTTATAGAGGTTGCAAATAATTCGAACAGTCCCCGGGTAAGCTTCACGGACAGATGTTTCGAATCCGTCCTGGATGGCCCCTGTCGATGGCCAAAAGTCTGGTGGGTTTTTCATCCCAGTAATAACAGCCACGAGCTCGGGGCACCGGCCTCTAATAGCAATGTCAAACGGCGTAGTATTACCGGCATCCCCGCTGGGGCTACTCTGTGCTATGGGGTTCGCCCCATACTTGAGCAGAAGCTCGACAGTTGATAGATTCCATGTGTAGATTGCGTAGTGCAGGATTGTGTATCCAGGCACAGAGTAGAAGGATACACCCCCAGGAGCCCAGCTTGCCGGAATTTCGATGAGGGGCGCAATTGGCTCGTTTATGTCATAGCCACGGGGATCGGATCTCAGTGCATCCAGAAGGATCTTGCTTGCGTCGTCATGGGTGTGTATGACACTTTGAACGAGCGGTATATGACCGTCCTTGTTGGTGGCCAATACATCCGCCCCGTTCGCAACAAGAATGTCCACTAGATCGAATTTCCCTGCCCGGCTCGCATAGTGCAATATCGTGTGTCCATCCGGTGCACATTCAGAGAGATCTCCTCCAGCAGCCTGGATAGCCGTAACTAACTTCTTCATAAAAGCCTTGGAGGCGCCGTTGCCAATATAAGCTAGTGTGGGCCGACCGTTCGCCGGAGTGAGGATATCGGCTCCTGCATCAATGAGCCTGGTGGCAGTACCCTCTTGATTTTCGCGGAGAGCCTCATGAAGTGGGGTCAAGCCATCATAGTCTCTCACAGAGACATCAACGCCTTTGGCCAAAAGAATGTCTACGAGGTAGGTGTTCCCATACTGGCTCAGCTCGTGAAGGATATGTCGGCCATTGTAGCGTCGCGTCGCAAGAAGCCTGTCTGTGCGCTTGTCGAAATAATCGGCAATAAATCGGGTCTGCAATTGCGGAATGGGGTTCAGGGGATGTGGGGTTAGAGAGATGGCATCCGTAAAGAACAGGGTATCGTAAATGCGTGGGGTTCCAACCCAGGCAAACGACGTCGACGTGCGGACTAGTCGGACGAGGTCTGGCAGGAGAAGATGCTCGCAAAGCACAAGAAGGATCTCTATAGGAAGTGACGAGAGGGTTTGTGGCATCGTTGCTCAGCCTGCAGAGCGTTCAAGGTAAAGATGCGTCAAAATAATAGAAGCACGGTTCGTGGAGATGATTTGGCTCGTACGTATTCGCTCCATCGTTCTTGGCAGCTGACAGCAGTGGTAGGTTACTGCGAGTATTCACGCTGGCTTTATGGCCCTGTATCTTAGGATCAACGGTAAGTAAACCCTGTAAGACATCCATTGTCAATGCATTTCAGGAGGGCTGGCAACCGTCATTTACATTTTCCCATCTGCTCGCGGTCCTCCAGAGGCAAAGGTCTGATTGTGCGCATCGCTTCCCAGCGCCTGCCCATGTCCGGTTACCTTACGTTATGTAAGATCGGTGATCACCTGACGCACGTCCCCGCCTGACGCACGATTTTCGCACACCGACATTCTAAACTTCAAAACTTCAACATTCAATTGCTCAACCAGTATGGCTCCAATCGAAGCGGCGATAGCAGCAATCGATTCATTGAAATCAGGCGAATCTTTTAGCTATACCGAAATTTCAAAAAAAGGTTCGGTGTGAACCGGTAAACTCTCTTAAAGCGCCACCCTGAAAGATGAGGTTTAACTTACTCAGCCTTCACGACGAGGGTACGTACTAAGCAGATCTGCGGCAATAGGATGGGTCGCCGCAGGCCCTTCCGATGAGCAACTCGACAATGAGTACAGGCTGTGCTGGCTCGACAGTCCTATAGTTTGATATTAATTCGCAAGCTTTTCTTGGCAGAATACCTCGAAGCCCACTTTCCGAGAACACCTTTTGCAGTAATAAGAGTTTAGGCTGAATTCAACCCCATTGGGTACCGTATGACATTTTAAGCCAAGCGAAACTCGACACCTGCAGCAGTGTATTGTATCAAATTTTGTTGTAGATGAAGGTCCTTTGTTGCAGGGGCAAGCCATGAATGCTTGTTTTCTTGCGTAGTCCATCGATACGATATTTATATTGTCTGGTTCGGGCAGACAATGGTTGGCTGGTAGTAGTAGGGAAGGGTCGATGCTTCTGCAGAAAAGGGTTCTCAGTGGACAAGGACAAGTCGGCTTTTCACTTGAACCAAACAGAAGTACTTATCTACAGAGAACGCGCCTTCCCTGGACGAGCGATAGTACGCGAAGATTCTAGTAAGTCTTCGGCACCCATTCATTTTGATTCTCATTGTCGGGTAAAGTCTTGGCGACCAATCCTCAGTTACGCTGAATGACGGATCGTATGTTTACATATTCGAGGATCCGTCGCTTTTTCCATCGAACGGTCGAGATTATGCGGATGCTGTTGTGGTAGTCCTACACGGATGGTCTGAAGTCTAAACCCTTTGGCCTTTCCGGATGTCCTCTCTACCTTGCTTCTGCCGGTGCGTTGAGATAGTCTCAGCCCAAGGTACCGCCAGACTTGGCGGGACCTATCTGTCACTGGAATAATTCTCCGGAGTGCCTGCATGGCTCGGTTTCTTTTAGTTTAGATTTACCTTTCTAGTTATTTGTCTTGGTGGTTAACGTTGCACTGCTCGAAAGTCACTATCACCCCCCAAGAATTCCTACTATACCAGCGCTCCAAATCTCTTTCTATTCCCGAGCGCCTATTTTACACGCTATGGACAAGGTCACGAGCATTGGAGAGCGTGCGCTATTGAATGAATGGGAGAAAATCGACTATTACAATTTTAATATCAACAGCAACCTGCTCGTGAGATTTGAGGATGTTAGAATGATAATCCTGAGCCCGGGCAAAGAGCCAGTCAGTCTCGGTGAAAAGGATACCACCGTTCTTCGCCTGATCAACCCCGGTGATAGGTACATGGTGTCCCGCGGGAACGTCAGATTTGAAAGAATGATTAATGGTAAGCCTGTCCAGGATACGAAGTACTATTTTCGGCGTGGCTTTGTATAGGGGGAAGGAATATTTCACCACTATGAGATATACGGTCTGGATAGTCGCAGCTATCAGTTGGAAGCGACGAGAGGCGTATACATCTGGAGCGCATCTTCTGCAGACGAAACTGTACCATCCCAACACCCAAGTATGACACTACCACCAAATACTTGAGCTACATCAGGGAATTCATGTTTCTTGTAACGCTGCTCAACCTCATGATCTGCGATCTGCTCCTGGCGGACTCGAGCGCGTATTGCGTCGTGATCTCGAGAAGGCTTAGTTTCGCGTTCGGGATACAGCTCACTAAATGGGACATGGCCAGCTGCAAGCTCGTATAATGTTGAGCCCAGGGCAAAAAGGTCAGACGCTTTAGAATTCGGTAACTCATAGTCACGGGGTAGGCAATGCGTTGCCTTCTCATATCCAAGAGCAGGGTGGCCAGGATACTGAGATGAATTGAAATCACCAAGGCCGATATTGAAATCATCGTCGATGAAGAATTGTCGTAATGCAAGATCGGAGTGAATTATTTCGAGGAGATGGATAGCAGCCACGGCTTCGATCATTTGTGCAAACCATTTGATGCGAGGCTCATTTGTAACATGTTGAGTTTCTTGAAAAGTAGCAAGATCGCCCCGAGGATAGTATCGGATATCAATAAGATCTGTTTGTTCAGAGAGACACTCTGTAATCCGAGAATGGTTCCTGATAATTTTGTAGACAGTTGCTTCGCGACAAATTGGAATCATATCGTCATTACTATTGCTGCGAGGCGCCTTTCTGATGATTTTCTGGTCAACTAGATAGACCTCAGCAAAAATTCCAATTGTAAGCAGCTTTTGATTGCTTCACTGTCCAAGGACCGGGCGGTGTTCGACCGTTTCAATTGTATGGGTGCCTGTAGGGAGTACGCTTTGAGGTTCAGAGTCCTGTAAGGTAGTCTGGGGGTTGAATATCATAGAAAACATAGTAGATTGGAAAGAATACTAGTATTAGTTTATGCAGGTACGCCGCTTGGTACTGTATGAGAGAAAAAATAGCAGAGCAACATGTGGGCGATACCTTCCAAGAAAGAAAGGGGATGCAAGCAATATCACTAAGATCACGTGTACCTAATAGACCACGTGAAGTATACTCGTATTGATTGAAAATCACCTGATTCAATCAACTCAGCCTGAAAGAACATAGTATCTCAGGATCTACTTTCTAGACGTGTATGTTGAGGACTACTCACAAGTGACTGGTTAGGAGTGTGTAAGAGAGTTGTCTATTTGACAGACCGACAAAGCTACTTATATCCGTCACAATATTTTGGCCGTCAATAGCTCAAGGAGAGTGGGTCTATAAGTCCCTTTACTTCTAAAGAGATCAAGAGGTTGATCAAAGCTTGTCCAAACTGACAGCAGTTCCAGTGATGCCTGGTCCATGACCACCTGTGCAGCAACCGCTTCGTCTCGAAAAACCGTGTCCTCTTCGCGAATCATGTCTACAGACTCAAGAGTAATCACATACGGAAATCCAAGACCCGCTGTTAGTGATTGCAACACGAAGGTGATGGTGCAGCGGGGAATGCGTGATTTCTTGGAGGCCCTACTATCATTAGCAACCGGGGGGGTTTAAGAAAAATGAAGGATATGACTGGAGAAGAGAGGGCTTGCGGGGAGCAACCAAGCAAGAAAAAAGACAAAAGGCGCGAATGCGCATGGGCCCGACAAGTCCAAAAAAAAAGGTAAAGAAAAACATACAACAGCTGGGATTCGCATGTGGTCACCCACCATACTACTAACCAGCCGGCGTGTGGCTTAAGTACGGCTGAGCGGACGGGAAGCCCTGTTCTCCACTCCCTGTGGTCGTATGTAGTTACTATTATCAAAGTAAATTTGATATTGAACGCATTTTATGTTAACTGGGTGACATTAGGGTGAGACGCACTAGACAGGTAGATGCTAAACAGGGGAAGAACCATGTTCCGACATGTTGTCTAGGTCACGTGCTAACGGCCTAACAAAACCCGATCGTCAGGCGGGGAAGCACGGGACATATTTGAATGTCTCCCACCCCACCTTCAGCCGCAAACATTCATTTCCCTTCTTCCCCTGCGAACATCAGAAATGGCGGACCCCGTGAGCATTACTGCGTCAGTGCTAGCTATTGTTACAGCGGCCATTCAGTCGACAAAGTCGCTCCAGGGTACTGTTAGACGCTTCAAAGAGCGCAACAAAACTCTAGGCAGACTCCAAGATGAGCTTGAGGATCTCTCCAAGATCCTTGATTTGTTGGAACACGCTGTCAATACCGACGCATCAGTACTAGCACTTCTCCATGGTCCGACAGCTCGATGCAGCCAATTATGCCGCGAATTTGAAGATTCCATGAAAGTTTTTAATGGAAAGTCAAAGACAGGCTTTCGAGATTGGACAAGAATGGAATTCATGAGGGGCGACATCAACGAGTTTATAGACACTATTGCAGGATATAAATCCACAATATCAGTTGGACTCGGTACTATTACAATGTTAGTTGCAACTCTCTGTCTACTTCCAATTTGACTGACATCTTTCTAAGGCATACATCTAAAGTCTCTCACAAAGTCCTTGAAGAGTATAACGAGATGATTAAGGATACATCATATAATCTTGAAGAGCACTTGCAGCGCATTGACGGGAAATTAGCGAAACTTATGATCGAAAATAGTGATAGCTTAGGTGGAAACATAGACCTAAAAGACGAGAGAGCGGTTACCGAACAATGTCTTCGTATTTGTGAAGACGCGAGGTCTTATATCGAATCATTGACCAATCGAGAATCAGTTCTACGCCAAGACTCATCTCAGAACGTTACTGATGAAGCCGCCGTGCAAGAGCGCTTCAATGTGCAGCAGCTCACACGCCAAGCTCTGGATGAAAACCAAAAGAGCTTCGTGGAGATCATCAGGCACTTCCAAAAACGCCTCGAAGTCTTGGTACTAAACGGGGACTCTGGGGACAATAATGAGCGATTGCGATTACAGGAAGATCTTGATATTTCGAAGCAGTGCCTCGAGGTGTGCCAAGTGGCCAGCGATGTTTCCAGTCAGAAAATATTCAGAGTTGGCGAGGTGGTCGCTGATGGTGAGAGCGATCAGGTAGTGGTGACAACTCTAGCGGATCTATTTGATGTCAAAAAAGCGCTCTCTACAGGAAACTCGGCACAGCTAGTTGGCTCAATGGCGCCCGGGGACCTTCAGCATTTAGTTGAGAAGCGTTATAGCAGTCGTTTTGGGGCTTTGACTAGTCGTTCTGACCCTACCAGACCTAGTGCTGCCAACCCGCAATCCCTCTACGAGACTAGACAGCGCACACCCGCCTTTTCAGCTAGGACTGTTTTTGATGAGCAGTCTCCTAGACCGAGCACAAAATCTAGTACACCGTCTTCCAATGAGATGAGGAAACGGGTGATGGACAGTGCAAAAGACTAGAAATAACGTCAATACGTGAAATGCAATAAAGTCCCTTCGACCAAAGTATTGGCTTTTGTTAATTTCGAGCCGAAATGGGAATATCTTAAATCAACTATGATTTATCATCGTCCATTACCTATCAATCATAGGTAGCATTGCACACATTATGGCTTAAGAATCCTGGTGAATTTTAAATTTTTACGAGTGCTGTCATAAGAGGTCCAGCAAAATCTATATCCCGTGCTGTATTACACGAATGAGCAGCTTGAACTTGAATTCAGTTGACTCCCTGTGATCTCAAGGAATCAGTCACTATGTCTCCCTCCCTCAGATTATTCTTGGCAAACATGAAAATCTACATACTAATGCTACTATGGCATTGTTTCGCCTGTCTAGCCTGTTGGTTGACCAGAGACTCGCAACTTTCTCGGTATATCCTGGCACACAGTCTCTGCCAGCACAAAATTTCTTATAGTTATACGGCCTACGTAATGCTTCCAAATGCTAGTATTACCATTCAAACTGTGGACCAACTTTTTAATATGCAGAAAACTGTTGCCGCACCCAAATCGGCTCGCGGATCGAAGTCCATGGCTTGTTTCTGGATGAACAAGTGATCCAACCCTAGCCGTTCTCGGATGGCTTCGCAATAGCAGGCAGACTTAACTATAGAAAAGGGCTTCCTGAGCCAATACATATCGAAAACTATTTACCGGGCCAAACTAATGGCCAAAGCCAATGGTCCCTAGAGGCCCTGCGGAGTATCACCGGGTCGACCTGGGGGACCTCCCGGGGGGGTATGAGGATGATCTATCAAGCGGTAGTGATCGCACAGCTCCTCTGGGGGGCCACCGCGTGGTACACGCCACGTAACCTAGACTATAAGGACCAGAACCAGTTGGTAATAAGCTTGAGGGGGTGCAGAAGCGCGCCATGATTATAATTTTAGGTACTTTTAAATTAATAACAGGGGTCGTGCTAGACATAGACCTCCACCTTCTACATGTTAAGTTTTAAATTCAGTAGATAATTAAGGAAACAGCTATTAGGATCTATACAGGGCGTGGGAATTAATAATCCCCGTGGTGGTTAGCCAAGGCACGGAGGAGGCGCTAAAGGCCCATAACAAAAGGTGCAAGGGGGGTTACTAGGTAGTCTATACTAATAAAAGCAGCTATTAGGGCCTGGTTAGTAGTATTATAGTTAATTTACAGGGGATACAGCTCTAGTAATATCTTGGTACAAAGAAGCAAGCCACCGTGTACGCGGGGGAGTTAGCAGGTATTAACATGACCGATGATACAGGGACCTGAGGTATAAGATACCCGTCACAAGCTGACCCACACTCGATCCATAGTAACGGCAGATTAGTCTGTAAATAGAAACCATCACCTCTACATATTACTGCTCTTATTTGTCTTACAATAGTGACCTATTCCAGCCTAAGGCGTACACTGCAACATACTAGTTAGTCGACCAATCCGTTACACATAGCTCCAGATATGATGTCCGGGCCGTGGAAGGGCTCTCCTGCTGCTGACCCTACTCTAAGGGAGTTTTAGGAAAGCAAGTACCGCGTCAGTGGTACTACATAAACTACCTCTCTGTGCAGGCCAAACTCACTGAACTCTAGATGACCAGTAGCTCGGTCCTCCCACGATCTTTGACTCGATATCCTCCAAATACCTGGCAGTCAGAGGCTAATGCTCTTCTCACTACTAACTGCAGAAGAGATACCCTGCAGCAGGTTGTGAGAGGACTTTTCTATGTGTGACAATACCAAGTATTATGTATAACGTGCATAACGCTGCCTTTTCTCGATTGAACCTAATATCCCTTGGGTGTGCGTTAGAGTTGAAAAGATCCCCAACGCGCTTCAAGCCTTATCCCTCTGGATAATGTAGGCTTTGTGGTGGCTTGAATCGTAACTTATCATGCCAATAGGAAAGTGGGAAGTACCCTCTCCAAGTATATCTTGTTCCACGATTTCGGATTCAGGTACAAACTATTTACATATGAAAATCATCATGTGTTTAGACCAACGAGTCAAAACTAGCAGAAAACAGAAGACAGAAGACAGAAAACAATGATAACCAACACACTTTATCATAATGAATGTAGGTTTTCTGAGCTAACATAACAGCAGTTCAGGATCTTGGGTGAGACAGACCATTAACAGGCCATCGACAGCTAGAACGCTTTTGGTTGGATATTCAGCCAGACAACCAACGTCAGCTTATGAGTGTCTGAAAGCTCGGCCTTGAGTCATTTGACGAGGGTTTGTTATGTAACAGTGCACAAGGTAAAAGTATTACGTGGATAGTAACACAAATGACCCATCCATGCAGAACGGAGTCGCCGATCCCTTGACAACCATTGAGCTGGAGAAGTCCTCCTACGATTTCTAGCTCGAACCACACCCTCCCCTCTCCCCCCTCGTCCCACCGAGGGAATGGTCCTTTGTCTTGCTGACGTTCGTAGACTCTGACACTAAAGAAGATTAAACAATGTTCATCGATGAAGCCCGACTGAAATCAAGAGATCCATGATAAAGGTATTTTACGGCTGGTTCGCGCAATGGTGGCAGTTGCGGCTACCTCAAGCGCTCAAGGCCGAGGGGCAGCGGGTGTAATGGCGATTTCCGAGAATAGACATCAAGGAATTGGAAGAGTACAGCATGGTAGGGCAGGTGATTTCCGGTGTATGTTGCAGGATGGATTTGGGTCGAATGAGAAAGAGAGCATAGTGAGACAGGGTAATATGTCAAGATAGGCTAAAGCAAAAGCGGAAATCTCCTTGCATGGGTAGGGCTGGAAGAGGTGACGATGTACTCCGTACTCTAGTGCCCGTGGGGTTCGGTGGGGTCAATCTAGGCATTAGTCTCAGTCTAGTGTGCTCGTACAAGCTAATGTACACGACACAGAAGCCGAGTGATGAGTTTAAAGAACATGAATTATCTATGATGGATTGAGGAAATCACATCACCCTAGAAAATGCAATACTATGCATATTACGGCTGCGAGACCGCTCTCGGACGAATCCTCGCATTCAAATCAGCCCCCTCACATACCAACATCCGCACCACAGCCTCGTGCCCGGTTTGCGCCGCAACATGCAGCGGAGTCAAGCCGGACTCGTCCGTACATTCGGTGTCGGCGCCGCGTTCCAACAGCACGCAGACGGAGTCGACATAGCCCCGAAGAGCGGCATAGTGCAATGCAGTTCGACCCAAATTATCGGTAGCGTCAATCTCGGCGCCGTAGCTGAGTAGGAAGCGGAGGACATTTGCGTCGCCTTTCTCGGCGCAGATGTGCAGTGTCATTTTTCCCTCCCATGTGTCCGGGAGTTGTGGGTCACTATTAAAGGACATTGAGGGTGGACCAAAGAGGGTTAACGGAGGGGCACCGACAGAGAGGGGGCTGGTAAATGTGGTGGATTGGCCGCGATCCGGACGGGGCGGCTTTGGCGGTTGTTGTCTGGCTTCCTTGCTCTGCGAGTGTCAGAAGTACTTGCTCCGCATTATTTGCAGGTCCCTTACTGGCACGGACAATGTCCGGTGATCAGGCGACGCAAGGGTCTTCATGGTCTCAGGTGATGATGGGTGCGTCCTGAATGGACTCGCGCTGAGCGGGGATAGCAGTGCCATGCCGGTTATGTCATTGGAACAGGCTGCTTGATAGGGTTCGGACCCGCCGAATCCGGCAGGAGTCCGGTCACCCCGGCTATCGATCCACAGTTCGTCGGGCGAGCGAAAGAGCGGGAAAGCTACGGGAGATATGGGCCCGGGGGGAGCAGCGTAATTCATATTCTCGGAATGGGATCCGATGCCGGGAAGGGGAGGGATAAGCGGGTATCCAGCAGATCCCTTATCCGGATTGAATTGGCCTGCGGTCATCCGCGCGGTTTCTTGTGGGAGCGGGGTAGCTCGGGATTCTTGTACTGTGTCATCTGGAAGCACGGGCGAGTGATGGCCAAGGCCGTCGGCTCGTGAGACTGTGGTTGTGATTGTACTTATGTTAGGTAGGTCTGGTTCCTGCGACTGCTGGGCCTGCCGCCGCTGTTGCTGCTCCTGTTGCTGCGTCTCTTTAAGATTTTGTCGGCGGCCTGCCAATATATCAGTCACTGATTTACACTCATAGGCAACGAGACTCACGAAAGTTTCTTTGGGCTAGGCGATTCTGTAGTTTCCGCCGTTCTCGGGCATCGGATGCCTGTTTGACCAGATTATCTTCGTTTTCTTGGGATTCCATCTCAGAGCGTGGATGCGCGAGAAGATCCTAGGAGAGCTGCTGCTTATGTATCCAACAACAATCCAAGAATAAACATGATTCATCACGGCATTTGTTGTGATGACCAATCAAAGGTGTTGAATCAGATGAATGATCGGCAGCTAATGCGCGGGACAGAGTAGGGGAGGATGGCGAGCATTACACTGAAGAACGGGTGGAGGAAGGGGAAACAAGGCCAACCCATGACTCAAGTGGACTTCTTGAGTGGTTTGTCTGACGGTGCAGGTGGCAAGCCTGTTCTTTGTTACATCGGCTGCCTGGGCGACAAAACAGACACCATTCATTTATCTTCTTCTTTTCTTTTCTTAACATCATTCTTTCTCTCTCGATCCATCTCATTGAAACCATCGATAACTGATCCTCATCTCTCTCTCTTCATCTACACCACCATGTCTTCCCGAATCCCCGGCGAGATCACCCCACCAACCGGCCCATTTTGGGCTTCTCTCGACCCCACCATCGCCGGCACTGTGGCTGCAGTGCTCACCCCCCAAGACATCGACCAGTCAAAACTCGACCCCTCCGCCACCACCACCGACAAGCTCAACGCCCTCCAAACCGCTCTCACCGCGAAACTTTTCAGCCTCCCCTCCAACCTCCACGATTCCGACTATGACCTCTGGAAGAGCATCAAGAGTGGCCTCTTCCACATCCATAAGGGCCTCGGCAACGTCGACGAACAAGAGAAAATCCTCCTCGAGTCCATCAACAACCCCGGCCCCAGCACCAATTCTGCCGGAGGCAAAGATCTGGCGGCTATCCACAATCTGGCGGCGCTCTACGAGGAGAAGGGTCAGTATGAAGATGCGAAGACCAACGCTCGCGAGGCTTTGAGTGGTATCGAGGCTCATCCGCGATTGGGAAAGGATACGCCCCAGGCGTTGGGGGCTTTGAGGGTTCTGATCAAGGCGTTGTCGAAGCAGGGGAAGACCGCTGAGGCTGAGCTGTATGTGGGCCAGGCTCGTGCTAGTATTGATAATCTGGCTGGGACGCAGTGGGCGAAGTATCAGCAGGAGGAGAATGATGCTTTGGACAAGGTTGTTGCTGAGTTGAAGTGATGATTGCCTTGACTTGAGTTAACTTGACTTTTTCCGATCACTCCCAACTTCACGCTCTTTTCGAGGGTTCTGCATCTACTATATGTCTAGTAAATTAAATCAAATCTCCTCTCACTTTTTTCAATACTACTATGAGAGATGAATTTCCCAAATCAATGACTCAATGAATAAGGAATACAAATTATGCAACCCCATTCGCCCCCCTCCACCTCTCAATCCCCTCCCAACTCCTACAAGAATGCTCCGTCCCCCACCCCTGCAACGGACTCTTCCCCCTCTCAGGCCGCTGATCCGGCGGCTCCAAAGTAACATCTCCAGCACACATAACCGCCTGTCGCAGGTAATCAAGGCAGTGTTCGATGTGGTTATGCTCGAAGCCAGCCAGAGCGCTATCCCTTTCATGAACATGACCATGGACAGAGTCCCCACCGCCCGTGATAACCGGGAGCAACGCGACATTTAGCGCCTTTAGGCAGTGTAACTGGTGGTAGACTGAGACCATGTATGCATTTGAGATTCCCGGAATGACGTTGTCGTTGGGTGGGAGGTTGTAGCGTGAGGGGGATGAGAGGGTGATGAAGCCATAGCTTGCTGGAATGATTACCATCGTAATCGGTTAGCATTTGATCAAGGTCTAGATGACGGACGTATTAGTTGCCGTGGATAGATGAAATTAAAACTCACGGACTCCGTAATCCCCCCACGCCTCGCTGACCTGCGCTTCTGTGGTGAGGTTCTCGAAGGCGGGAGTTTCGTGGAAGGTTCTTTTGGCTGTCGTTGGGACTGTCCTCTCTCATATAGAAATATCAGCTTTATCAATGCTAAACCAATTAAGCTGCAAGAAATGAGATTATTCTCTCAACCTACAATCTGGAACAGGAGCAAACCCCCGCCTACCCCGATCCCCCCTCTCCGCAAACGCAACAACAGATATGGAAAGGATAATAAAGATAATGGATAGCACGATCACCAGAACAGGTGTCCAAAGTTTCCGTTTTAGTTCGTATATGGATAGTGTTTGTGTGCCTTTCTCTTCTTCGATCTCGCTGTCGTCCGGGTAGGAGAGCTGGAGGGGGAGGTATTTCGCTGTTCTGGTGGGGTTAGGGCTTTGGGGCTGGGAGGGTGTTGGGAACACCATTCTTGCAAGCTGGTGTAATTGCAGGGCCTTGGGCTCTCATGATGAAGAGATCTTACCTCTCCTTGGTGAGGATGTTATTCGAATGACTGACATGGTGGTCTACCTCGTAGATCATCGCCAGATTCGGCATAATATACCTGGGCCTGGGCTGCTTACAATGCGTCAATGTCAGCATGTCGGCATGCTGACATGCTAGCTACTACATAGCCTTGTGATTAATTCGATTGTTTGGATACCTATGAAAGCAGCTAAGTACAGTAAGTAGTGTATGTACATAGTATCCAGCTAAGCAACCTCCCCATCCCCCCACTCATCACCCAACCCCCCAAACCTCTCTGGATCATTCACCTTCTTGAACCAACTACTCATCTTATGCACCCCCACACCCTGTTGCCCCTCGCCACCAGCCCTTAAATCCACAAAACTATGCTCGTCAACCCCATTAACCCTCTGAAACTCCATAACCGCACCCAAATCACTCGAACACTGGTGCCCAATCGCAAAATCCGGCCACGGGTGCTCCACTCCATCCGTGAAGATATGCGTATAAACATCCCCATTCGCATGACAAAGTATATTCTGCAACAGCATATAAATACAATGACTCAAGTGATACGCATGCAAGGTATCATTCTGTGCCTCCGCTGGACTGGAATATTTATGGCCGTAGTAGAAGTCGAAGTAGCTTTGTTGCCGAAGGGCGTTGAGGCAGTGGATTTGGTGCAGGACGTCGATTCGACCGGCGTACATGTCTTCTCCGAGGCCAAAGATGGAGTCTGGCAGTTTCACTGTGGAAGAGGGGTCTTTGCCGATTGCGAGGACGTCTTCGCGTGTCAGTGGAATTGGCCGGGTGTCGGAGATGAGCGACCAGGCTTTGTCGACTTCAGGGGAGGGTTCTTGCCGGAAGATGTTAGGATCTAGACTGGGGAAGAGCGTGCCATCTATTTTCTTTCTGGTGTAGTGGGCTGGTTTGCCTGCGAGGATTGGGGCTATAATTACGAGATTCGTTAGGGGGTACCCCTAAGTAAGAGCAAGGTAGTTTTGAAGTGGACGTACAAGGCATGGATATCTGCTCTCGCAGCCAAAGAGCACATTGATTCTTATGGCCCCCATCACGGAGGGAACTCCAGAATAGAGCTCCTGATATACAGAGTAGAACGATGTTGAGACCTAGCAGTAGCGAAGGTCGGCCACTCAGTCTCTGTCCCTGCTCTTTATAATATCGATAGGTCCTGGCGATGCTTTGTCGGGGCCGGCTTTGAGGGTGCCGTAGGCCCCGTGTGGCTTCTAGGAGTGATTCTTTAGGATCTATATCGGGGTCTTCGTTGTTGAGGCTATCGTAGGCGGCTGCTTGCGTTCGGGAGGTGGTGCAGCGGGACAGGAGGGTTTTGACTTTCTGTATGAGCATTTTGATGACGTTGGTCATTAAGATAATAGATACATTTTCTTTTTGGCTTTGAAGTATTGTTTTCGTGGGTGGAGTGGTTGCAGTTTGGATGACAATAAGCATGCATGATGCTGCCGGCAGTAAGAATGGAGATTGTAAGCAACCCTTCGGTTCGGAAAAAGGAAATATTGAGGTAGCCAGTTTTAGGTTCAGATTGCAATGTAGGATGATAACTGGGTAGTATACTAGGTCGTATCTAGTCCTCATGCTGTAGGTATAGATCAATCCAAATCCTCCGGCTCACACTTCAAATCACAAACCATATTCTCTTTAACGTAGTCCACTAGCTGCTCATTCCGTCTGCACATTTTCGGTGAATCAACGGTCCTCCATGCTCCTAGACCCGACTCATCTTTTGCAAACAAGACTGGCGTCGCATCGGCGCTGCACTCGATCATGGTCTTGAGGACGAGGAAGCAGTGGTTTTTGTGCGTGTGAAAGCGCGTAGAGCTAATATTTGTAAAGGAGCTATAGTCAAAGGAGTCGTGGTAGAGCCATTGCCGAATTAGCCAGGTGCAGTGGATTTGATGCGCCCCTGACGTTTTCTTTAGATATGTAGTGTAGCGTGGAAGAGGGGGACGTACATTCAGCAAGTGTGATAAGATCCCCGTCATGAACCCACCAGTCCTCGTCGGTGGATTTATTCAAATCGGAGATTCTGTCGTAGGGGTATGTGACGAAGCCGTCTGTTGAATGTATTAGTGATGTTACTATACCTGTGTGTGTCCAATTGAAAAGCTCACGGTCATACTGCTCAGGCCATCTTGACTCTCTCTCTAAAGTTGGAGGGCCGGCGTAGTTGGAATCGAGGTTGGCCGAGTCGTACTGTGTCCATTCGTATGAGACTGCGTCTATCATGGGGGCTGGCGAACAATCAGTCCTGCTCTGGTCTCCTGCGAATATACTCACCCCATGGAGAGAACCGCTCCACACAAGCCCGATCGATGGACAAGAACTCCCTAGCAAATCGGTTGAGCAGTAATGAGAGAGCGAATATAATAGCGCTGGTGAATAGCAGCGCAATCTGTGTACTTCGTGTTCTATCGCTGTTCCCACTCTCTTTCCATTCAACGGCTTGCTCGTCGATCTGCTTGTATTTCCCTTTTCGGTCCACGAGGGGTCGGAAGTAGCGCTTCACTAGATTCAAAGATGTCATTCTTAAAAAAGAAGTAAGTCCAGAAGGTACTTGAAATGCGTGAATGAACCGTGATAGTGAATCTCTGCGAACGCGTCAAGATACACTCTACTAGACGTCAGCCCGCATTATCCATGTAAGCAACAATATAAGCGAGAGAAGCTTATATCCCCTAGCCCACTAATACATACGTTTCTGAAAAAAAAACCAATTAGTCCAGAAAATGAAGAGTCTGATATACCTTTCCCCCGCACTATGTGTATTGTTCCTCCTCGCCTCATCGGCCCTCTTCTTCGACGCAGTAACATTCAAGCCAAATGAGTCGCAATGCGACGACCGGATGTCCCCCTGGACGCCGGCGAAAGATGCAATCAAATACGAATGGACCATGTTTCCGGCCATCCATTTTCTAGCCCACTCTGAATACTTTGACTCGCCTCTCCCTGAGCGGGAGGAGGCTTGGAGGGAGCTTCTTCCGAGTATGCCCTATCCCATTTTTTCTTGGTTTCTCGATTAACAAATTGCAGAAAACCCTATTGCAATCCCAACATCCCACCTCTCCCGCTTAAACCTAACAAATTCTCATGAATACATCGCGTCGCCAAACAACCCCTCCGCGATCCTCGCCCTCCCAGAAGTCTTCATTCAACTACAGTGCCTCAACCTCGTCCGGCTGCATGGACAGCGCGGTGAAGTGCCGGCCTACGACCTCCCCTCCTTCAAAGGCTCGTCCGAGCAAGTATATCAGCGACTCGAGCAATGCCTCGATCGCCTGCGGACGACGTTTAGGTGCTGGTCGGACATTGCTCCGATTCTGATGTACTTTGAGGATGGAGACAAGAAATATGATTTTGGCACGAAGCATCGGTGTCGTGATTTTGGGGCTATACGGGAGTGGGCGGTGCAGAATGGGGTAATGGGGGTCGAGATGGTGGATGGGTGGTGGGGAGGGAATATTTAGTTAATCACCATGGTTGATAGGATGGCTACACTATACCAGAAACCAAGAAACCAACTTCTAGGCCTGTTACCTAAGCATGGTCCAATGTGATTATCAACCCAGAATAGAACATAAATTTGAATGCAATTCGTAGATATTCAATCCAGAGACTCACCGAATCTAGGATGGTGATCAACAATGCTGACATCCCCCTCGAATGCACCCATTGCGCAATGTCAGCAGCATCGCGAAGGACTCACCTACCCTTCCTCAATCTCCAACCCTCGAAAGCCTCACTACGACGGATACCACACCGCAAACTCACTTTCAACCCAGAAATGGGCCTCCCCCAAGTCCTCAATTTCACCCCTTCCCGCCTTTCCTCCCCCATCTTCCTCACTATCCTCATAACAACTCTCCTATCACTCCTAACCTACATCCGACACCCAACCATCCAGAACGCAATCTGCAGATGCCAGTCCCAAAACTCCCAACCACCTCCTTCCACATCCCTCAAGACATTCTTCCCCGCCGAACCCCCACGTCAAGACCAAGATCTCCTTTCCCAAGCCCACCTCACCGCAAACGGGGGCTTCTTCATGATCCAAGCGAACAAAAGTCGTAAGCCACAGGGATACGGCGTCTCCATGCTTCATCAATCCCACTGCGTTGATATGCTGCGTGCGGCGTTGTTTGGCGGGGAACATGACCATATGGGCCACTTTCGAGTGAAACATAAGCGCGATGGACTTCGGAATGTCGATTCCCTAGACGCCGAGCATTTGGAGCATTGTTTGGATTATATTTCGCAGGTTTGTCTATCCCTTTTACCATGTCATTTTGTTTTTTTGTTTTTTTTTTTATTTTCATGAAGGAAAAAAAAAAAAGAAAGGAGCTATAGATGTATCATGCTAATACCACGTACTTTACTAATTAGGGTATCGTCTGCTGCGCAGATGATACACTTGAGCCCAGAGTGATCGATCAGGAGAAGAACGTGGCGGTTATCAATGGGATGGGGGTTAAGCATAGGTGTCGGGATTCGCAGGGTGTGCTTGAGGCTGTGGGGAGGTCGCAGGCGGAGCCGGTGGTGGTTGAGGAGGGAAGAGAGATTGGATTTGGTGAGGGGGATACTGTGAGGGATGTACTTAGGTACTGATGATGTCTAATTCGATTTATCTTGGTTGAATGAACAAACAGGTAATTAAGTAGCTTGTTATCTGAGGGAGGGTGGATAATTATTGGACTTTAAAGGTATTGAGGCAAAAACGAACCTAATAACAATAGAATAGTGTAGCATTCAACCATGGAAGAAAATTATATACTCAAGTCCCACTATAACTAAGCTAGCCATCCACCCATCCATCACTCGGGAACCTCATGCTCCCTCCAATATTCAAAGAACGTATTTCCAGGGAAAAGCTCATAAAGGAACTGAATATCCTCCTCGGGATCCTGCGGGAACCCTGCAGAGTCAATAATAGCTTGCGCCTGGTCCGGCTCCAGCTCGACCTCCCACACTCCCGCGAACCGCTCGCGCGCCCACTCTTGAATTTTCGTGAAATTGCGGCATGTGTGGGTAGTTGCTAGTCGGGGGAAGATTCCTTTGGAGGCGGGGACATTGACATGAAAGGGGATTGGGGAGATGTCGGCGTGGCACATTAAGGATTGCCGGAGGGAGTCGATGCAGTGGTCTTTTTTGGGAGTTTGTTAGCTAGAATTTCGGTAGGAAAGGGTGGGAAGAGGAAGAGCGTACCCCAATGCTGGAACATATCTGTGTCGCGGTTGATCGTTCCATTGGAGAACTTGAGCCCGTCTAGTGAGTCCTCTGTGTACCATTCCGGGTAGAGGATCTTGCGAAGGTCGTTGAGGCAGTGCAGTTCATGCCAGACGTCGAGCTGCACGAGGTAGCGCTTCGTTCCGGGGATGGGGAGGGTTGGTGTGTGCAGATGCGACGCTTCTTCTTCAGTTATTGTGGAAATGCCGACTGTATTATTCAGTTAAGTAATGCTTTGTATTGAAGGTGTGGAAGTGGAAGGGGTCATACAGTTGTACAAATCTGACCATAACCGGTCGGTCTCGTCAGTTGGAAAGCCCATGTATTCTGTCTGGTTGAAGAGCGCTGCTCGGAAGTGCTGCTTCGGGATGTACTCGACGGCTTTACTTGCGGGGGCTGTCGAAGATGGTTAGATAAAGAAGAGCTAGGGGTAGTTAGTTATACAATAAACCTGCAACGACGGATCCCTCGGCTTCTTCCATAAATCCCTCGCCATGATCCCGATTGTGAAGAGCAGGAATCCAATGATCATGTAGAGCGTAAGGACATGGGAGAACATGATCCGCTTTCTCTTTGGCCTGGGAAGACCGGACTCAGCCTCCAGGAGTTTCTCTTTCTCGATCTCGATCGAGTTTCGAGAGGAGTAGTCTGAGTCGGTTGGGGACATTGTGAAGAGTCAAGATAGTCAACAGTTAGTTGGATAGACACCAAATGAGAAACAAATGGGGAGGCGCGAACTTGACGAGTCCTCTCTGGTAATACTTCGTCGATGACGACGGATCAAGTTAGGGCTGCTGATATTGCATCGCTGACATGACGGTGCATGATTAGATGTAAGCAACCATTGCCAATCTGGCTGATGACAGAGATCGGCAAATCTCACATAGATCGGCAAATCTCAATCTATAAAACTAAAATTCAGAGATAGGCTACCCACCTGAGTAGAGTAGATTTCCAACCGCGCCAGATTACCAGTCTTGCCACTGCAACTCATCCAATCCAAGCCAATCCAAGCCAATCCAAGCCAATCCAAGCCAATCCAAGCCAATCCACGTCCAATTCTAGGTCCAACCAGGCAATCTCTCACCATGAAGATCGCCATCGCCGCCGTGGTCCTCGCTACGCTCGCAGCCGCTGCTCCTACCCGTAAAATCCACATCTTAGTCATATGTGTACATTATACTAACGAATGCTGGCAACTAGCTCACGGTGCTCACCCTCGCTCCGATGAAGGCACCACCGTCGATGATATCTCCCAGCAGCTTTATGGAGGCTGGGGTGGCATTTCGAAGCGCGACAACGAAAAGGCTGAAGGCACTACCGTCGATGACATCTCGCAGCAGTTGTACGGTGCCTGGGGTAGTATCAAGAAGCGTGCCGAGGAATCCTCTGAGGGAACTACTGTTGATGACATCTCGCAGCAGCTTTATGGAGGCTGGGGTGGCATTTCGAAGCGCGACAACGAAAAGGCTGAAGGCACTACCGTCGATGATATCTCGCAGCAGTTGTACGGTGCCTGGGGTGCTATCAAGAAGCGTGCCGAGGAATTCTCTGAGGGAACTACTGTTGATGACATCTCGCAGCAGCTTTATGGAGGCTGGGGTGGCATTTCGAAGCGCGACAACGAAAAGGCTGAAGGCACTACCGTCGATGACATCTCGCAGCAGTTGTACGGTGCCTGGGGTGCTATCAAGAAGCGTGCCGAGGAATTCTCTGAGGGAACTACTGTTGATGACATCTCGCAGCAGCTCTATGGAGCCTGGGGTGCTATCAAGAAGCGTGATGAGTAGGTAATCTTATTATCTAGCCAGCTTGCTACCTAGGGGATCACGTGCTATGGTCAACGGGAAACAACTTCTGGACTTGGACTTTCATTGAGTGTGGATATAACGAAGTGCGGTGGCTGGACGAATGGAATGACTGATACTATTTTGCTTTTTTGGTGCTTACTTCCTAAGCGCTCAGCATCCTTGATATAGGATACCTTTTATTCCCAGTAGATTCGATCCAGTACTCGTTTCTGACCTATTAATCCGTGCGAAATGTCAGGTTTGTCTGTCACAATCATCCTTCTTCTCTGCCTGAACGCAGTGCACCCCTATACCCCCCTCTCCAACTCAACCCTGTCCACCCTCCCCCGTACAGGCGTCGACTTCAACATCCACACCGGCGCAATCCTCTCCCCCCTTCTCCGCCCCCGCGTGGCCGGAACCGAGGGCTCAGAAGACGCCAGGCGCCACATAAGCGACTTCTTCGCGACATACCTGCCAAACTGGACCATCGAGTATCAGACCTCGTCATCCCGAATCCCCATTCAGGGATCCCCAGAAACACCCTTCACAAATATCATTGCCTCGCGCGATCCACCGGGCCTCGAGACTCACAATGTCGGAAGGCTAACTCTCGCAGCGCACTATGACAGCCTCCTCAACCCAGAGCTTGACGGGTTCATTGGCGCAATCGACAGTGCCGCGTCGTGCGCGATCCTGATGCATCTTGCGCGGAGTATCGACGGCGCCTTGAGTCGCAAATGGGACGCCTTTAGTACTTCCAACAATGACACAACTGGTATCCAGATTCTCTTTCTAGATGGGGAAGAAACCTTCGCGAACACATTGCTCGCTGATGATGGGCTTTACGGGTCGCGCTCGTTAGCTGCACAGTGGGCTGTCGATACGTACGCATACCCTCCTTCAGCGAAATACGAGTCTCGTCTTGACGCGATTGAATTGTTTGTTCTCCTCGATTTACTCGGTGCAAGGGATCCGAGTATCCCGTCGTTTTACCCCGTTACGCATGGCGAGTATCAGCGGCTGGCGGAATCGGAGAGGAGATTCAGAGAGCTGGGTCTGTTTCATTCGGATGGGGATCGGGTCTGGTTTGTTGATGGTGATCTCGATGCGAGGGCTGTAGACAGGAAAATCGTGCAGGATGATCAGGTCCCCTTCTCGGCCTTGGGGGTGGAGGTTTTGCATGTTATCGATGCTGATCCAGTGACGGGGGGCTTTCCTCCTGTCTGGCATACCATGGATGATGATGGGACGCATTTGGATCTGGATATTGTTGAAGATTGGAGTGTTTTGGCGACTGCTTTTGTGGCGGGGTGGCTGGAGCTGGAAGGGTATCTATAGACAGGTCAATCCATCTCTTGTTAAATCCAGATCCCGTTTGACAGTGTTACTGTACTTATGAAAGTGTGGCTATTATTCGGGCACTGCCTAAATAGGACTTCAAGTAAGGTCCTTTTTAAACACAGCCTGAAACAAGCATTAACCGGCATAATACTATACGGGGCTGAAGTATATGTCAGCTAACCTGGCCGTGGGTATTGACTACTGAAATTGCCTAGTCAGTTAGTACATGCGAATCCTGACTATTGTATGTTTTTTATATAGTATAGTATTATATATTTAATAATAAAGGCTACTAGAATTATAAATATCCTCCTATGCCTTGTTATACGCGGTATCCGCAACTACTATAATTTATATAATAAATAGTGGTAGAAGTAGACTGCAGCTGCTACTACTGCTTTTACAAAGCTTCTTCTATCTTATATACGCCTGGACGCGGAATACTCCTATTCTAACTTATTTTTAATATATACTAGCTTGGGAACCTAGGAACAGAGCTATAAAAAAGCAAGGGTTGTCTATTAAAAAGGAAGTCCTGCAGGAGTCCAGGGATTATTATGCGACATTTGCTTATATTTCTGTCAATACTAAATCAGCCGATGTATATCCTCTATAAGATACAGCGAGCTTGCTTCTTTGAAAAGACTTACTTTAAGATGTATCTAAATCAGAGATTATTTGTTTGTTTTATTGCATATCTTACCCCTAAAGCAACCCGCCACTATCATAGTTTTGTACTAGGTTCAGTTTATACTAGGTCTACCTTTTATGGAACCCTGACGATGACCTCCTCTGCTCTTTTTGACGAGAAAGGGGCTCTGATACATTCACCCGAACAGCGCATGTGATATGTAAAGGTATGTACATAAGTCTATTTCGATATAAACTCATAAACTTCCTCTACTAAATAGCTGACACAACATCTCGCGTCCCCATGTCCTACAGCCCAGCCGAGTGCAAAGTCTGCTTGTATGTATTGTTCTCTGCGGGTGCCTGGAAGGATATTAGTTTGCACGTAATCCGATTGACATGTACTAAGCCCGGTGTACTGGCTTCCCGCCACGCCGAATAAACCCAGGAATACCTCAACGGATCGGCTTTACGGGGTTGTAGAAAGTCTTCCCATTCTCCGACCTTTATTCTAGGCCGAGCCCTAGTCGTTCAAGGACCGGTAGGTCGACCGAAAGCTGCATAATTTCTTCAGGAGAAAAAAAGCAGTCTTTCAGAGGCGAAACTGGGCCAGCATATCCTATTTGTCGGAACCGAAGCTGGCCGAGGTGTGTTTCTCGTGGTAATTGATTGCAGACTGGAGTGCCTGCTTGGGCAGCCCAAGGGTAGCCCGGGCTCGGCGCTAATAATGTTTTGGATCAAGCAACTTTCAACCTCTATTTAGATATGGCCTGCTCTCTGTTGGATCGACGTCAACCTGACAGCAGACACGGCGCGCCAAACGAAAGGATGGACCCTGACAGATGAACACCCGTATTGGCGCTCATGGCACGATACACGTCTACAAAGCCGATCCCAAGACTGTCGTCAAATTAATCGAACCCCCGCGCCTAGCTGAGGCCGAAGCTTATACCTATCAGTGTCATGTCACACTCGAATAATGGTTGGCTATAATGGTTCGGAGCTCTTGAACCTTGAAGTAAAATTAGTAGGACCTCGCGATGTTCGTTGGCGCGTGGTATGTAGAACGTCCAAACTTGAGTTAGGGGAATTAGTGAACTAATTGTGGCATATCTTAGATAATGGTGTACCATACATGAGCCTTATGTCTCCTCCGGCGTCTATAATAAAAGGGCATCGTGAAAGAGCCAGGATTTATCATGCACATGAAGTTTAAGCAAGCCTTTGGTTGGCTAGAAACTGCTTTCCTGAACCTGATTTAGACCATGGGAGTCACTTGCGTATGTTTGCCGCTGAGAGATTTCATTCGTACCCTTCTTACTTAATCTACCTAGAGACCTCCACTAATAAGTTCAAGTTCCTAGGGGCCTGTCTTTTCTTGGCACGTTCGAAACTCCAGAAGATGCGCGCGTAGTTATTTAAGCAATTCTCGGCGCCGAATAAGTTTCCGGATAGTTAGGCGAAGAATAGAGGGCTTCAGGGCGTTCAGATAAAGGACTGAAAGCGTGCAAGAGATAATAAAAAAGAGCCAAAAACATACAACAGTCAGGATTCGCATGTGGTCACCCACCATACTACTAACTGACCGGCGTGTGGCTTAAGTACGGCTGAGCGGACGGGAAGCCCTGTTTTCCACACCCTGTGGTCGTATGTACCAGTAACCACAAAGAAGGGGATTATATAGAAACAAGTAGATACCGGTAACCAAGAAACATAAACAGCCCGTCGCTTCATCACTTGGGTCATTTGTATGTTAAAATCTTTATTATTAGCAGCAGATTCCCACTGTCTGTGGGAAGAAGCAAGGATTACTTTGACAACCTTACGATAAAATGTTATTAGCATCACCAGCGACATGATGCTATAACCTCTACCTGATAAACTATACCAGTTCCTTGTCAACGCAGCTGGCTCCGACCTGGCCTCATACGCTTCATCTCGGAATCCCAGACGTTAGACCCTTTTGGATAGCACCTTTCCTCCTGGGACCAGCGCTAAAAGGAATACGGAGCTTTCCCCGAACCCGCGCTATGACCCTGGCCCCTTTGTGATCCTTTCACTTTCCCATCGTATCGAGCGTTGCGATATTGGTTATTGGTTATTGGTGTTGTCTGAACTCTCTCCGGGCTTTTGCCAATTTCATCTTCAGACACTGGGCAAAACAGGCTAATATCGAGGTTCTTCCACCAGCCAAGAGGTTGGTGGCGTTATTATTTGGGGAAGCGCAAGTAACCGTCGCGTGGCCTAGAATCCCCCAGAATCCTCCCTTCACCCCGCAAGCCGATGGCTCGCTTCAAAGGAAGATGTTGTTTGCGGTAGGCGGCTAAAATGAAATAAGTCCATGCGCTCTCCTTGGCTCTCATTAGATGAAGCAATTCAGCCGGCAAATGGAAAGCTGAAGGGTTTGCTTCTTAAGCAGTCAAGGTTCCCCTTTGACTGTCCTCCTTCGCCTGATCGAAAGCAGCGTCTACCTGCAATCTATTGACTCAACATGGGCTCCGATACCTTTGTGCTGGCCGGGAAGCACTTTCCCCGGGTGACTTGGTACACGAACCCGGGGATGAGAAGGACCTATATCTGTCTTATGTTTGTCGTCTTAACATCTGTATGCTCCACGTGCGGCCCGTCCTACTATTCTTCTAACTGAGACCGAACAGGCCACGAATGGATACGACGGTTCGATGATGAACGGTCTACAGACTCTGGAGCCTTGGCAAGAGTACTTCAACCATCCGAAAGGGTCGCTTCTTGGTATTCTTAACGCCATTATGTCTTTGGGATCGCTCGTGGCTCTTCCTGTGGTGCCCTATATAGCAGACATACTAGGTCGCCGGATGGGTATATTGATCGGCTGTTTGATTATGTATGTCTCCCGACCTAATTGGAATGCGCATCTAACGTACCCTACAGGATCTTTGGTGTTATCCTTCAGGGTATCAGTTCCAACTATGGCATGTTCTTGGCCGCCCGTTTTTTTATCGGATTCGGGGTTGCTATTGCTCACGGAGCATCGCCTTTGCTGGTTACTGAGCTGGTGCATACGCAACACCGTGCCGTCTTTACCACCATATATAACAGTACGTCTTTGTTTCTAAGTTGAATTAACAGGTAGCTGATTGTGGTAGCAACCTGGTACTTGGGCGCTATTGTTGCCGCATGGCTTACCTTCGGAACCAACAACATCCCGAACAATTGGTCATGGAGGGCACCATCTATTGTACAGGCCGTGCCATCTGTGATCCAGGTATTCTTTGTCTGGTTTATTCCAGAGTCCCCTCGTTTCCTCATAGACAAGGGCAAACCCGAGAAGGCTCTGAAGGTCCTAGCCGACGCCTATGCAAATGGCGATACCGAGGATGAGGTCATTCAATTGCAGTTCCATGAGATCCAAGATACAATTCGGCTGGAGAAACAGTTTGAAGGCAATAACTGGCTTGAATTGGTCCGCACCAAGGGTAATCGTCATCGCCTGATCATCCTTATCTCTGCCGGTCTGTTCTCGCAATGGTCAGGTAAGTCTCGAGCTCCGCATATCACATTGACAGACATGCTGACCTGTGAGCAGGCAACGGCTTGGTCTCATACTATATCGCCAAGATTCTGGATGATATCGGCTACACCGACCCGGTTGAGCAGAATTTGATCAATGGTTGTCTCCAGATCATGAACTTCATCGTTGCCTTGACAATGTGTTTCTTCGTGGACAAAATCGGTCGGCGGAAGCTGTTCCTTGTTTCTACCGCTGGCATGCTTGTAGCATTCATCGTCTGGACGATCTGTTCAGCGCAATACGATACGACTAAAAACCGGAACGCCGCCAACGCTGTCATTGCCATGATCTATGTCTACTACCTGTTCTACAACATTGCCTGGTCTGGGTTGCTTGTTGGATACACCGTGGAGATCCTGCCATACAGCATCCGTGCCAAGGGGATGACCGTGATGTGGTTCTGCATCGACGCTGCACGTAAGTATTTCAGACCCGGCCCTCCCAGTTGTCAAATCTAACTATCTATCTAGTTTTCTTCAATCAATACGTCAACCCAATTGCGCTGGACGATATCGGCTGGAAGTACTATATCTTCTACTGCGTGTGGCTTGCGTTCGAGTTGGTCGTCGTGTGGTTCTTTTATATCGAGACGCGGAACACTCCCCTTGAAGAAATTGCCAAGCACTTTGATGGAGATGCTGCTATCGTCGGAGGTCTTAGTGGCACGGAAAAGGCTCGCGAGCTGGCGGTCATGGTCTCGGTTGACGAGAATGTCGTGGAGTCTCAGACTCAAGGAACGAAGATCTGAACTCAGTTCATTGGCGGTCTACCGTGAACGACCAAATTGCTAAAGAGAGATTGGGGGTTGGTGATCCAAGGCCTGAGTACGCGCGCCTTTGGAGGCCTTTGCTGTGATTCTTAGTATTTGCCACAACATATGAATCATTTACCATCGATAGCATTTCAACAGCACCCTCCCATTCCACGAACTATAATGATCTCACAGAGATGAAAATGTTAAAGCATGAGATAAACATGGTCCAAGAGCAGTCACCACGTGAAGCACTGGTATGCCCGACTACAGTCAACTTAGGTCCCCGCTGACCCGGCGCCTAATGTCCTGGGTTTGAGTTGAGGTAGGGCACAGGAAGAGTAAGAATTCAGCGCTATAAGAGGAGGCAGTAAGGGACGAGGGAGAGGCGAAGGTCCCGCTAGCTATCCCCAAGCTATGTAGCCCCCAACACAATCCCATGCAGAATCCCCGCCAGCTCATCAGTCAGCAGAAGTTCCACATCCGGACCAAGCAAACTCTCCGCGGCATTCCGGACCATTGTCGTCCCATCCTCGTTGACATCCATCGCAGCCAAGAAGCACTCCTCGCGACCGGCAGCCGCGACGAGTCCGTACATGGACTGGCCTAGCTGGAGGGCTTGCGCGCACACGTAGATTAGTCGTACGACGCCACCCAGCAGATTTTGGGCCCTGCGGCTCTGGATATCAAGCTTGTCTAGTCCATTGGTTCCCACCTGACCGCCGTAAGAATGCATGAGGAGGATAACTTCGCGCCCGGTATCAGCAAGGCTCTCGACATAGCTATGGATGTAGTCGGCGTCAGTGAAGACGGTAGAGTTTGGGGGGCGCGCGCCGTTCATAGAGAGCAGGGTGGGAACAAAGACTTCGAGCCCGAGAGATCGGAGGGCGGAGCTGAGTTTGTAGTAATGCACGGGGTAGTGCCAGCCGCCGTGGACGAGGACGATTGTTGGAGCCATGGTGATGGCCGGTGTTGCTGTGACGGTTGGGGGCAGTAACAGGGCCAGGAGGTAGATGCAAGTTAAATAGAGAGAAAACAAGCGGTGGAACACGAAGATTGTGGAATGGTTGGGAGGTGAGGGGATTTCCAGCCTTTGTTTGTTTTTCCTGTCAAAGATCGCTCTGGTGCACAAGACTCGCAGAATCGACTTCTGATAGGCTATGTACTTGCAATTTCAATGGCTTCCACTGCGCCTTGACGGGGTTATAGGCGAAGATCAGCCCGAAAATGGTTGGGAGCGCGTATCCAAGGATTAACAGTCCTATGGCAACTTTTATAAAGGAAAAGGCCTTTACCAGCGTGAAGATGTGTTAGTAAAGCAGGAGAACAGATATCTTAGCTAGTAATACAGACTATGAGACCAAGGTATCTGAGCTAGTCCACCTGTGCGTTCGCTATACAAAACTAGGTTTTTGGTAAGTATAAACGGTACTTTGGAAAGGCTGATTCCTATCTATGCCTAATTAAAGTCGGCCTAGTGTTATATCTTCGTACTCAACGAACCTTCGCAGCTCAGATACTCGGCCGCCATTTCACATACGGAATCATTTGCACAGTGCCAGCCAGTCCGGTATCAACAGGGTCCGGCACATGCCCGGGATTGGTGACGCTAATGAGCGGAGGATAGCCTGCCATGACGATGCGGTCCCAAATGCTCCGTATGTAGTTCCACATGACCGTGGGCACTATAATCTCGATTTCGTTTTGGCCTGTTCGTAAATAAGGACCGATGTCGATCTTGGGCCCATTGTAGTCGAGCGGCGGTGTTTGCTGGCCGTTGACCTTCAGACGGAGAGTATGCAAGACCGGCGGGAGGACAAGATATGCGCCGTCGGCGGAGTCTGTGCTGGGTGGCCAGTCGAAGCTGGTACTGTAGTGCCCGACTCCGGATGAATTGGCGAGACTTGGGATCTGTGTCCACGAGACGAGCGAGTCCAAGTGGTGGGTCGTGTTGAATTTCGAGGCGATTTGAGACGCATCGGAGAAATTGGCGGGGGCGGCCCAGTGCTCTGCCACGAGCGACCAGTTACCAAGTGTGAAGCTGCTCGCTGGCGTGCGAGTGTTTGGAACGGAGTAGTTTCTGCCATCGGCGAGCACAAGCGGCTGGTCGGTTGGCCCGGCGGCGAGACGAAGCTCAAGCGAGTTCGAGGAGTTCGTGCTCAACGAGTACCCTTGAACGGTGGACGGGAGTTGAACTGCATGAAGTGATTTCCGAGCGGCGGTCCCGTTGAACGCAATCAGAGCAGTCTGATTTGCCTCTAGAGTGAGAGGAATGCGAGTCTTGCCGTGAGCCTGCTGGTACTCAAGGATAGGCTCAGAAGTCCCAGTCCACAGATCAAGCCGATATGGCTTCTGGTCGCTGGAAACCACAATATGGCCGGTGCTAGCCTCGCCGTCATTGTAGACGAATGCAAATTTGGTGTCTTCGAAGACTGACTCACGCCAGGTTGTGTACCACGTGCTATTGGTCTGTACTCGGATGCGAGGCTCTAGGCGGAGAGAGGCCAATCTGGGAATCAACTCGTTCTCGGCGACTGCGAACACATTGTTGGTGCCCTTCAACTCAGAGATGGCTTCTGTGAAGGTGCGGTTACTGGCCGCGCTGGCAGTGGCGTGTTGAAGAGGGTCGCCGCCAACCAAAAAGACTGGTAATCCCGCTTCTGCGAATTGTCGGATTTTGCCGATAGACTCAAAGGTGACATTTGAGGTCCGGTAAATAACCAAGGCCTTATAGGCTGGCCCTTCGGGCCCGAGGGTCCCGTTACTGACGTGTGCTTGCGGAAGGTTGAAGTTTTCAGGCGAGAGGTGACTATAACTGTAGCCTAGAGAGGAAAGTCAGTCAGTTGTTCGAAAATGTTGTAAAGGAAGAGCGGTCACACTAACCAGCATCAATTAGCTGTGTCATATTTCCCAGAGGGATGGTGTAGTCCGTCGCAGACTGCTTGTTGTAGACAGCGATATCTGTCCTCAGGGGACCGGCTTGCTGAGTGAATTGAAGCCTGGCCACGTATTCCATGAAATCCGCGAACCCATTATCCCAAGTTGGCTGTTTGTTGGACCATATCTCACTGTAGAAATACGAGAATGCAACATAGCCTGGCCAGGTAGTTGCCCAGTAGTCGCCAGTATAGGACAGCCCATGAATGATAAACTGATTATTCCCGCCCACAACCGCGCGATTGATGGACCATAAGAGGGTAGAGACCTGGTGCTGGAATGTCTTAAGAGCCACAGCACCCATCTCATTTGATACGATCCTCTTGCCTGCCAATACGGCCGGTCCTGAAAAACGTCTATAGCCGTCGATGCTATCCGCGAAGCCCAGACTCTCGCATTCAGGTGCGTTCACAAGGGGTACAGTCGCTGCCACATCCATGGGTAGGTTGTACGCCGGCTGCACGGATAGTTCCAGACCGAGATCTGTCGTCGCCCAGTCCTGCAGTCTCTGCAGGTACTGGCTATATCCCTCTACCAGGGTGGCGCGGAAATCGTTAACGAACCCAACGCCTTCGTCGGGAGTATCGAGGACACATTGCACAGATCCCGGGTCGTCGGGCTGGATGGCAATGTTGTTATTGCCAAACATTATCAATGGGAGGTATCGAATGAGACTGTATCCGTGTTTCTCTTCAAACAAACTCGGGAGAGACTTGGACCAGGAAATATTCGATTCGATTTCGATACTGTCCTCCCAGGCTGCAGGCCATGTTAGCAAGGCTAAGTGGCGCCTTCATACTCTGGCAGGGCCCTCTTACCATAATTTCCCACCTGAGAAAGAAGCGATCTCACATTCTCATTCAGCACGTATTTATCCCAGAAGCTTATCACAGGCTCGGCGCCCCGGGCACTATAGTGGTCAACGATGTAGGCTCCATTTTCAACAACTGCATCAGTACGATTCGACGAATGTATCAGGTTTTGACTGTGGGTCAAGCGCTGGTAGAATGCAAACAACCAGTAGCTGCGTTGGCGCGAACCTCGTGGGTAGGTGAGAGACAAATGGCCGTCTCTAGACACCTCAGCAGTTCGATCTGCAAGGGAAGATTGTTGCAGAACGAGGCGAGTGTGGGGGACTCCAGCAAGAGATGATGAAGTAGAGTTGTCAGTTCTGTTCAATACCGCTGCCGAAATGAGTCCAACGAGATCGCCAGTACCCCAGCCTGGGATGACCCCATCAAAGGATCCATTGGCAGGAAGAGATACCGAGAACGGAACCTGGTTGTATCATTCCACTGTTAGCCTCTTCACATCATACATGCCCGGTAAAATGGCTCTGTTTGCGTACCAAGTCCCATTGAAGACCTTCGTCATCGGGAGATGCGGGCACACCCTGCCCCTGATTGGGTCCAATGGAAAAGTCCATCACCATCCCAGCATCTCGATGAACTTCTAGAGCAGCCTCAAACAATCTGTTAAACGCTGGTGTGCCAACTCCATACTTGCCCCAGTCGTCTCCTGGAGGGGCCGGTCCAAGGAATCCGCCGGCGTTGTACCAGGGCAGGTATTCTATACCCCCGGCTCCCACATCGGCGGCCGATTTAATGTCATCTCTCACAGATTGTTCATCAACGGTGGGATCAGGGAGCCAATATCGGAAGCGAGGTCGTGTAATGGCCGACGGGGTTTGGAACGTCCCGGGGTCGATGTCAGTGGAGAATTGGTCACTGCTGCCACTGCTGGAGCAGCATACTGTGGGAGTCAGGGCAAGAACTGCCCAGGGGAAAAGTCGAAACATAGACCTCATGTGGGCGATACACTAAAGGATCTGGTTGTCCCTACTCAACCAAAACAGGCCGTTGGCGCTCCTAAATAACCAGAGACAACTGGTGACATCATTTTTCGTGATGTTCGGGTTCTCGATCCACGGATCCAGGAGGTAAAAAAGAAGGGGAAGAAAAAAGAGAATAATTTGAAATTGCAGCGCTTTCACTGATACGAGTACGTGATATTCGTCATGTCCCTGGACAGGACTCAGGCACGCACTGGTGGACATCATGTATGGAACTTGGGAAGTTCCCATTGGAAACCATTTACCGTAGACGGTAGTTAAGGCCGCAGTCACTAGTCACTAGGCGATCCACTTTTCAACGTTCCTCTTCTTTTAGTGTACGAACACGAGATTCGAGGTCTGGATCAACCAGGCAGCTCTGGAATGTTCAAAATTACTAGGTGTTGTTGTAGATTTTGTCTTCCCCCTTTTTTTTGCTCCTCTTTTCTTGACTTTGCCCGCCTCCTCAGTGATTGCCGCACAGGTACGGAGTAGGTTCGGAGTATCAACAGAGAAACCGAGTAACAACGAAGAAGAAGAATATTACATACCTACACTGGTATTCTGTAACCTGGCCGTATTTGCACATTGCGGTACAGTGCGGCCTGCTCGTCGACTCGGATAAATGGCAGTCATGCCCTCTTGGATATCCGAACAATACGTGGCAGATATAATCGAGTAGTGTTGGCCAAGGGCCAGGATGTTTGAGCTATGTTCGCAGCTCCAGATTCTCCTTATACAGTACAAGGGCGATCAGCTTCGGCGAGCATATACTACAGGGCTCCTTACAAGCTGTGAGGGAAATCGTTCTATATCGTTGATTATCATATTGTACATGAAGGGTGAGGACAAAGCATGCGCTCTAGTGTTGATTCTTCTCGTTCCAGTATTCCGACTTGCAATAATTAGGTAGCTTTCCACCCTCCCCGATCTTGATCCCTCCAGTACGTTTCGTTTCTTCATTTCCCATCCCCTCACACCGTGATCGGTCGCATGCTTACATTCCTCGATCGACCGTTGGTCTCCTTCGCTACTGATAGGATTTCGCTCGGGTGCCACACGTTAAGGAGCACCATCTGCATGAACATGAGAACCCCGTCGAAGACATAGAGGAAGACCTCGTGGCGGAGCAGATAGCCGTCGTTCCCCTGAATATACTCGACGACGCGGAAGACGGATCGCGTCATGATCAGGATGCAAGCGGCGTACATCACTAGGAGGTGCTTTCGCCATGGAATCCCCGGTACGGCGAGCTGGGCAGCGGACTGACTGCGCTGCATGCGCCACAGGAATACGGTGGCCGTTATGATGAATAGGCCGAAGAATACGATCTGGATGAACAGGCCGGCGATCACGATGTGTTCACCTGTCTTCATTCCGTTGGCTCCCGTGACCATGATTCCGGCACCTGGATCAAGTCTCATGTCAGCCGCTGCATCAAGAAATGGAAATATGCACTAACCAGCAGCTTGGACAAGAAAAGATATCACGTCTCCAGAGACGAAAAACTTGGTCAGCCATCGTGGTTTCACAATGCTGTATTCAGGATGGCCAGTGACGAGGATAAGTCTCCCTAGAACCATGTATATTGATGCCGCGAACAAGGCAGGAGCAACGAGGATGAGAAGGCTTTGGATAATATAAGGCCCTAGAGTCCAATCTGGCGTCTCGTAATGGCCCAGCGCCCGGCCAATGTAGCCAACACATTCGACTGCAAAAAGAAAGGTGATATCAGTCTCTGCCTTTAAAAAACGGATAGGAAGGAGTGATGGATTGCTTGCTTACAGTAACCTCCTATCACGAACGGAATGAAAGACCACGTCCGCGTACGCAGCATCTGATATGTGTGAACCAGCGAGCTCAAGCCAAACAGAATAGTGAAAATCAAGGCTGCTGGTAGTGAGGGATCATAATGGTAGTATGTCCAAGTGGAGTTGTTGTCCGACATGCTGAGTCCCGTTTGACAAGAGAGTTAAATCTTTGAAGAGAATGCATTTCATGCAATAGAATAATCGTTCCTCTTTTAAGTCGAAAGTCTGTACTCCGATACAAGGGGTGGGGAAGAAAAAAATGCCTTTCGTACTCGTATCACCCTAACGCCGTAGCATGGTCTCAAGGGTTCCAAGGGTTGGTAACTTTGGTCTGTAAAAGAAGCTTAAGATAGAGGCCCAATCACATACAGTCCCCTGGTGGAACCGTACGTTACTCGTCACGTTGAACCCACGGTTCTCGTGGTTTGGACCGTTGGTTGAAGCAACGCCCTGCTCCAGCATCTGATTGGCTTCGGGGTTGCCTTGATAAGTACGACTGTGAGATTCGTCAGATAAGTCTTTGTGTAAGCTGAGTGCACTGCAGCTTACCTCACCATGAGGTCTGACAGCATCAAATGCTGATGCTTATGTGGAAGGGAATTCAGGGTATTTGAGGCGCGATCCCCGCGCCCGTAATTCCAATCTTCTCACAGAGTTTACCCAATCCCAGTTATTACCTGTCGGGACTACTCTTGGCAAGGGAGTGGGAGTGATGTTCAAGATGGTGTAAGTAGTTCTTTTCCCCCTTTTACAGCCCCGCACACCTGCACCATATCTCAGTTTATGCACTTCTGTTCTGGAAAGGAAGGCGTGGAACTACGAATAGTTTTAAGCCAGCAGTAACAGCAGAGTAACTAACGAGTGTGACAGGGCGTAAAGCATAATGACTATTGACTCCAACTATTCTCCCGAAGTCATGAACAATCCGTATGAAGCCAGGGTGCAATGGCGACAGGACGGATCCGATGTGGACTGGGGGCGGGGTTATTATTCTGCAGGCGCTGACGACGGACAAAGAATCTCCCCAGATATATTGCTGTAGTTACGAGCTGGCAAATAGGGGCGGGTTAAAATGTCCCGAAAGGCACTTTGTACTTGCCACGTGAGGCGGATTCAGCCTTACATATTGCACGTGACGGCTCTACGGTCAGCGGTTGAGCTGCAGGTGCAGGCGGCGGGAATGAGATCATCTCCTCCAACAACCCGATTTCCCCCCCGTTCACTTGCCGTGGCCTTGTCAGGAATTGCTGTCGCTTTCTACAATGCCGTCCCGTCGATCTCATCGCAAGTCTCGTTACGGGTGCATTGGCTGTAAACAGCGAAGGGTTAAGGTACTGTAATCCAACACCCCCTATATTCAGCTCAACTACACTGTGCTGGCCTATACCTATTCGCCCCAAGTGGCTAGTTTATCCCGCTTACATGTGCTTTTAGTGCGATGAGCGCCAGCCAGAGTGCAGCAGTTGCTTGAATCGCGGCACTGAATGTCTCTACGCTCCAAGGGATAGGGATGCCGAGTCGGTGCAGCCTACACAAGCAGCGAGCTCGTCTCGTCCCAAAACACCCGTAAGCTCGACCTCTTCCCCATCATCGGCAGGCTGGCCGGGCAACAGTGATTCTCAACCGCAAGCCGCCGATTTAAACCTTAGCGACATGGAATTGCTCCTCCAGTGGTGCTCGTCGACATACGTAACCATGACCCACGACCAGCGAATTGAACATATATATCAGTACACCTTGCCCAAGGAAGGCTTAGAGTACCCATTCGTCCTGCATGGCATATTGGCATTGTCTGCTCTACATCTGGCCCGTGCCAGTGATCCCACGGCCAGGGCCCGCTACTTCTCTCTCGCACTGGAGCATCAAAACCGGGCACTAAGCTTGTTCCGACCCGTTATCTCTTCCATCAACCGTGATAACAGCCATACTATTTTCGCATTTGCCAGTCTGCTTCTTCACCTAGCATTCGCCGTCCCGCCTTGCTCTCCCCTCACTGAGACCCAGGACGGTGTTCAGGACCTCATTCAGGCATTTACACTGTGCAGAGGGCTTCGGGAAATTTTAGGCGCATCGTGGCAGTGGGTTTCAGAAGGGAGCTTCGCGGATGTGTTCACGCAAGTGGATGACTCCAAACACTGGCCTCTCCCCGCAACGGTCGAGACGGCCATACTTCAGCTAAAGTGCCTCAATGAGTTTCGAGGGACGCAATTTGGAGATCATGATGCGGACTGCTACAGTTCAGCTATCAATCATCTCAAAAGCATGATGGAGATCTACCAAGACAAACCACGCCGTGTCGAATTGGCCTTGCGGTGGCCTTTTGGACTTGAATCCAAATTTCTGAGGCTGCTCAAGGGACATGATCCCATGGCCCTTGTGGTAGTCGCTCATTATTGCCTCGTACTGCATAATTTTAGACACTATTGGTGGATGGAAGGTTGGAGCCTTCGCGTCGCGCATAGCATTTGGGATCAACTGGATTCATCCTGGAGACCATGTGTGTCTTGGGTCGTCAAGGAGGTGGGATTGGAGGTGGGATTGGAGGTGGGATTGGAGGTGTGAACGTGATTGAACCGACATCAACGCTTGATTCCTCGGGTATTCCAATCTTGCGGCTTCTCAAGGCCCTATATCATGAAAGAACTGATAGCCGTCCCCTGCTGAGCTATCACTGGGCTATTTGTATGGCTGGGTGAGTCACTCTTGCACTTATAAGGCTGTCCTACCCCGAGCGTTTTATGTCACCGGCAGAGTTTGCTCACTCTTTTGCCCGGTATCGGGCCCATACATTATTGAAATCGAGCGTGCTGTGTGTCTGGCTGGGTTACAGAAAACCTTCACTGCAAAACTGCATGCAGTTCGAGCGCGGTCAAACAGATCACAAAACCCGCAAAATGACACTTTCCCGCCATACTACCTTTTAGAAAAAGATTCCAACTCCGTTGGTGATAGGGAGAGGAGGTCTTCCATCCCTGGATGTTCTGGAGTCTGTCGGCACATCTATTTCTGAGCTGGAGCAAATATCGCAGTCCCAGAATAGCCCGCGAATATCCCGAGGGATTGAGGCATCAGACGGCCCTTTTTTTCCGGGTGATCGTGTTTTCAGCACAAAAGATTTTTCGTCCATGGTGGATTCGTGCGTGCCATCGATTTCAACATGTTCCGACTATTCCTGTGCTTCAGTCTACGGACTCTGGCGACCTTGCTCGCATGATAGCCCATTCCTGTACAACTCTCAGCTGTGTACATCTGGTACCAGTACAGGCCACTCTGCAGATGCGGCTGAGCCCGACCTCTCCGAAGCTTACTTTCTTGAGTGAATTTGCCGGCCACGGGAGGAAAGGAAAAGGTCCTGGGTCTGCAGCCTTGTACTTGTCTTCCCGCGTTGAACGCAAGAACAGCTTTAACAACTATAAATATACAGTGTATAATCCGAGTTATTCAAATATCAGCCTAAGAGGTCTGTATGCTACTGTGTTCAAATCTTCTCCATTTGCAGTCGTATGTAGATCAGCCTGAGAGATCTGTATGCTACCGCGTCCAAATCTTGAGTTGCAGAGTCATATGTAGATCAGCATTTAGATACTACCAAGCCGACCTTTTCTGTTTCTTTCTTTTTACATTTAGACTATTGTCCACGATGTGGATTCAATTAATAGTACAGCTCTTGGTACAGTTTCAACGGATCAACCATGGAGTGACGAACAGAGAAAGACGATTGAATATGCCGCACACTATGGAGTGTCGCGAGTATCCTAATAAGAAGTAATAGTAGGACCAGCAGTCTCGGCACAAAGGGCAAGATCATAACGGCTCGACAGCTCACTCCGCTCATTTTTTGTTTTCACACACACAGGCATCAGTGATATTCGAGTCGTCACATTGCTAATACTGACCCACGACCCGCAGGAGGCCGTTAGACCGTTGGCGCCATGGTCAGCAACGTGACGAGACGAGTACTTGGAAGCTTGGAAGAGCTCCGTGCTGGCTCTCTGACCGGTGGGCTATGGTGATCAACCTGATAGATCCGAGAATGATGGATGAAATCAGTTGGCAACTTGAACTGGTTCATGAGATTGGGAGCGCTATATCCGTAGTTCCGTAGCTCATGCTGGCTCTCTGACCGGTGGGCCATGGTGATCAACCGATCCGAGACTGATTGACCAAATCATTTGGCACCTGGTTCATGAGATTGAGAGCGCTATACTCCGTACCTCGTTGTCGATCAGTCGCCACAGAGGGTATTGGAAATGGAACTCCGAAGTTGAGTCTACTCGGCCTAGGCTCGGGGGTCCATCGCAAAAGCTTTTTCTGTGGGGCTGCCGATGGGTCTTTTATTGGAAACGTTAGATGAGATAGGCAGCAGGCTCCAGCAGACGCGAGCAGTGAGGAAGAAAAAGTGAAGATGTCACTAGAAAGATACTCCACAGTTGGACGAAGAATTGGATTTGGAAGGGCTCATCTTATTCTGGAAGAATTAGCCAAGAATTAGCCAATGTACTCCGTACGCCACGTCGCCAATGGTGTTTGGGCTGAGGAGCTAGAAGTGCCATGTGGGGGGGCCTGCGATAGTGTACGAATACGACCAGCAATACTCTGTATTCGCTGTTTTATTAGAAAAGACCAAGAAACAGAATAAACAAGAAACAAGAAACGAAGTTACGGCAGGGAGGCCTGAATATTGGAGCCTAAAGCCTCGTTCGTTTCCGGGTCATACTGTAGGGTTAATTAAGTACATGAAGATCTAATCTAATCTAATTGGGAAGCAACCCCTGCAAGGTTGTCCGGCGCCTGGTAAAAAGGATTGAAATCAAAGTCACTTAGCCAGAAAAAAAAGAAACCCCCAACAAGGCCAATCTTCAGTGTAACGGATGTAGATTAACGTAACTTTCACCACCCCCCACTGCGCCGTCGGTCGTGTACAGCATCTCGTATGGCCTCCACTTGTGGAAGAGAAGTTGCACCAGGAGCATCGGAAGCGCATCAAACACATACATATATATCTCATGCGAAACAAGGTAGCCGTCATGGCCCTGCACATACTCGACGATACGATAGGCACACCGGAAGATGATAAGGGCGGCCATGGCGAAGAGGACGTTGAGCAGGGTCCTCCACGGCCCGCCGGGGGCCTTCGCAGGGTTGCGGCTAATGCGGAGTGTGAACTTGACCGAGACATAGAGGAAGAAGCCGAAGAAGAGCAGCTGCACCACGAGGCCGAAGATGACGATCTTCTCGCCGATGCTGCCCATGCCGGATATCGCCATCATGCCGCCGCCGCTGCACTGCATGAGGAATGCGATGACATCGCCAATGACGAAGATCTTGGTCACTTTGCTTGGGGAGATGATGGATAGTTCTGGTCGTTGTGTGCATCTCACGACACGTCCGTAGCACATGTAGATGGTGGCTGCGTAGAGCGAGGGGGGGAGCAGGATCAGGAGGGTTTGAGCGATGTAGGGCCCCAGGCTACTGGTGGATTTTGCAGAGACGGCACGGCTGATATAGCCAAAGGTCATCACTAGTTGTCGTTCTGGGTTAGCCAGAGGTTTTATTTTTTGCTTCTCATCATGGTCAAACATACTGAAGCAGCCAACAACGAATGCCGTGAAGAACCAGGCCTTGGCCCTTATAAATGCCTGCCACACATAGAAGCCGGCGCTGACTCCAAAGACCAATGCGAAAACCACAGAGGCCGCCACATTTGGCTTGTAATTGTAGAGGGAAACCTCCTCAGTTCCATCCGCCATGGTAGGAGCTAGCCGAGAATATGTTGCGTTGCTATACAGGTAGCAGGTTCCTCGTCCTCGGTGACTAGCGGCTGGATTGTCGATTTCTAGAAGAGGCGGCCACGGAGTGGAAGAGGTAGTAAAATAGAAAACTGCCGCTGCACTGGGCGAACGTAAAGATATACCTAGCCCTGAGACTGTGCCACATCTGATATGTTTCATCTAAAAGGGGTTATACCCCGATCCATGGTAAAATCAAACGAGATGCTCGAAGCTGTGCTGCGGATACGGTGGAGAGCAGCAATAGTAACCGCGAAGTATCTCTAGTGAACGAATACGAGTCAACCAAGCAGCGATCTTGGTGGAGTACTGGATCTTCTTAACCGGTAGATCGTTCAGGTACCTTTAAATAAACAGGAAATGGTATTACCGTAACGCTAGATTCGTCAAATACTTCGGAGTTTCCCGCAAGAACGAATACGAAGTTCCCTGTTGATAAGCTCAACGCTTCCTGCCTTTGCACCGGTAGAAAGAGCTCGTATTCAGAACAGACAGATCTAGATCATGGCTCCAAGAGACGTTAAGCAACCGGCATTGCTCGAAAGGGCAAAGGCCTTGAGGAATACACCCTGGTGTGATGAGTATGAGCGGATGATTTCCGGGATGCTGTAAGTGCTTCAATACTAATGCCGATCGCAGCACTGAACTTGGACCTCCCTTTACGAGTCGAGCTAATCTATCAGCCTAGGTATAATGCGTTTACCCCAGAGCTAGCAGAAGCGCGCTTCCGCGCCAGAAAGCTCATATCAAAGTACAACAATACAACAATTCCGGATGATATGAGTCATGAATCTCTGATAGCCGAACGGGAGACAGCTCTCCACGAACTTTTCGGCTCTTCAGGGTCTAATATTTACGTTGAACCGCCTCTCTTTGTGGACTACGGGTGTAACGTCATTGTTGGTGACAACTTCTACGCCAATTTCCAGTATGTCTGTCTACTACCTCAGAGAAAGGCCCCGAATGGTTATACTAAGTCCATACCTTTTTAAGTACCACAATGCTAGATTGTTCCCTTATCATCATAGGCGATAGGGTTGCCTTTGGACCAAACGTCAGTCTTCTCGGCGCTACACACGAAACGAGTGTCCCGTCGCGTCGGGAGGGGAAAGAATTTGCTCTGGAAATATCAATCGGTGACGATTGTTGGATCGGTGGTGATGTCACGATCCTAGCGGGCGTGAGTATTGGAGAAGGGTGTACTATTGGTGCTGGTGCGGTGGTCACGAAGGATATTCCCCCTTTCAGTGTCGCGGTGGGCAGTCCTGCTCGTGTTATAGGGCAAGCAGAGGCTGCTGGAGAAAGCCCTGTAGGTGATATTCGTCCTCCGCAGTGATTTAATAAGTTTATGCAGCGCCTAGTTATGTACCAGATCTTTTCCAAGCGTGGTGTTAGCAATATACCCTAACATATCAGGTGGCCTAGGAGATGCTTGAATAGAAACGACTTCTCTTGTAGATTTTATACCCAATCGAGGCTGCGAAGCCGTTCGACTCTATTGTGATATTCTGGAAGGTGGCCCGCGACGAGTCGACGGCCCAAGCGGACTGTTCTGGTTCAAGAAACCCGGATGCATAGCCCACCCAGAGAAGTTATGGCGCCAGCCCAACCCCCTCTTCTCTCCCGGCATAAAATTGCCTTGCAGGAGGCAAAGACATCCGAACTGCGGCGAAGCCGCAAGCGTGCTTTCAATGCTATGGAAACCCCGCGGGATTCAATAATCGACGTCTTAAGCAGTACTCCCGCCATAAAGATCGGTTGCGACACTTCCGAGCTGAGCATCTCGATGATCGTCACTGTAACTCCTGCAACGAGTCGGTGGGCAATGAGATGTATTGGCGAAGGCACACCGTAGACAGGCATCGCTTGAATGTCAGATACCTTAGGTCTGCTTCCTGTTTTCATGTCCTCGTTCAGAGATTTCTGTCGTCTCGCTGGATTGTATCAAATATATAAGTGCTTTGCCCTTACCCTCACCGTCACGAACGGACAGGGGAAAACCGAGAAGGAGAAAGAAGAGATCACCCCACTGGCGTCGAACCCGGCGCCTCCACCCCGCTCCTCTTCGCCCCCCGGGGCACAAGCTCCTCCGACGGATGCCACAGCTGCTCTTCATCCGTGACATCTCGCCCATCAACACCGACGAATTTATCTCCGACCTGGTCACGATGCCGCTGCGGAAACACCTGCATCACGGTCTGGATCTCCTCGGGGCTGAGCCGCCGGTAGTCGACGACCTTGTGGTCTCCGCTGATGCTGCGCAGCACGCCGTCGCAGGCGAGATGGTGGAGCTGCGGCCGGAAGGGGAGCGGCAGAGCGAGGACATGATGGTTTGTGCCGAGGTGTCGATTGGGCAGGACTGTTTGAGTGGAATGTGGTTAGTTGGTTGTGGGTGGGGGGTTAGTAGGAGCTGGTAGGGGAGGGGGGGTGTTGCTTGTATGTACCATTTTAATAATACGACTTTTTAAGTTCTTCTTGTAGATAGAGCTGGCGTCGTGTATAATATTTGGGTAGTCTCAACGAGGACAGACAACAGATACTCTATTAACTATCTACCTAGCTAGGTCTCCCTATCGGCATTGCATCAGACGGAAATAGATCTTGGGGCCATGCACCATGATCCAATCAGATACCTAGATAGCCAGTCACAAGATATCCAATCTGGCCATTCAGATTTATTACGCTCAATCCTTCTTGGCTGCGCCATTCCACGTAAGACTGCGCGTCTGACTCCTCCGTTTGGAGCGTTACAGCATTAGGAGAAAGGGCTCTCTCTGACTCATGCATGAAGATAGAGACCCTGAACTGACCAATCAGCATCCTTCTATAGTACTCGCGAATCAAGCATCAAGGACAATATCCAAGAATATGCACACGGCAAAATTATTGGTTGAGGACAAATATGGATTGTATAGAATTAGGCATTGAATGCGAAGATGATAAGATGCAAGGGCGTCCTCTCAGCCTCGTGTTTGCCTACTTTTTGCCTTAACATGGCAGGGAAACAAATCCTGCGGGGCAAAACAGGGAAAATCAAAAAAAAAAAAAAAAAAAAAAAAAAAAAATCGACCTATTGCAAGGTTTTGGGGCTGTGAGGCTCGAAAGGCTGCATAAAACGTAAAGTGTGTGCAGTCAAGGCTCCTTGTAATGTTTTAGCTGGCTTTATAGGATTAACTATGTCTTGCCCGTCTTCCTTTTTACGTTCTCCTACAAAAACCGAAGGTTTGTTGAGTTTCATCGAAAATCTGAACAACAGATTATAACATCCAATTCACGTTATCAAAATGAGTGGACGGGCAGCCTTTATCACCGGTAATAACACTCATTCTAGAGGGGAACAGAAAGCTTCAAAAGATTGCTAATTCTAAAATAGGTATTACAGGACAGGACGGATTTTACCTTTCCCAGTTATTGTTGAGCAAAGGCTATACTGTGCATGGACTTGTTCGATTATCCTCCTACAATCTATCCTTTAAAGCAAAAGATCTCGATCCAAGGGTTATTGTTCACTACGGAGATGTCCTCGATAGCCACAGCCTGCACAAGATTCTCCATTCAATCAACATCCAAGAAGTTTATCACCTTGCAGCCCAATCCGACGTCCACCACTCCTTCGCAGTGGCAGCTTATACTGTGGATGTTGTTTCCTTGGGAACTTTGCGTCTTCTGGAAGTAGTAGCCAGCTTGCAGAATCCGGAAATCAAGGTGTTCAATGTAAGCTCAAAGCCGACCTCTGTGAAACAAAATCCGGCAGACGCCTTCTAATACACAACGCATTGCAATTTCTCCTCTAGGCTTGTAGTTCTGAGGTATTTGGTGAATTGGTTGAGACACCTCAGACGGAGTCAGCCGCTTTCAACCCTGTATCGCCTTATGCGATTGCGAAAGCTTCTGGATATTGGATCACATCTATGATGAGAAGAAGCCAACAGCTATTCGCTGTTAACGGGGTCTGCTTTAACCACGAATCGCCAAAACGGGGTAAGTGTTTCCCATAATCATCGCAAGCTGTGGACAACGGTTCCAATTAGTTGAATATACAGGGCCGAATTTCGTCACTAGAAAAATCACGCTCGGAGTAGCAAGAATACATGCAGGTTTGGAGGACGTAATTGAACTCGGCAACCTCAACGCACAGCGAGACTGGAGCCATTCCCGGGACATTGTTCGCGGTATGTGGCTCATGCTTCAACACGCAGTTCCAGACGACTTTGTGCTCTCTAGTGGGAAGGCCCGTTCTGTACGCGAGTTTGTCGAGGCAGCATTCCGAGTTGTTGGCGTAAATATCCGGTATGTCAATTATGCAACCGTTGGGCCAGGGAGATGCACGAATATGCTAACGGGGAGCGCAGATGGCATGGCTCCGGTGCTCATGAGGTTGGAATTGACTGTAATGCTTGGAACAGTGAAATTCGGTGCGAGTATAGCAGTCTGGGTCTATTCATGAGAGATTCATACACTCGAATTTACCGTAATGACTTCAGCATTTTGAAATGAGTACCATTATATCTAAATGCTTGACCCAACCAATCTAGCTAATAGCTAGTGAAAATCGAAATCAAACATTGTCCCTACGCCTCACACGGATTCTGGCCGTGGGGTCTGGGAAGTAGCTTTCCCCATACGTAGAACTCCTTGGTTTCTTGTCCAGAGGCTCGATCTCATAGTAGGTGACGACGTACGCCATGATCATCTTTAGCACATGCAGACTAAAATGGCGTCCCGGGCTTTTTGTTTTGATTGAACATCAGTACACGCCACACCTTGAAGGGGCGAAGAAACAAAGGAGCGACTGACCATGCATGGCGACCCGCACCAAAGGAGAGAAAGGTTGATGTTGTCGGAACCCGAGATATATTCGGCGAGTCATCCACGGGACTGCAAGCGTCTTTAGACAGAAAGCGAGCGGGATCGTAGCGCATTGGATCCGAGTACAACCGCTCGTCCAGATGGACATCCAGCGTGGAAGCTGAGACCCAGGTGCCGCGGGGCAGATGGTGGCCCGTGGGCAGCGTCAGTCCGTCGGGGTGAATGACTTCGCGGTTTGGAGTCCGGAGGATAATTGGGTTGAGGCGCAGCGATTCCTTTATTGCGCTGTCGGTTTGACGTAGCGCGTTGAAGGATGCTGGATTCTTCCACGCCGCGTCTGAGGCAAGGGTCTCAGTAGCTTCCTGTCGCAAGCTTTCGGCCAGGCTTCGGGCCTTCGGGTAGCTTGCGAGCTCCAGAAACATGGCGCAGGCGCTAACAGGGAGTGTGCCGAAGGGGAGGATTGCCTGTAGTATCGTCAGTCGACTTTGTGCTCTTGACGTCGCATTCGTCCGTCCTTACCAAGAGGTTGACCCGCCAGGTCAGCTGGCGAGCGGTCAGTTCAGAGCCCGTGAGCTTGCGAGCCAAACGGAGAAAAGAGGTAACTAGGTTATAAGGGACCTCCAAAGCGGAACCAGAAGAGCTGGGCATTCTTCGCTGAAGATCGATCCGAGCCAACCAGGTGGTGATCAGCGGCTCCGTGAACGACGAGTAAATCATGATGGCGAAGTGCAGCGGAACCTTGACGAAGACACTGAGCACAGGCTGCAAAAACCAAGGAAACAACTGCCCGGAGAATAGCATGCTGACGCCGGAATAACGAGCGCACCGGCTCAGCGCGCGCAGGTAGCCTTCATTGCGAGACAGTTCGGGGCCGAATAAAAGGCGGCCGGTGGTCCCTAAGACCACTCGCTCCATGGCGGGAAAGAGGGCTACGGACTTCCAGTTGAGAGTATCCGTCCCGAGAACCTGATCAAGAGTAGACTGCAGCTCATTGTAAAGATCCTCTTGGATCAGGTCCATCCGCTGGGTGAAATAATGGTTAATGGCTGCAGTACCGATTTTCATGCCCGTTACATCGCGCGCGAGAGAGAGATGCGCCAGCCCCATGCTATAATTCATCACTTCCTGCGCAGAGAGCTTACTGTCAGGCTGCCGGATCATCCAGTCAAGTTCCCTGACCGGCAGGATGACCTGCGGCCGGAGGGAGGCGTTGGGGTGCATATATGGTTCGCCCTGGCCGGTGTACTATTAAGTAGAGGACTATTAGTTGGCAATGGCTTCAGAGTGTAAGAAGTCGTACTTTGTGATAGCCTTCTGATAGGTTCGGAAGCATGGAAGGCCAACCCCTGTATGATGCACGTATATTGGAAAATATTTCCGTTCTCCGCCCAGACCAAGGGATGCCCTTGGGGCAGCGAGGAGGAACCTTCCATCGGCCAGTGATAGCCAGAGCTAAGAGTGCGAATGTAGCGGTCAAAAGTCCGAGCATAAAGCCGGTTGGCTGGTCGGGAAAGGCTTGCAGTGAGATCATGGCTGGTGAGTGATTCCTTTTATCCCCAGCTGTATAGCGAGCTCCAGCTGATTTGCACGTTGGGGCGGGTTGACAGAAAGGTCCAACCGTGACTTAACACCCAGTGACCTACCGCTGATAATAAAGTAATTCCAAACCGCTGCCAGCCGACTCGGTGGGTATACCCTTGGGGCCCAGAACATCTGGCCCCGGCCACATCATTCATATCCGTATCCTGGCAGGTAACCCTGGAAATATTATCCGACCAATGCCTTACATCTCACCCTGTTTGTTACAAGGTGTCGTCCGCATACTGTTAGACTGGCTGCAACATCCCGGTCAAACCTCGCCATCCTGAAGCTTAACAAAAATGAACCATCCATGTCGGAACTGGATGGCCGCGAGCCAAATGACAACTACATATTCCCAGGCATCCAGTAGCCGAACTCTACAGGATAACCCCACCTCGTATTAATCTCATGCAGACTACGCTTTGGGATAAAACACCGCTTGGGGACTCTTGCAATGACCCTGGCTATTGCGATTCGAGGTTCAATGATGCCTCTATCTTCCCGAAACGGCGTTCGTAGACTGGCTGGACGTTACCGTCGAAGGGAGTGGAGAGTATATGCCAAGTGAAGCCACAACCCTATAAAAGCCCCGATGGGATCCAGTGGGACTCGGAGTGTGCTTGTCAATGTTTCAGAGATACGATTGCCAATGTCTCGTGCCAGAGAATCCGAAGCAGTCGAAGCTTTGAAGGAGACAAGTATGGAGGATACCACTAGGTCCCTCCGGTCCGATGTCCAGCTGTCCCTTACAAAGGCGACTCAATACGCTTTCGAGGCAGTCCGAGACGATGGCCACTGGTGCGCTGAAACCGAAACAAACCCCAGCTGTACTGCTGAGTATGTCCTGTTCTTACATATCATGGGGTTGGAAAAGAGGATCGACGGCGACCGGGATGCGCTGATTTCATGGCTGCTCTCGGAGCAACAGGAGGCTGGCTCTTGGAGTTTGGCTCAAGACTTCGAGGGGGATATTTCCATGACCACGGAAGCATACCTAGCCTTGAAACTGTTGGGGCTCTCGCCAGATCATCCAGCCATGCTCCGTGCGCGACAATTTGCGCTGTCGGTGGGAGGCGTCGCCCGCGTGCGGATGCTGACGCGCATCTACCTCGCCATGGTCGGCCTGTTCCCCTGGAAGGCTGTACCGGAACTGCCATCCGAGCTGATTCTAGCCCCCGCCAGCTCTCCAATCAACATCTACCGACTCTCGTCATGGTCGCGCGGAATGACTGTGCCCCTGCTGATCGTGCGGCACCACGAGCCCATCTACGCCCTTCCCAATGGAGCATCCCCGTCCAACAACTACCTCGACGAGCTGTGGCTTGAGCCTGCAATGAAACACGTCTCGTACATGCCACATGACCGCAGCCTCACCAGTCTTTGCTTCTTGGCCGCGGACTACTCGCTGCATCTCTTCGGATCCATCCTCCGCAGGTCCCCAATCCGCACCAGCGCACGCCGCCAGTGCGTCCGCTGGATCCTTGACCACCAGGATGACGAGGGTGGCTGGGCAGGCATGTACCCGTCCACGGCGCAGAGCGTCATGGCCCTCCGTCTCGAGGGCTTCGATATCTCCTCTGACCCGGTGCAGGGTGGCCTGGCCGCCCTAGAGAGCCTTGCATGGAGGGATACACGCGGCCTGCGCATTCAGGCGAGCGTGTCCCCAATATGGGATACGGCCCTGATGACCGTCGGCCTCTGCGACGCCGGCGTGCCGCAACAGAGCCTGTACCTTGTGAACGCCATGAAGTGGGTCATGAAGCGCCAGATCCTCAAGACGTATGGCCCTTGGCGGGTGTACCGACCGTCCGTTTTGCCCGGGGGGTTCTCTTTCCAGTACAGTAACCGATTCTGTCCAGACCTGGACGATACGGCGGCGGTCATTCTCGCCATCCTGAAGCAGGATCCACGCGCGGTCTCCTCGCGTTCCGTAATCCGCGCCGCGGAGTTCCTCTTGGGCCTGCAAAGCACAAACGGGGGCTGGGGAGCCTACGAAGCCGATAACGACTCCCTGTTTATGAACAAGCTGCCATTCTGCGACATGGACTGCCTGTCTGATCCTGCAACTGCTGACGTGACCGGGCGCGTTGTAGAGGCCTTCAGCTTAATTCTCGCGAGCAGCTCCACCACGACGGAAGATATTCCCGCTGCACTCCTTGACCGGGTGCGTGCCGCGATCAAGGCTGCCACCACATTCTTGTCCGCTTGTCAGGAGCCTACAGGGGCCTGGTATGGCCGGTGGGCCGTCAACTATGTGTTTGGCACGAGCTCGGTGCTCTGTGGTCTGGGCCATCTCCAGGCCGACGGGGACGAACGCATTCCGAAAATGGCTTCCCGCGCCGCTCAATGGCTCAAATCGGTGCAGAATTCCGATGGCGGGTGGGGGGAGTCCCTCTTGAGCTACCGCGACAGCAGAAGCGGTACTCGCACGGATGCAGGCGTCGGTCCGTCCACTGCCTCTCAGACAGCCTGGGGTTTGATGGGCTTGTTGGCCGTTCTACCGGCGACAGACCCGGCGATCACTCGCGGCGTTCAGTACTTGGTGGGCACGCAGAGTACGCAGGGGCAATGCAAGGGTGCTTCGTGGGCCGAACACCTGTTTACGGGGGTTGGGTTTCCAAACTGGTTCTATATGAAGTACAATTTCTACCAGCATTACTTCCCTCTTATGGCACTTGGCCGCTGGGCGACGGCGATTGGTTCTTGCAGTATAGGGCAAGAGTGACAAATGGTCCTTGGATTGTGTGTTCCGACTTATCTCTGTCCCACCAGCCACCCCTTGTTATTCTCTTCCAGTTTGTGTAGCTTTCCCTAAGTCTAGAGATTAGTTATTCAAAGATCCTTATATAAACTCCTTAGAATCTCGTGTCAACCCCCCGATAAAGAACATTAGTTCCCTCTTATGGCACTCGGCCGCTGGGCGAGAGTAATAGGTTCTTATAGTATAGGGCATGAGTAATAAATAGTCCATGGATTATATATTTTAATTTATCTCTATCCTACCTATATTGAGCTTCTCGGTAAGCGTTAGGCTAGTATTCATACGTCTGAATTATCGAATAATGAAGGTCTGATTCTGTCAATCTAGCTGCAAACGGTGGTTTAAATACACGAAGAATAATAAGCAATCTAACCTGATAAAGCAGGTAAAAGAGACATAACTTTTGAACCGTGGAAATAGCAGAAAACTCTGCATAAATCTCGGTGATCGGAAGTCGGAATTCCGACTTCCTAAATAGGAAAGTGTCACGTATAACTAGTAGTCACGTAGGGTCGATATACCCCCTTAGCAGTCAATTAGTGAATTAAGCGCTGCACGTACTTAATCTTTATAAATAAGGTCTTTGATATCCACCAAATTAAGTATTCTGATAAATTCTTGGTATTTTTGACCTGGTAGAGGCTTTGTAAAGCTGTCTATAGTTATCTGGTTAGTAGGGATCTATTTGACTTGAAGTCTTCCTTCCTGGACCTCCTGTCGAAGCTATGATCTATTGATATTAATATAGCGTAGTTTGCTCTATTGAGCGTTGTCTTTGGTAAGCAGATCGATAGTTTGTTAATTATCGCAGTAAATCGCGTACGAATGACCTGGGTCAAATTCCAATGATTTAAAGACTCTCCGCTACTAATAGGTTGCTTTAGTAGCCTCTGCGAGTGCCATGTACTCTGCCTTAGTAGTAAAAGTAGTGACTGCACGCTGCTTGCCTGATTTCTATTTAATTAGAGCTCCGAATAGCTTGTAAAGATAGCCTCTAGTGCTTTTTCTATCTTTATTATTAGTAAATAAAGTATTACTTGCATATATAAAGATCTTATCAGCGTGTTTGCCAGCACTGAATTCGAGTGCTAGGTAGCGTGTATAGTAAAGGTACGCAATAACTCGATTAATTGCTTCCATATAGCTTGGTAAAGGATTTCTAGCGAATTTCGCTAATCCGTTAACTGCTAGGGCTGCATCTGGCCTAGTAATAATGATTAGGAATAGAGCAGAACTAGTTTTCTGCTGAAATTCATGAATCTGGCCTGGTATAGCTTGCTTATCGTTGTGAAGCAATTCAATCATATATAAAGGCATTTCGGGCCATCTAGTCAAGTCGTTTAGGTGAAATTTCGCGGCCATTTGCTTTATATAAGCATCTTAGCAAAGCCATAGCTTCCTTCGCGGTCGATCTCGAATAATTTGGATGTTTAGGAACTATTCTACCTCTCCTAGGTATCATAGCTCGTATCAAGCCTCTAGGGCCATCTTGAATCATGTTGCCTCTGCGCGGGCCTCCACGGTAGGTCGATTAATAATAATAATATCATCCACGTAGAATAAAACGATCAGGTTGGTACTAATAAAGAGGCATTCCTCCTCCGGGATAGCCTCAAGTCTATATTCTCGAAGCATTATAGACAGTTCTTTCTACCAAAGTTAAGGTGATTTTCGAAGGCTATATAGGGCTTTTAGGATCTTCTAAACCTTCCCTGCCCGCTTGAATCCTTCTGGTATCCTTGTATAGATCTCTTCGTCTAACTACGCGTTCAAAAAGGCGTTTATTATATCCTTTTGATCTGTATCAAGGTTGAAAGCAGCTACTAGGGCTATTAGAACTCTAAAACCCCGTGCTGAAGCTGTTACTGCCTGATTCTCCTCTGCAGAACATGCTTGAAGGTCACCTCGTACACAGATCCTGGCTTTGGCCTTTAGATAGTTGCTATTTTCATCGAATTTGTAGGTAAATACCTATATAACTGGTAGAATTTTGTACCCAGTAGCTTCATCAATATCTACCACCTTAAAGGTCTCTTTCTACTTTAATCCAGCATGCTCTTTGCTAGTAGCAAGGATAAAGTCTTCCTTTAGTAGGTGCTTCAAGAGTTCGGTCCAATTTCAAGGTGGTGTTGGTAGCTTAGATTGATGAATCTGCCTATTTAAAACTGCAGTAAATGCTGCGTGTAGAGCTATTTCTGATGCTTCTGGTAGGTTAACCTCTCGTACGAAGCTGCCGTATTCATATTCAGGATCCTTGCGTGTGCTGCGGCGTTCCCTTTTTCCTTTAATAACCAATGATTGGTCTAATCCTTCTCGATTTCGTCTTCTAATTAGCCGTGTACCTAGCTGATTATCTCGTATTCCACCCCCTGAGCGTGATGCTGGCGTTGGGGTAGTATCACGATCAATACCTGGTATTTCTGCCTCTGCAGTTGCTTCTTCAAGCGATTCAAGCAGCCAATGGCTTGGTAAATTCGCTCGATTTCCTTGATTAGTCTGATCCGCTTGATCTGCTGGATCTATTAGATCTATTTGGCCCGCTGGTTCTGTCGCTAGCGGCGCCGTTTGATCAAAATCCCATGAACCTGGTATTGCGGACGGTATCGATTCTGGTGTAGGTAGTTGGGTGGATAATAGAGTGGGGCCTCTAGGCGTCTCTGATTGGTCAAGTGAGTTCCCCGTGATATCTAATAAATCAAATCTCGCACTCGTGTCACGTGCTAAATCCTTATTTCGACCACCTATAGCCTCGGTCACCTCTTCCGGGATTGCTGGTTTAATATCAACGTCGTCGATATCTGTGGCTAGCGGCTCCTATTCATCATGTCGATTGATCTTAGTCGTCTCTATCGGTAGTGGTAATGTTTCTGATATCTCATCCTCCAAGAGCGGCTGGTTCGGATCGTACAGCTTCGATTCATCGAATATAACATCCCTAGCTGCCTTAATTCGTTGCTTGCTAGGTACCTAGATAAGCCATATATTTAATACCTTATATCCTACCAGGTAGCCCCCTAGCGCTTGTGGTTTCGTCTTCAACGTCTTATTTCACTGATTCAATGATTAATCTTGTACGTAGGCTCTGCAGCCAAACATGAAAAGGTTTGCCATGTTAGGACGCTTCCCCGTGGCCTTCTTATATAGCGTTTTCCAATCCAAGGTCTTTATTAGTGTTTGATTCAGCATATAAGCTGCCGTGTTTATTAAAACAGGCTATATATCAAGCAGAAACCTTGCTTCGATCATCATATGCCTTGCTCGAGAGGTTAGAACACCCCCTGAGCGTTCTGCAGGGCCATTTTGCTCGGGTGTTACAACCATAGATGTCTCATAAATAATACCTTCTAGGTCTGTAAAGGTACGGAAGTCTCCTCCAAGTGTTTATTCATTATCTGACTTGTAGAACATCACTTTTTGCCTAAATTAGCGTTTAATCAGGGTGATTAGATGCACTGTGGCATTGATACAACCACTCTTCTTTACATGTGTATACATAAAATATATATAGGTAAATTTATCATAGAAATAGGTACACCAACAATCCCCATTCCATGCCTGGTTAAATTTGATAAGGTCGAAGTGAACCCTTTCAAATAGTCGAGTTGCTTGGCTAGCAGGCCTTCGAGATATCTAATATAGAGTATTTGAATACCTGCAGGTCTTATAGTTCTCTATTAGTTCGAAATCGTTGATTTGTACGCCTTTAATAGTATCTAGTAGGTACTGAATTGCTTCATGATTTAGATAACTATATTATTTATACTACCTATCTGCGTTGCCTGCTAATCTTAAGGGTTTAGCTAAATGCTTTACTATATAAGCTTCCTTACTAGTTAATTTAGAACCCTCTTTTCTGCTGTTCTGCTCTATTATCTAGAGCCCTTGATACTCTGCTAGTCTACAGACCTCATGCCTAGATTTCAATACCCTGTCTCCTGCGAAGTCCTATATATAGCCTGCCCGCTTTATACGACTCGCAGAGACGATATTAGTATAAAAACCTGGCATGTAGGCTACTTCATGTAGTAATATCAAGATATTCGTGGTTCCTCTGTAGTTTAGTAATATTTCTACTACTCTAATACCTTTAATTAGTACGGTAGTATTACCAGCGCGCAGGTACCCCCCTGGGCCCTGTTTTAGCTCCTTGAACCTAGCTTTGTTATTATAAATGTGCACTGTGGCTCCTGAATCTAGGATAAAACTACCCTTTAGCAAAATCTCTGTTACAGAGAATCCTACTAGTACAGCTGCTATAGTATATTACTTAGTAGCTTGCTTCCTGCCTTCAAGTACCTTTTTCAGATACTTTGATCGAGGACCTTCCTCTTTCAAGATCTCCTCGATTTGCGCTTTAATCTCTGGATTCGGGTTAAAATTGCTTGATTTCGATTCCTTGATATAGGCACAGTTCTGATAGAGATGTCGATCTCTATACACACATGTTGGTAGTGGCCGGGGTTGCTTATTCGAGGTTGATTGGTTCAATTAGTTCGAGATCCTAGTTCCTTGAAACGTTGGTATTGCATTAAAAGCAATATCTAGCTTGGTATCTTAAAACAATACCTTATCAGATAGATATTCTTGATAAGCTGCTATTGTATTAGCTATTGTTTGGGTCTTATATTCTGACTAATGTAATAGGTTTTGTCTGATTATAATCTATTCCTTTGATACTTTCATGACTATACCTAGGAAGTCTCTGATCACGTACATGTCCTGCGCTTCAGGAAGATCATGATATTTTATTCTATAGAAAGTGCTTTTGAATTTGGTGAGCCAAACCTTAGGATTTGACTATTTAATCAGTATTGATCTAGCTCGCTGATAGCGTCGAATAGCTATTATTTAAAGCTCTTGGTTATTAGGAGCGAATTGCTTCTTCAAGGCCTTTAAGACCTTGTATAGTAACTCCTGGTTATTAATATAGAAGTGCTTAAGCAAAGCACTTATTAAGTTATAAATAGCTTTACTAATCGTGTTGACTCTATGTTTAATTCGTAGATATCGGTTGTACTTAATCTTAAAAATCTTAATCTCTGCAGATATTATAGTATCTACAGGAATCTCTGGTTCCTTAGGGATCTCCTCTAGCTCACCCTCTGGCTTACTAGGATCGATATATCCCTATACTTTGCCTAACAAGGCAATTAACTTTATATCTTTAATCTAGTTCTGCTAATTATCTTGAGTCTTCAAGATAATTAAGACCTTCGCGGCAGAATAGCGTTCTATTATAATATTAATAGCGGACATGGGTAGCGTGGCGTACGCTAGAAATAGTAATAATCAGGTAAATATAGCACGATCGACGCGTGTAGAGACAGCTATATAGCTCAAAGAGGAAAGTATCAAAGCTTCAAAGAGTAAAGAAGTGATAGAGGACCAGGCTTATAACTATTAAGCTTCTTGGTAAGCGTTAGGCTAGTATTCATATATCTGAATTATCGAATAATGAAGGTCTGATTCTGTCAATCTAGCTGTAAACGGTGGTTTAAATACACGAAGAATAATAAGCAATCTAACCTGATAAAGCAGGTAAAAGAGACATAACTTTTGAACCGTGGAAATAGCAGAAAACTCTGCATAAATCTCGGTGATCGGAAGTCGGAATTCCGACTTCCTAAATAGGAAAGTGTCACGTATAACTAGTGGTCACGTAGGGTCGACAACCTACTACCCCTTGTTATTCTCTTCTAGCTTGTGTTAGTTTCATGCAGTTTGTATAGCTTTCCCTGAGTCCAGAGATTGTCTGTAGATCTCATACAAGCCCCCCGAACTGACCCCCCGGGGCCACCCCCTGGATAAAAGAAATCACGTTCCCCTTGTAAAGGCTTGCTTCGCCGGCTCGCCTTCGGCTCCCTATCGGCTTCGCGCGCTAATAAATCACGTGATGTTGTAATGACTAAGAACTTGGTAAATAGGACGCTTAAAATGGCGTCAAAATAGCCGTTTTCGGCGCCCAATTTACCGTTACCTAGCGTTGTGGTGTAACTTTCCTATCCTGGATGCTCTCATTCCGCAACTTCAACAACCAACTTCGTACAACTTACCCCCCGAACCAGTTGATCCAACCCAGAATTAATAGCCCTCAATCCCTTACCAACAACATTCGGCTCCGGACTCGGTCTAATAGCCTCCTTGGCCAGGGCCTCCCTCAGCCACGTCCCAAACCAATATTGAAATTGCTCAAGCCTCTCCTCTTCCACCATCGACGGCATCAGAAATATCGTCTCCATCCCATCCACGACCTCCGCATCTGAAGGAACTACAGGCGCCGAAGCAATCTTCGCTGTTCCTTCTTGACCGTCTTCAACGAATGCCCTAAGAACATCCTGACAAGTCGCCAGGACCCCGGTAGCAAGAAAACAACACCGAATTGCCAACCCGTCCTTCCTGGCCGCCGAAACAATGGCTTCCACAACCTGGGGGTCCTTATAGTCAAACACACGATCTGCGCCGAGTGAAACGACATAGCCCTTATTAGCATCTCCAGCCGTAGCGTAGACAGCTGCAAACGAAGAGTTGGGGTCATCCAGTAGCAGCCTGGCTGTCTGTACGCCCATGGTGCCGACGCTAGAAGAGGCACCCCAGATCAAGAGCGCTTCTTTCTTCCCTGTGGTATTAGGAGTCGTACATGGTTCTCCCAGTCTAGGAATACCTAACGCATCCCACGCGTTCAGAGGAACCTCAACAGCAACAGGCAAAGTAGCTGCATTGTTCCAAGACAGCCCCTCATCCGGAAGCGGAACGGCATGCTGCCAGGGGACAAGACAGCGTTCCTGGAAGGCACCGTAGTCTGGATCGCCGGATTTCCAGGCAAAGGCAGCATAGGCGGCGACGCGGGTGACACCTGGCTCGAAGGAAGCATCGCTGGGAACGTTTTCGCCGACTTCGAGGACTAGTCCTGACAAGTCGAAGCCGGTGACGGTGGGGTAGGACTGTATGAAGAGGCCGTGGTCACGTATAATAGTGTCTGCTGGGTTGAGGGCGATGGATTTGACGGCGATGAGGAGCTCGTTTGGGGCTGGTTTTGGGGTGGGACGGGTTCGGACTTCGAGGGGTTGGCCTTTGGCTGGGGAGAAGGCGGCGAGGTGGGTGGTCATTTTGGCTGTGGAAGAAGTATTTGAGATGGGGGTGAGATGGTAATGAGAATTTGAGGGGAAATCTTTGAGGTTCTTATACAATTCAGCCATCGTGGATCGTCACCTGTCAGCATCTCATACTAACCAGTCTAACCAATCAGAGAAGTCTGCATGCGAGCAACGGTTAGCGGCGCACGTGCCAGGAGGAATTCCGAAAGGAGGTTAGCGTATGCTGCTTATACCAAATCCATGCTCGGATGTTGACCACCACCTTGCACAGTCTCTTTGGCATTGAATCCATTCCAGGTTCTGAGACCCCAGTATGGCATCGATTATCCCAGGTAGGACTCCGACGCAGCGGAGATCAAGATTCGGCTGCCGAAATTGCAAGCTCAGAAAAGTCAAGGTGCGTCGCTGTCTGTCTCTTTCCCTACAGTATACCTAGTGTACGCTGATTCTAACTACTCAGCCTCTTAGTGCGATCAAGGAAAGCCTCACTGCAAGCGATGTACCTGTTTTGGGGTACTATGTAACTCCTTATCCAATGTCCCCGACCTACAACCCATCGCAGCTGACGCAGGGGGACCACTGGTGATTCACCCCCCTGTGACCAGTGCTGTCTGGACATCTGACGAATCCACATCCTATCGGTACCAATTAAATGCAAAGTGTCAAGATTTTATTACCCGTTATCTTGGACGAAGCCTTATCACACCCGATGACCCTAACATGGTACATGTTAACGGCGAGCTCCTGAGACTAGCGTTTGCCGTGAGTATTATCTATTACATTAACTCTATCAGAACCTGAACTCAGCTAAAGTCTGGCTGGCTCATAGTACCCCTGTTTAATGCACGCCTCTCTAGCCGTGGCATTCTCATATGACCGCCATCTGAACAGCCCCTTAGGCTGTCATCGCAGTCTAGAAGAGTGCTATCACTGGTCTCAAAGTACAACTCTTTTCAACAAGCAGCTACGGAAACCCATTAAACAACCTAAAGAAAAGGATGCGATCTGGGGAACTGCGGCTGCCCTGACCATTTCGACCTTCTCATGCCCCGATGCCCGCATGCCGGAAGAATCTTGGCCGCTGAGTCCCTTTGAAAATTGCAGTTTCTTGGACTGGTTGCGTATAAGCAATGGCAAGATGTCCCTGTGGCACATTATAAACCCGCTACGACCGGATAGTATTTTCTGCGTTATGGCAGAGACCTTTGCTCTTATGGATTCCCCTCTGCCGGATCCCGAGAGGGACATTGACGATATACAACCAAGGGCTTTGGCTGCGGTATGTCTTCTTGACGACTCAGAGTTACCATATACAAGCGAAAACAATCCGTACTTCTATGCCGCCCATGCAGTATCCCAGACCCTGAACCTCCCAGATACCGAGGTCACAACGGGCCACATTCAACTCTTCATCCGTAGTGTCCATGGTCCCTTTGAAGAACTGCTTCGGGAAAAGGACCCTGTCGCGCTTCTACTGTTGTATCTGTGGTACCGCAAAGCAAGCCGCAGTATTTGGTGGATTGAACTCAGAGCTAGAGTGGAATGTCCTTCTATCTGCTTGTACCTGCAGTTGTATCATAGGCGAAATGCTGCGGTGCAGGCTTTTCTTCCTGGAGGGGCTCTCGCCAGTTATTAGATAAGATATACACGGGAGCAGGCCCAATGTCTATCTGCTCATGTTCAATTCGATTCTAAAGAGCGTTTATCAACCGCATACCCCGCCCGTTCTTTAATTTTTGAGAGATACACATATGCGTTACACCCCGAACTAGGGTTTCCCTTGCGGGTGGCACTTCGGTTGGGAGTTCTTTATCCAGCGCCAACAGGCCTGCGGGCATATGGACTGGTGTTGCTGCATGATTCTGAGGATGACATATGGCCATGTGTCAACCAGAGTGTGGATTTGTGTTCTCCAATCTAGTGAGAAAGATATCATTACGCTTATCGACTGATATGGTAACATCCTCAATGCATACTATATATATGCGCCGTCAACACCTCACCTCACCTTTCATCTTAAGGAGTCAAAACTCTGTCTATCCATCTATATTAGCTACAGTCACACCCATTCCCTCAAACGGGGACAATCGTCCTAAGACCATTCGCAATCCTTCGAATCTGCTCCGTATAGTACGACCATACAACAACCAACGACGTGAGCCTAAGTCCAACCCAACATACAACCAGAACAGGCCGAATCGGACAAGCAGAAAGAAGAGGGGAAAAAAAAAAAAAAAACATACGCTATACCACCCAGCCCCCCCCAGCGGAATCCAACCAGCCCAAAACGGGATGCTCAAGCGCTCAAGAAGCATCTGCGCCTCATCCTCCGCTAGACTCTCATCCAGCAACAGGTTCGGAAAACTGGGGTCGATTGCCGAAGGGCGTCCAATGCCGATGACGTCGCGGGCGTTTTGAGCAAGGGCGTATTGAGCCCCCGCGCGCGTGCGGAACCCCCCTGTTAGCTTCATAGAATCGTTCAAGGACGGCATGCTCTTTGATAGATGAGGCAGAGAACGTAAGAAGGAGCACTTCTCAGTATACAAGGTACTGGAACAATGGACCCTGGAAGTGGACGGCACGGAAAGATCATATGATATCGAGCCGAGGTTTTCTGTCTTTCAACATGAGGGCGGGTGGGGACGGATCAGAGCTTGTCGATCAATCAATCATGGCCTAATATTAGGACTGCTGTAGCTTGCAACATCGATTGCTAATCCAAGAGGCTTCCAGATCGATTGGTGATCAAAATACAGTAAGCACCCAAACCAGAAGATGAGGTAAACACTTGACCGGAAAGGAAGCTAGTCGGAGTGGGTCGACATGCTCGTCCAAATCGAGATCCATCCATCCGGATCAGAGACGTCCGGACGGTTCCTGCGACCCTGAGGTTCTGCAGAACAGTTCATCACGGATTTTGGATCCAGATTTTAGGTTAAAGAGACCCATGGATGATCCGGGGAGCCTTGCAGAAGCTTAAAAATAGTTAAATCCTGCATCATCCACGAGGCTGCCACGTGAAGCCGGTATAACCCCAGGGTCTTCACGTGATGTCATAGTACGATATGACCGCGCCAGACCACCTAAGCTATCCATGGCAGTCACATGCAGTAACAGATTAACGTCTTACGGAGACTACGAGAGCCATACAACGTGAATTGAAGGATTACAGAATGTAGAGTAAGATAAAAATAATTCATTGTATCATCCAATTTTCCTAGAGCCCGCAGTGTATGAGCTAACCAGACCCAAACCCAAAATCGGTATGCAGTATAACGGCGTTAATGAAGCCACAGTCGGCTGATGAATGGGGTATACACGAATGGCATGCACCTTAAAGCAAAGGAGCGTGTCATCGAGAGAAACGCGCTTGAAATCAAACTCGAAGCAACCTGGACATGCCAGTATTAGAGAACGAAAATAATAGAAATTCCGTGACATGTATCGACTTCGGTCGATAACACAGAAATAAAAATGAAGAGATAACCGCGTTCCTTACAGCTTGGCATTTTTGTCGAGTTCCTCAGAGGAGCCATTCAGGCTGAGCGGAGAATTGCCTAGGCTGGACAGAATAGAACCGACTTCCCGCTCCAGGGAGTGGACTTCAGAGTGAGGGTCGTACATGCGAGCCTTGATGTAAGCATCGAGAGCATCATCCGTCATTGTGCGTAGGGAAAGCTCGCGGTCAACCTTGTCCTCTTGGGAAGCCCGAATGACATTTCTTGCCACAACGACACTGACCTGTCGTATACGGGTCAAGTCAGGGTAGAGGAGATCCCGTTCGAGTTCCTCGGCAGTGAGAGCCTTGGAGAGAGCCTCACCGGAGGCGTAGATCATGCTATCGGTGACCTTGACGGCCTTGGACAGGATGGTACCTAGACCGATACCAGGGAAGACGTACATGTTGTTACCCTGTCCAGGGTAGTGCATCTTGGTTTCGCCGGCAGAATTGGTGAAGGACTTGGTGGGGAACGGGGAGCCGGAGGCGAAGAGGACGCGTCCGTCGGTGTTAGTGACAGCGGCCTCAAAGTCGCATTCGGACTTGGACGACGGGTTGGATAGAGGGAAGACAATGGGGCTAGTGTTCCAGTCCGCCATCTTGCGAAGGATCTGGGGGGTGAAGACGCCACCTAGGGTGGAAAGACCCATCAGGATAGTCGGCTTTACATGGTCGACAACGTCCTCGAGCGTCTTGAATTGTTCACCTTGGTTGTCAGTGCGAGCAAAGTAAACCTTGTGATCGGCGAGCTTGTCGCCTCGGTCTGCTGTCACAAGCCCCTTAGTGTCGACCAAGTAGAAGCATGACCGAGCTTCATCCTCGGTCATACCCTCGCGCATGAAGAAAGCCACAATCTGCTTGGCAACACCAACACCGGCACTTCCCGCACCGAGGAAGACGGCTCGCTGATCTTTGCAGGGCAACCCGGAGCGCTTGACGGCATTGATGACACCACCGAGGATAACGGCACCTGTGCCCTGGATGTCATCGTTGAAACAGGTGTAGGCGTCTCGGTACCGTTCTAGGGCAGGGAAGGGATTCTTGAAGTCTTCGAACTGAATCACGATACTGCAGCGAGTTCCGTTAGCCTCCGGTAAATTTCGGAAGATGCTGGGATAATTTGACTTACCCGGGCCAACGCTCGGTCAGAGCGGTCATAAGCTCATCCAAAAACTCCCGCTCCTCATCGGGGGTGATCTTATCCCGGCGGCTACCCATGTACAGCGGGTCTTCCCGGAGAGCCTTGTTGCTTGTACCCAGGTCAAGGGTCAAGGGAAGGGTGGCTTCGGGACGAATACCAGCGCAGGAGGTGTATAGAGCCAGTTTACCAATGGGAATGCCCATGCCGTTGATGCCAAGATCGCCTAGTCCGAGAATTCGGGAACCATCGGTGATGCATGTGATCTCCACATGGGGCTGGGGCCAGTTGGAAATGACAGCAGCCAAATTACCCCGGTCCTCCCAGCTAAGGTACATACCTAGTTTGAGATGTTAGAAATGTTGCATGTGGATTTATTGGCTCGGAACTGACCTTCTGGCTGTTGGTAGATTTCGGACCACCTCTGGCAAGCCTCGCCAACGACCGGGGTATAAATGAGGGGAGTCAACTCCTATTTGACGGTTAATTTTCGATCGACAAGCAAGATCGAGCTATGACACAAAGGCCAAATATCATACCCTGAGATGATCTGTGACCAAGCGGTAAAACAAATGCACATTATTCTTGCGAAGAGTGCTGAGATAAAGGAATTTTTCAATTTCTGTTGACTTCAAGGCCAACTGCGCAAGACCTGCGTACTATTAGCTTTCCAAGCTAAAGTATAATCTGCCTTTTCTACATACACCGTGTTTTCTGTGCCTCATAGCTTTCTGCACGGGGAGGAGTCAGGCCGTATGTGCGGAGGTACTTGCGAATGTAGGCAGGATTGGCGGTGTCATAGTTGTGCTCACTAATTTTGACAATTGAGATATCAGCATTCAATTCAAGACAGCATCGAGGACAAAGAAATCAATCGACATACATAGGGCCAGCGTGATTTGATGGGGTCGCATGGACCGTACGGCTTTGTTGTGGAGGGTATCGAGCCATGGTGAGAGGAGGTAAATGAGTCACGGGAGCAGTGCTATGACAACGAGTAGATGTAGACGAGACGGTGGGAGAGGAGAAAGGCAATCGAGATGACCTGAGCACCGGCGAAGGAGTTGTTTTATGTAGCAGGGCACGAGACACTAGCATTGAACCCCCCTGAGAAGGAACCCACCACATTCCGAGATTGCAAGGTCACGATGATGAGCTTCAGGCGTCGGCTTCAAGCAGGAGGTCGCGAGGACTATGAACTCAGAACCAGAAGATGACTCTGGGGCTAGGAATCGGAAAGAGTCGGAGAGCAAAGAACCAGTCAGGAAGGTCGGGATCGAAACGGTGGATAAATCGGGGGGGACGATGGTTGCATGGCAGCGAACCGTTGTAAAGAGACGAAGCTTTTTAACAAATGAAAGCTCGTTGGGGGCAGCCGTGGAGAAAAACGGGACGATTCCGAAGTACTTTGGGCACTAACAATAATAAATGCGGAGAAAAGAAAACACTCAGAATCCCAGACAAAGGACGAGACGATTCAGACGAATGAGGCGGAGTGGTTGATTGTTGAAGAATTGAAGTTTTTGGTGAGGTATTTTTTCAGGATTACGGCTACGAAGTAGGGGGCAGAACGCCGCTCATCAGAGCACACGACTTCAGTTGTTCAGCTTCTGACGTCTATCTGACAGCTGGAGCTCTTTCTCTATCTACAGGTCTAGACTGTTCTATTTCAAGTCTCAACGTTGAGCTGTGACCACAGCTACTGTGACTCTAGATAGAATAAGCCACACAAAACTTTACGGATTCCGGAGTAGATACTCAGCAGTCTCAGCAGTCTCAGCCTTCAGAATCAGAATCAGGACTCATAGAATCCCAGTGGAGCACACTAGAGAAGGAACAGGACTAGGTCTACCGAGTAGTTTCGAGTCCCAGCAAAGGGCCCTGGGGCTCTCGCAGCTTCCAACTCCCGACAGGCGCTAACCTCGTAGCTGCGGGCCTAACCCCTAGAGGAAGGATTCTGGATTCTGGACTGGAGTATCGAACTCTGGACCACGAAAACGAAACGAATTCTTCGCTTCGTCTCCAATTTGTATTTTGGCTTCCCCGCAGCCACACACGCGGCCCGTCATCAGAGTATGCATCCCGGCTTCTGTTCGTGATACACCGAGTATGCTGTATGAGGCGATGACCGACGTGAGACAGTATGTGCAAACCTACGTAAATGCCGCATTCTGGGCGATTCAGGGCACTTTTCAGCATTCGCTGATTTCTCCAATTGAGCAAAGAAAGCCGATCGGTTCCGGCCGAGAATCATCGGAAGGAAAATGAAGGCTTCGATCTCCGCACCAACTTTGAAGTTGAAACAGCCCGACTGCTCGTCAAATGAAATTGTCATCGTGGGATCCATTATTGGGTGGTCACGAGAATGGTCGGGTCCAGTCGCTTCTTATTAGTAATTTGCCTACGACGACAGAACTTCATGCGCGCTTTGCGCTTTGAAGTTTGCGACGAGTCGACGACTCCGAGGACTTCACCAGAGCAAAGTACCCCTGACTCATGCAAGTTATTCTGTAAGTTATGCAAGGCAACAGTCCTAGGGACATCTCGTGCTTCAGTTGTCTTCTGACTTTTGTCTTTGAGTGATTTCCGAGGATTAACCATTCCGATCTGACCCACAAGTGTCCTAAATATCTTGTTACTCCGTCTCTGAAATCAAATTGGAACCACTGGTGACTGGACCATATGGAAACGATGATCATGGCGGTCTTGAGCCTGGGCCTGAAGACTTGACAGTGCGCTTTCCCAGGTGGGTCAATTACCTAGCATCTCAGCTTAGTTGACTACGGAGTATAGAAAGCCCTATAAGGTTTGTATATAGATTCATCCATAGTCCATGCTACCGGAGTTTCTGGTTCCCAGAGCATCTACTTCCAGGTTATCCGCTCAAGTCCATCTGTGGGTTCGTCCCGCAGAATGGCAAAGCTTGGTGATGCTGATCATTCTACTTCAATTCATATGCCATGCAACAGACTAGATCAGGACAAACCAGCATATTTGTTTTCTTGTTTCGGGATATATTCCTAGATGATGCAGCCTGGTTGTCTATGCTCTACGCCCGTCTGGAGGTGATTGGCCATCACCCGACGATAAAGCGGCGGCAGTGACGCAAGAGTGAGCTGGACCAAGCAAGGAGCTCCAAAAGTCCAGATCAAGAATCAAGATGCTTCTAGGCTACACCTGTCAGACTGTCATGCAATCTCCCCTCATCTTCATCTTCGTCACCTCCTGGGTCCGTGCATCGTTCCCATCGACCTCCACGTTTGATCTCCCATCATTCCCCCCCAACAGAGCTCTTCGGTGAATCGGTCCCTGGTCGTATCGGAGTACATCGGCCTCATATCATCGCCCACCATGTCGCGAGCTGAAAGAGAGCCCCTCCTCCCTCGATACGATGACGACACGAGCCGCCAGCGTCGGTTGCACCAGAAGCTCCATACCTATCAGATGCTTCGCGCTTTCTCGGAGGGTTACATGCCATCGACCGAGCAGACAATCATCAATCTCCGCACTCTCCTAGCTTTCGACATTCTCAGCCTTCGCAATTCTGAATTGGGCTCAGTGGGCCGTCAGCTGGTCCGCGATTGCCGCCTGTGGATCCAACTGTTGATTGAGTTCTTGCAGGTCAAGAACGGTGATGATCAATTCCAGGAATTCATCTGGCATCTTTCTCAAGGCAGGGCAACCGTTCATGCCAACCATCTCGCGCAGCGTGCTACCGACGCTAAAGCTAAAGCGAATACTAAAGCAGGTACGGTGATCACCTCTTGTGTTAAGGTGACTGTAATTAACATGCATGTTACTAGCATATGATAGCCTGCGCACCGTCGGAAACCTCTTACTCACCAATTCCGACTTTCGTCTTTTTGTTGGGGACCTGACTACTGTTGGACGTGAGATATTTTCGGACACAGCCTTATCTTTCTCCTCTGTTTCGCGAGAAGTCGGAGAGCAGCTCAAGCCATCACAAGAGGAAGAAAATGCGCTATCGGGTGCCGGTGCAGACGAGGGCCATACTCCAAACCATGGCAAGCTGCGGGAGGATGCCGGTCATGTTGCAGACGTTGCCAAGGACGGGCTCACAAAGACCAGCCGTGACGCGAAGGAATCTGCCCAAGAACATATATCGGGAAAGGAGCAAGAGACGTTGGTCTATCGCTTAAAGCAGACGGTTCTCAAGCTTCGTGATCGTAGAGACTACACCGACTCCGTTGCAGTTCTGGCGCGGCTTTTGCAACGATATGCCATGGCATATGCGCACGCAGCCACCGATGTTGCATCAACCGCGGAAGATGAGGCCGAGATCAACGAAGATCTAAAACAGGCCATACAAAAGTTCTGGGCCCTACTCCAGACTCTCGGCGATACTGAAGAATGGCAGGCGCTGGAGCAACGGTTCAACGATGTGCTGCGGCATGCCACTGGTGACCCCGAGTTTGAGAACTTGATATCCGAGATAGGGTCAGCAATGCAGGAAATGATGACCAACCCTGACTCTCTTGACTCCGCGCAGGAGAAGATCGGAGAGCTTAAGGAAAAATCAAAACACGTGGGGGCTGAATCAAGTCTACGACAGGACGTGGATAACTTCCTGGCACAGGCGAAAAGAGCGTTGCAAACAATATCCCAGGATGAGACTATATCTAAACTAATTGGCGCCACCCGCAAGCTATACAAGAATGTCTCAGAGGGCTATTATGATCGACGTGGAACTCTACCTGCCGATATGGCACAGATATTCCTCCCTCTGATGTTCCGCAACATCCAGTACATTCCTATCCCGCGCCTGGAGATCTCAGCACCGGAGATAGACCTTCTATTGGAGAACCTGATCCTCGAACCGGGTCACACTGTCAATTATTCGTCCTTCCTACCTTACCGCATGCATGTCACCACGCGGAACGATATTAACGTTGTGAAGAGACATTCCAAGAGAACCACAACAGACATGAAGACCACATTCACAGTTGCTGTCTCTGGGATGAACGTGAGTGCTGCAGAATTCGGCTACTGGCTTCGCACCCATAAGGCGTTATTCTTCTGTCTCAAAGACCAAGGCATTGCCAGCTTCTTCCTCGACAAGCGCGGCCTCGACATTGCCCTAGACGTAGAAGTCGGCCGGGAGAGACTTGAGCAGATTTTCACGCTTCGTGGCGTGCGTGTGCGCATCCATAAGCTCGACTACAAAATGCACACTGGCAAATGGAGATTCCTCATCTGGCTGACGAAGCCACTCCTCAAGCACATGATCCGCCGTGTATTGGAGAAGCAAATCGCGGAGCAAATCGTCCAGGCGGCTATCGCTCTGAACCGGGAGCTAGTATTTGCTCGTGAGCGCCTCCGCGCCGCGCGCATTGCCAGTCCCCATGATCTCTTTACCTTTGTCAGGGCCGTGCTGGCGCGCTTGACACCAGCTCCAAACCCAGATGTAGAAACCCGCGTTGGTATTGATGCACCGGGAAGCGGGGTCTTCAAGGGCGTTTACGCCCCGGGGAGTCTCGTTAAGCTGTGGCATGAAGAGGCAATAGAAGCACATGACAGCATTGAGGAGGGCGAGGACACTCCAGGCTTGCACAGGACCTGGCGAAATGCCATTTTTGATGTTCCAGTACAACCTTGATGTATATTATGTCTGGTGTTATGATTATGCACACTCCACTATATTTCCAAGTTGTATTAGCACTATCATTCATCTATAATGTTATTAATTATTCAAATCTCTTTGTATAAACATAGTTCTTGTGAATAAGGGCATGGCCAATGTGCGTTATATCAAAAAGCACGTGACTCATAACTTCGGAATGGATAAACAGCCTCCCGTACCGGCCACCTATCCAAAGCACGGCAACCAATCCCAGCGGCGGAAGTACACCTTTCTATTCACTGAAGTGCTTCCAAACACCTTTCTCGCTTGAGTTCTTCACTGATCTCGAGGTACATATTTTCGGCCTACGCCCTCACTCCACTAATATTTTTCCTCCTCAACAACACCCTCTCCCAAAACAAAACATACTTTTCAATCCCGAAATAGACTCGGACTCGAGCATCCTCCCATCTAGTTGCACAACCGCCGCGACAGATCAACGACTCCGATCTTACACTCTTGAATTATCCAAACGGCAGCCGATGCAGACCGGACGATAAACAGCCACGATGCAGCTATTGCGAAGCGTTCTCATTTCATTCGCGGTTGCGCTTTTGCTTGTGCAATTGGTGCTTGCCGCGGAAGACTTCTATAAGATTTTGGGGTTGGATAAGAGTGCGTCGGAGAAGGATATCAAGAGGGCGTACCGGACGTTGAGCAAAAAGTTTCATCCGGATAAGAACCCGTAAGTGTCCGGCCGGCCTATACATGAGCCTGAGGTGGTTTGGTTTGATTTGTTAACACGTGGATTTTAGTGGTGATGAATCGGCTCGGGATAAATTCGTCGAGATAGCCGAGGCGTACGAGGTTCTTTCTACGGCGACGACACGGAAGATCTACGATCAGCATGGCCGGGAAGGAGTTGAGCAGCATCGCCAGGGCGGTAAAGCGGGAGGCAACGCACATGATCCGTTTGATTTGTTCTCGAGGTTCTTTGGTGGCGGTGGACATTTTGGCCATGCACCAGGTCATCGGCGGGGACCGGATATGGAGTTCCGGATTGGGCTTCCGCTGCGTGACTTTTACACGGGAAGAGAGTTTGACCTGAAGATTGAGAAGCAGCAGATTTGCGACTCGTGTGAGGGGACCGGGTCGGCGGATCAGAAGGTAACGACGTGCGATAAGTGTTCGGGACGCGGGATGGTGATCCAAAAGCATATGTTGGCGCCGGGAATGTTCCAGCAGGTGCAGATGCAGTGTGATAAGTGTCGGGGACAGGGGAAGATGATCAAGAAGCCTTGCTCTGTCTGTCATGGGCAGCGGGTTGTTCGGAAGGAGGTCGAGACGACTGTTACAGTGGAACCGGGTATGGACAGGGGAATGCGTCTGGTTTACGAGAACGAGGGAGATGAGAGTCCCGACTGGATTGCAGGCGACTTGGTATTGATTTTGGAGGAGAAAGATCCTGAAATGGACACCGCAGAGGAACACCGCCGCACGGACGGCACATTCTTCCGCCGAAGAGGACGCGACCTGTTCTGGAAGGAGACACTGTCATTACGAGAGGCTTGGATGGGTGACTGGTCGCGCAACCTCACCCACCTCGACGGCCACGTTGTCCACCTCGGACGGGCACGAGGCCAAGTCATACAGCCCCTCTCCGTGGAAACAGTCCAGGGCGAGGGAATGCCGTTTTACACGACGGAACATCTCCACGACCATGGCGACGAGGAAGCGGGCAGTCTCTACGTTGAGTACACCGTTGTTCTCCCGGACCAGATGGAGAGCGGCATGGAAAAAGACTTTCACGCACTGTGGGAGAAGTGGCGTAAGAAGAACGGTGTAGACTTGGGGGAAGACAGCAAGCGCCCGGCGCCTCCAGTTAAAGATGAGTTATGATGTATAATAGATAGACATTGACAAGATATTCTATTCTGCTTGCTCATTGAAGTAAACATCGTATACTGATTGTTTGCAATGTTTGCACGGCAGAACTTCTCACCGCCCAGTTATCAAAAAAATCATTCCTCTCCATACAAACCATCCATATCATCAAACCTCCCAAAAGGAACTGACCAAATTCCCAACCGCCAAAATGGTCCGCAAGCTCAAACACCACGAACAAAAGTCCGTCCGCCCCCATTCCCTCCATTCCCCCAAACCCCCATCTAACAACTCCCACCAGATTCCTCCGAAAAGTAAACCTAACAACCTACAAATCCGACAACAACCACCGCGAACACATAATAACACAACGCTACTACCTCCAAAACCCGCTCGACTACAAAAAGTACTCATCGATGGTCGGATCTCTACGACAGCTCGCACACAAACTCTCAGCGCTAGACCCAGACGCCGACCCGATGCGGCAGAAAACCGAGTCCGAAGTCCTGGATAAATTATGGCGCATGGGGATATTGAAACAGAGCCGTGAGCAGGGGGCGGGACTTTCGAAGATCGAGAAGGAGGTTACTGTTAGTGCGTTTTGTAGGCGCCGTTTGGCGGTTGTTATGACTAGGGCTGGGTTGTGTGAGAATATTAAGACGGTTTGTTTTTTTTTCCCCGTCCTAGCTACCCTTTTCTTCTTTTTTTCCGATTGGAAGAAATAGGTGGGGGATATATTCGGGGGTTCATTGCTAATATGTTTATGCAGGCGATAACATTTATCGAACAAGGACATGTGCGTGTTGGGTCGGAGGTTGTCACGGACCCAGCTTTCTTGGTTACGAGGAACATGGAGGATTTCGTGACGTGGGTGGACTCGAGCAAGATTAAGAGGAGTATCATGCAGTACCGGGATAACGTGGATGATTTTGATCTTATGTAGTCTGACTGTAGGTCGGACTGGTCAGGTTGGGGCTGAAAGTTGATACCCATTGTTATAGTATACATTTCACGATTCGCATTTCTGGCGCAATTTGATCAAAAGTTAGGGATATGCAGGTTTGAACCTGCGATTCTTCAATATGAGTATCTATTCGCGGATTTTGGTTGGATAGAGCGATTTGGATTAAATAAAATTGATTGTCTATGTATATGGGTATCACCGAAGTACAGTATCAGAAAAGAATGAACGTGAATCATAAAGACCGTGATCAGGACTAGCCCGCATTGCTCCTCCTAATCGCATGCACGACCAACTTGGGCTTGAGTGTAAGCCCGCGTCGAGGCTGCACTTTAGGCTCCTCGGGAAGATCCATCCGGAACCTGCGGACGCTTCCTTCGTAATTCGCTTTGCCGTCTTTCCCTTCTTCGAAGAAGGGCAGACGTTTGTCGCCGAACTGGCACCACCGGGGTGCTACTCGTCGCCAGAACCCGCGTACACCGCTACTGGCGCGGTCGATTGCTTCATACTCGCGGCGACGGGTGGAAGGCGAAGTCCATTCGATAAGAGTTGGTTTTGCTTCGGTTGGGGTGATTTCGACATGCTGAACCGGTACATTGCCCTGAGAGCTGTTGGAGTTGTTTGGATAGAGCGTGGAATCGAGGCGCTCGAGTATTGGAGTTACCGGGGGTGAGCTAACATCTGAATACGTTCGCCGAGGCCGTGGAGGGGTCTCTGGTGGAGAGGAAGATCGTTGACTGGCGTTGTGGTCTTGGAAGAGTCGACATGATTCTCGGTGATGCGAGAGGAGGTTCTCGCGGTCAATAGGCGAATCTGGCACAGACGTGAGGGAGGCGGTTGTGTTTGTACGACGGTGGGAATGAAGTGAGCTGTGACGACTATGTCCAGAACGTCGAGTACTGCGCGAGATTGAACGAATCTCACCAGGAGACCTTGTCGGAGGGGACACTGTTCGTTTCCGTTTAGGGGTCCGCGGTTTGTCGGATGGGGTTGGTATTGATTTGTCCACCATGCCGTGATTTGTAAGGTTTGGAGCATCGACACTGTTGGAAGTCGCAGAGAGTATGTATACACCCTTGGTGAGGTCAAAAGAGTGGTAAGGGTTATTGTTGTTAGCGGCAGCTGGAGACGGGATATCGAGCGAAGGCACCGCCAAGGACGAGGGTTGATCGTGGGCTGGGTTGGAGTAAAGTGGAGGTGCTGCAAGGGTCGATGCAGCTAGGTGTAGAGAGGGGCTTTTATCATGGTGATTTCCAGCCTGGGAGGTATAGTTGGCATAGCCACCGGATGAAAGATGGCGACATGTGACGGTGGCAGCCATGGTATCGATACACGTCATGAGATGTCTGGATGTTGTAGATATGGAATTCCAACAAAGGGGAACGGCCTCACATGCACACTCAAACGACGCCAGTCACAAGTAGAGCGATGATCAGCAAGGGTCCGTGGATGATGAATATAAAATAACGTGAATGGTCAAGAATGTATCCTTTGCGCCACCAGGACGAAAGATGATAAGATTAGGGCTATAGGAGGGGTAATCTGCGAGGACAAACGATCAGTGACTGCATGGAAGCGGGATCAGGGCCGACATACCTGTGGAGATACATTCTCGTATTGAAGGAGAGGAGGTCGGATAAATGTCCGGGGTTGATAAAGGGAAGAGGAAGGGAAGGGAAGGTGTGGGAGGCGTGGAAAGTCAGACAGTGTATGACTCCGGCATAAGGTTGACTTTAATAATTTGCCGTCCATCCATCCCCGAGAGCGACTTCGGGCCCCTCACCGTCTGTCGAAGCGCCGAGAATGTTAGAGACTTTGCAAGCGTCTAAAATGATAGCCACGCTGCAGAACTAGTGGCTCTCATTCAGGGACTTGCAGCCATGCTCCTACCCTGAGCGGCTAGTGATTCTGAGACAATATCTTTTGATCAACAATGTCAGCACTTTCTTGTCCACTGCCCCGCTTCGTCATTCGTCTTTAAGGTTTTCGAGTCCTCAAGGTTCCAGTTCCAAGAGTAGAGTCATATTCTCTCTGTCTCGAGTCCCTTCATCTTTCTCAACAGAATGTAGCAATGAATCCACAGTCAATATAAACGAACGCCATCAATAACTACAGTTGCTATGCCCTGAATCCACAGTCTAGACCCCAACCCATGCCGCCTGTCTGATTGGTGGTGGTTTTCACCGCCACTTTTGCAGCCCACTTTCAAGGCGGTGAGTGGTGAGCCACCAGGCAGATCGACGCACGATCCATGGTTTGATTTCACTTTGTTGACTCCAACTCTCGGCCAGGGATCTTGCATCAAGAATGTTGCTCAAGTCAATAGGGCTGTCCACAATTTGAATATTTCCCTATGTTGACGATACCATATCGGCGACTATACTATATAGCCACATATGGAAAGTTGACAATACTATTTGACTATCAAGATCAGCGAACCTTGAACCTGACGGACGGAACCCGCGGAATCCGAGTTGTTGGAATAGTGTCATGTGCGTCTCGTCTCGCCCACCTCTTAGGCCAGATTTTTGACTCTAAGGACTATATGGACAGAGCGGCCAGAAAATGCGTGCAAACCCAGATAATGCTCTACCAACGAACGGACCCACCTTTCCAGCTAAATGTAGATGAACGGTCAGGAAGTCGAATACGCAGACAATTTCATCCAACAGGTCCAGGTCCCTGTTAATGGAGATGGGCACAAACTAGCACAGCACGCATTTAATGATACTATTGAGAGTCGACGTGGAAGCTACGGAACTATCCCGGAGTTTGTCATAGCGTCAAAGCAGATGATTGGATTTGCTAGAAGGGTCAATATGCCGTTAACACTATACGAAGGCCTTGTCATCCTATTCCGTAGAATTGAGCCAGAGATGGAAACATAATGCAGGTCAAGGTAATAGCCTTGTCAAAGACGGCAGTGAAGGAGATGACTGAACGCGATTATCGATTCCACGAAGTCGGAAGTAATCAATGCAGCAACGATTCAGAAGACTTCGACCCAGGGGTCATATAGGAAACGAAATTGTCTGCCCGATAACAAGAAACAAAGGGATTGGGTGTAGGAGTGGCTCGTGAAGCCATGTAAGGATGACGGAATATGTTCTTTTTGGGGAGAGTGGAAGGCATGAAGCAAAGGCACGTTACTATCTGGTACCTGAGATACGAAGGCTTCGGTGGAGACCGTATGACGGCCTCTAGTGCTATATGCATTGGAAATCGATGAACAATAGTCGGATAATGGCTATCAAGGAGGACACCATAGAAGAGAGCATGGAGGAGTAATTATCTTATAATTCCCTATCGCGCTTGTTTGTCGTTGGTGGTATTACATATCTCAGGTTCGGGTTTTAATGGAATTATTAAGTTCTGGTTATGAGTAAACCTTTCTCGATGCCAGTAGATTAAGTCCTCAAGCAGACTCACTTCTACTCTAGTATTTTGGGTATCTCGATTCGCCGTCACTGCATATGCTCAACCCTTCTCAGGCTAGTTCGATGAACGGAACAAGCTGTACCCGTTTCTTCTTTATCACTCTGTATCTTGACTTGGGTTTGGATGAACGGAAGAGTCCCGTGAGAATAAAACTGTTTCTCAGGTTCATACGGACGGCTTTGACCTGGGAACCTGATTAGAGAGCGGATCAAGGAGAGATACATCTGGCCAAACAGTTTACGATGCCTATAGAAGGTGTCACCAATTCCGCCGTGCTCGGAGTCATCTTTGTAAACTCATTCCATTCATTTATACTTTTTTTATTACCCCAGATGCCGTGAACCCTATCCAGAAATTCTCTGTGACTCACGCAGCCTTAGGATGACAACTATATAACAGTGACTCTTCTCTCCCCATCTCCACGTTTGTATCTCTCCCCATACCGATCTCGAACCCACCCATCCTCTCACGTCTTACCATTTCAACCTCTTCAACCTCCACCTTATTATCACTCGCTATCTTCTTCACAACATTCTGCTCAGTACGAGACTTGCCACGTACAATTTACTCTTTGATCAAGGCTAAAAAGCCCATCGAAGTAAGTATACAAAGGCGATATTCCATGACTACCGTCACCCGCAGCAGTTACTAACAGATACAAGAATATCTTCTCTCGATAACCCTCCTGACCATCCACCAAAATGGACGTGGTCTCGAAGCTTGGAGAATTTGGTAAACTTCCAGCAGAGCTCAGACTGTTGATCTGGGAGGACGTTCTGTCTGACGGAAGCACCGCCATCATGAGATCCAACCGAACCATATACGAAGACATCAGCGGAAGACTTCACGACCCGATCGAGATCCATCTTTACCCCCGACACGACGATCCGTGGATTCTGGTCTCTTGCAAGCGACTGCGACTAAGCTGGTCCCTCAGCAGAGAGAAAGATCGCTCCTCGAGCGGCTTCTGGAATATGCCTTACGACAAAACCAAACTCGCCATCAACGTCTACGCGCCAGAGCCTAGCGAGAAAGCCCAGTTTATTCAACTATGGATGAAAGTGCGTGCACTGGTTGCCATACTTGGACATATACCAGAGTCCAAGTCGATCGAGGTCACATTGCGCTCACACAACGGACACAACTGGCAGCAGGATACAGAAAGCTCTGAACTACCCCGAGCCCCTCGTCTCGATAGTAATGACGACATTATCCTCCTTCCATTCTGCCAACTATCCAATATCCGGGACATGAATGTTGCATTCAACCTCGATTCCCTGTCCACCAAGAAGCGGACCCATCCAAACCTGGATTCCCTAATCACCGATATCGACTTCGCCTACGATGCCGACCTAGACAACCTCGATGGGAAAACAGCAGCCATGCTCCGTTTCAACCGGTTCGCCACATGGCTCTCCAAGCCCTTAGAAAAGGCGCCATACGAGCTACAAGCATTAACCACAATCCGCAAAAACCGCGACATAGTAGCTGCCAACGACCCAGTCATCGAAAAGCTCCGCCACCGCTACAACTGCTACGACACCTGCCTTATCAACGTCATGAACGAACTCAAACACCACCACCAGCGCCACGACCAAGACAGAAAGGACTGGATAGCCGCCTATCCAAATGGGATCCCCCCCTTATCCAAGGACTGGCTCCACACCGAACGGGAAACTGTCTACGAAAGGCTTGATATCGAGCATTTTCTGCCTATTGATATCACTCAGCCTTGCCGATGGTCGGAATTCTGGCAGTCGATCGAAGCGTATCTACATCGAAACCATGGTATTCACCCTGAGCACCCGGCTCGGATTGTGACTGAAGACAAGTGGTGTGCGGCCTGTCGTGCCATGGGGTTTCGAGAGGCGTGTGACAAGTGCATTGATGTTATAGATTGGTATATAGATGCGCTTTATGAAATTTTGGAGGAGGATGATGGGGATGGAAACGCAAATGACGATGAGACGGAGGAGATGAATGATGATAAAGAGGATGAATTCAAGGATGCGATTTCTCGCACCAGTTCGAATGTGAGGTTGCTTCAGAGTGTTGAACATGCTTTCTCTTGATTTTCTTTTCTGGCGGGCGAATTTGCGATGTGCCCCTAGGGAGGATGGAAATGCTTCTGTTTTGGTCTGCAGGATTCCAAATTGTATCTCGAAGGTTTCCATGTGTTCATGAATAGTCTATCAATCAATCAATATTATTTACATCATTTGTTCTTCCCCGATTCAATGTAGTGCCAAGCCCGATATATATCCAAATCTGAACCACCACCTCTACCTACTGATAGCACGTATACGCAGTATAAGTCTTACCAACCTTTTACTATATCCTCTCAAACAGTCAGGCCCCGGATAATTTTCTAAATGCTCGCCATATCTCTCACCAGATCTGCTAATCCAGTAAGTACCAGGTGGCCGATTACACCTCCCCTACCTAAAAACAGAGAATAGACGTACCATAAAGGAAGGCGCGATGAGTGGTCCCTGCCCAATTCAGCAGTGACATTTTTTTATTAGGTACCTATAGCATGGGAAAGAGCAATCCATCGTACCTTCCTCGCAAGAGTCATATTACACTTTTCCAGTTGAGGAAGGTACGATGGGACGTGCCTGCCAGATTAATCCCTGAGATATAGGCAAACAGTAAAGGAAGGAGCAGTGATGGCTCCTTCCTCGAAAGAGGGTACTGTGGTATAGGAAGGTGCGATTGAGGGTTCCTACGTAGTTAGTCAGTCATATTTAAGGAAGGAACAATCCAGCCTAGACCTCGTTGCTTCCTAGCGAAGGAGAACTAACATCATATCAAGTTCAGGAAGGTGCGATGGGAGGTCTCTGCTTAAGTAGTGATTTATATACATTATACTCAAATAGGAAAGAGCAGGTGGCCACCATAGTCGCGCTTTCCCCATTGATTATGAATATAATATTGAGATTATACGCAGGAATGTGTGATGGACTACGCACATGCCTGATACAGGATAGGAAGGAGCAACCTTTCACTGTACCTTCTCCGCAAAGGGCTTTGCTATTTCTGTTCACATCAAGGAAGGCGCGATGGGAAGTTCCTACCACTTTCGTGATTATCGCTTGTTATACTAAGTAGGAAAGAGCAGTTTGGCATTACAGGTGGTCAGTCGTGCCTTCCCTATACGTTGAGAATATAATGGTACTATATCGGAAGGAGCGATGGACTACCTAGCCTCGGGAGGAAAGAGCAACCAACGTACCTTCTATGGACTCCATCGCACTTTCCTTGTGAAGATCGAAGTATAACTTGGGAAGGCGCGATGGACGGAAGCTGAGTTATCGGGAAGGAGCAATAGACGATGGTACCTTCCTCATAAAGAAGGCATCATCGTTAAAGAAGGCGCGATGGAGATATGTCTTGATCAAGACGGGAAGGCACCGTGATGGATAGTGACTAATAGTAAATGGAGACTAGTAGCCGGGAACAGACCGTAGACGCTCATGTCTTGATTGTCACCATGTTGTTCTTATGTTGTCTCCGTTGACGTCCCTCTTCCTTGCATGCCGTGGGATCTCCGCAGTTGAACGAAGGTTCTTGTCGCCAACAGGCAGCGTCATCTGCGGCTGCGTATGCGCCTACATGTTATGTCAAGGCACAGTATCTGTCAGAAGTCTCGGGGAGATGGTTAAAGAACCTCCAAGTATTGACCTCGAGTATCTTTCTCTTCCTCCTCCTTAACTCGTGTCCATGCCCTCATCACAAGGCATCGATTACCAGCTTGACCTCCCGAATTACCAATAGATCGCTGACGCCGAGGCTGACATAAATGTTGTCATTTTTGTCTAGGATATCGCCTCAAATGCCATGGTCATGGTTTCCGGTATTATCCATAATTTAGGTTGTAGTCGCTCCCACACTCCTCTCAAGGCCTTGTCTCCAACAACCACCACAAATGGACCGGGGTAACGAAGGAGACCGAAATCGGTGTCAAAACGGGTTGCTATAACCTCAAGATAGATTTGGAAGTGGAAAGGTTGAACTGTGAAATGGGTTCGTCGCGCGAATCCATGCCAATGACGGGGATACCACATGATATCCATCTGCAGGCTATAGGGCCGTAGGAGATGCGCATTTAGGTAGACTTTTCATCTCTGCTTGCTCGTTGAGTATAAATGACTTGTTCTCCAATTCGAGACCAAACGCTGCTTAGTACCGACCGACTCGTGGTTGTGACTGGTGAAGTAGACTGTTTCCGCTGGTATCGTGCCATACTCGTTCTTGCGATTATCAAAATCCTTTAAGTCCTGACTTCAGAGTCTATTCGCACCGGCTCTCGGTCAGCCTTGTCGTTTCGGGCATAGGGTGCCATGACCGGGGAACTCCAGGGTGTTATCTAGATCTTGTTGTTTGAGTAGTGGGAATAAGGAACACTGAGGGCGATAGTATCAACAGCTTAGTAGCACTATCCTTGGAGAGCATGGTGTGAGGTACGATCAAGTTATGCAACTAATCCCAATCTCACGCATTGCAGGTTGCTGAATCCTTTGTTGTGCGAGCGCTAGAACGAATCCCAGCTTGACCTTGATCAGCCGCAGATAGCCTTGAGAGATCGAGTGTTGCGTAAGAAGTACTATTCTAGTGTAAACAAGATCCAAGATGGACTGAACTCGCCATAGGATGTGGTCAGATAGAAGCCGACGCATTGAGCATCAGACAATCATGAATAGCGAAGGACGTGGAGACGAATAAGAGAAAATGAGAAGATATCAGAGCATGATGTATGTAGCGGCTGTTAGTGGTGGGGACTGAGAGATATGGCACGGGCCTTTTACCTACAAAGAGTGACCATTGTCATGACTTAAACTTATCTCAAATCTTCTTCTATATGATACTGATGCTCTTTTCTCCGCGGACATAGCTGAAGAATTCTCCCGGTCTACCTTATCTCATGATGAAACCTCTAGACTCTAGACCTGTGTAAAAGAGAGAGATGAAACACACTACACCGGACTTTAAAGTACCAGGCCGGACTCGAGCTCGCAAACAAGATGAAGTCCTGTATGATCCCTAATCCACTGGGGGGTTTCCAGGATACCTACCGGTTAGCATGTGTACGTATGCAGCCAGTAACCCAGCCCAGATTCCTAATGGCTAACATATACTGAATATCTCCAATGCACTGTCTTACTCAACTCGGTATTATCGCCTTATCTTCTTCCCCTCAGCGCCCCGATTCCATCCCTCGTTCAACGCCCACTACGCCACCAGTGCACCCCGAGAGCCTGCCTGTTTTATTTAACCATAAACCTCAGACCAAGTTGCTCTAGCCATGTCTATCCTCGTTGAAACCGATGACGGAACCCCTCAGTCCAACTTCGCCATCCGCGGTGGTGGTCACATATCCGCTGCTAGAGCTGAGGGTGGAGTGACGATTAATCTCGTCATGTTGAACACCACGGTTGATCATCCAGAGTCTTCGACTGCCTCTATCATGGCTGACACTCGCTGGAGGGAGGTATATAAGGCATTGAAGCCTTCTGGGGTTGCTGTTACAAGGGCTCGGTCTGACACAGTGGGTGTTGGGGGGCTTAGGATCGGAGGTGAGAGATACAACCCATGACGACGATGACAACGTAGTCAGCTTCGAGATCAGTCCCCTTGACCCACTTTGTCTCAACAGCCCTAACTCAACGCCAGATCGTGCTAAGCAACGGCAAATTCACAATCGCCAGCGCAACCTCCAACCCCGATCTCTTCAAAGCGCTAAAATGCGGCGGGGGCAATTTCTGCATCGTCACAAAAGTCGAACTCGGACCTTCAAGAAGGGACCCCTTTGGGGCGGCCTAGTAGGCCACGATTATCTGCAATCCCTACGCAGATCAACGCCCTAGTGCACCTTACGACCAACCTTACCAGTAACCCACATGCAAACTTCGTGGTCATCTGGCAATATAGCCGGACTTCAAACCCTAGTATCGCGGCTAGTGGTCTCCAGGAGGCCGTACGTACAGCCGCCGCCACGATGATGGAAGGCGAGAACAACGAAAACAAAGTCTGGGATATGATCAGCTTCTCCAAACCATTCCTTCTTTTTTTTTTCCTCGGCGAAGTAACCAAGGAATCTCACGAGAAGAGCGTCCTTGGTCTGGCAGCCATGGATGGGGGCCAAGTTTTCACCTTACCTTACCTCACCCATCCCATACCCCATATCCCATATTCCTTCCGTTTATATATTACATTTCAATGATCCTTGAAATAGGAACACTAAATAACAAAGGACCTGTCCAACCCGCATTTAGTCTACCTCTCGTTCCTCTTTTGCGCACACCCCACAAGGGACCACATCTTTCGCTCCATCGGCTACGACCTAATCAAGACCTACACACAAGAAACAAACACAAACAGCGACTATAACTATGCATGCCGAGATCAGAATCCACGAGGCGGATATGGAGAGGAGACCCTAGAATATCTTGCTGCTGTCGCGCGGGAGTATGACCCGTTTGGTGTTTTGCAGGGTTTCAAGATTTCAAGATTTCAAAGGTTAGATCGGCTGGATACATATATACTTGGGTTGGATAGATTGAAGTTATAGATCGAGATGAAAGGTGTTGGGTGGTAAGACTTCATTTATAAATGATACCTCAGCGATATTGGTGAGACGATAATAGTATAGCCCTAATCCATTGGAGCTTACTTTTATCTACCGAGTAATCATTCACTTTATATAGTAAGAGCCGTAATCAGCCCTCTTCTTCTGCACCTCGTTCATCCTCCGACTCCATCTCCACCTCAGCCAGTACTTGTCTTTGCGACTTCCGCCCTTGCTCGGCAGCATCCTTCTTAGCTTGTTCGACCTCGCCAGGAGCAGTAGCGGGTTTGGCTGCGGGGATGCCGCCGGAAGTGACATATAGGAATTCTTCCTCGGCATAGTGGTCGAGATGGTTGAAGAATGAGGGGAAACTGTTCAAGTGTGTTAGCCAGGGGTACTACTTAGGTAAAAAAGATCTGTGACGTACGCGTGAGTCTGTTCTTCCTCGCGGAAGATACGGTCGTAGATTTCTCGTTGTTTGAATTCGTTCATTTCCTTGGCAACCTTGTCGAAATCGATAGGCTCTTTGCTGAATTCACCCGCGCGTCTGTTGTAGGCGTCGAACACGGGGCGTTCGAGAAGGAGACCCAGACTTGGTGCCTTGGGGATGGCGATTTTGACGGAACGGTATGTGTCTAAGATACGCTCCGGATCACAGCCGCACCGGACGACCATCGTGGCCATGGCGACCATTTTGCGGATCTGGTGCATCATGAAGCTTTGCCCGTGGACCTTTAGACTGAGCCATTCGGTGCCGCCGATGAGGATGGGTTCGGGGTTGAGGTTGAATGATTTGATGTGGCGTTTGCTGGAGGGGTCTTTGAAGGTTTTTTGGATTGTGTAGTTGAAGAAGTTAAAGGTTCCGACGTATTTGTTGAGGGCTGTTTGGATACGAGCAAGTCGTGCGGGGGGAATACGATATTCCCGTCTTGACTTCAGTAAGGTGGCTTTGACGGCCTTGACGGATTCGTAGATTTGTTTTCGGTAGGCGATCAATTCCTCTTCTGACCCGGCGTCTGCGTCTGTGCCGTCATTTGTTGGCTTATCGGTGTCTGACGATTCCGCTTCGTCGTTTATGTGCAAGGCCTTTTCAACTGGTTTGCGGATGTTCTCAGGAAAAGTATCCAGAATAGGCCGGAGAACCTGCTCGTCGATTTCACTCCAGTAGTTTGCAACCTCTTCCTGCCGCGATTTGTATGCTTCAAGGTCGCCCTCCTTCTCCGCATACTCCACGAGCTTACCGCCGAGAAAGGTACTAGGATGAGGCGGTAGGAAACAATGGGACGGGATGAGATATTCGTAAATACGGGAATCGCACATCTGGTAACTGCTGAACGACTTGTTTGCGAGCACGACGTCCCAAACTCGAATCTGGGGACTGAGTTTCTCGTTGATCTTCTGGATAAGGTCCGGGTCCTCATTGATCATTTTTAATGAGACGACATTTCCTGCAGCATGTACACCCTTGTCTGTGCGCGCGCAGCGGACAAAGGACGACTTCTTTGGGTCGGCCGCGTTGGCCTTGGAGATTACGCCGGCAGCGACGAACGCAGTGAAGAGGTCCCCCTCGATGGTTTTCTCCGTCGTACTCCTACTAGCCGTTAGCAAAGGCTAACGCAGCCATAGGAAGCGATAAAAGCGCACAATTGCATTCCCTTGTAGCCTGTCCCCGAGTAGCCGATTAGCACCGCCACCTTCTTCTTCGGGCGTCGCTGCTCATTCTCAATGTCCTCCTTGGAAAACTCCGTAGCATAAACGGGTGTAGCAACCTCCTCGCCGTTGTCGAGCTTTCTTCGTTTCAATTCCTGCGTTTTCTCATTCCGCTCTCGTTTACCTGCCATTTGCCGACTTGCCTGGTTAGTTAAGTGCGATTGCGGGGCTCCGAAAGTACGCTGAACATACCTCCACTCGGACCTTCCCAGATCCCTCTTCTTATGCTTTCGACCAGCATCTTGGGATCCCTCGTTTCTTCCAGCGTCATTGTCCATGGTTCCGAGACGACCTTGTACCAGTTTAGGCGGGCGCCGCGACAGCCAGACGGGAGTAAGGTGCGGGTTGTGAGGGTCGGACGTAGGGCTCGCGAGGGGTCTCTCGTGCGCAGAAGACTTTGGCTTAAGAACTGTCGCAAAAAGAGGTGGGAACGCATGGAGACCGTAGTCAATGTATCGCTGAGTCGGATCTTTTCATGTTCGTCTTTTTGACGGAGTAATTCCATTGCACTAGCCACATCTGGACTAGTCAGTGTAATTGGCAGCCTTAGGCATCGACCACTTTTCTCGAAGCTCAGCCATTTGTAACTACTAACATTTCTTTCCTCCTCATCTCTTTCATCTCTTTCACCTCCTTCAAGCTTCTCATTCACTCACCTCTCACCAGCCTGCTGAAACGAATGGCTGTGTCTGTTTCCGTACCTTGATCTCATTTCTTTGTTCTTTCAAGCGTCTTCGGGCACGGTGGAGATATGATGCAGCCTTTGAGCCAGTTCTAGGAACGCGGGATATAAGACCTCGCGCACGTTGCGCCCACTTCCATTTGTATCGGTACTTACTCAACAAATCTTCGAGGACATCATCTTTCATTCAGTCGTCATGGATCTTGCCAATACGCTTATCCGAACGGTGGCTCGAGCCTTCTACGAAACCCGCCACATTCTTGTGGTCGATGCGCTCTTCATCCACTCGGTGTATGTGTTACGGATGAAGGGCATTACATTCTAGTAGTACTCATGCGCTGACTACTCCGTATGGGGCAGGCTACACGCAGAGGACCTCGCTTTCCTCTTGGGAATGCAGCAGAAAGATTTGCGCAAACTGTGCGCCAAGTTGCGCGAGGACCGTCTGATTGCAGTGTATGGCTTGTCTATTGTGTCACTTGATGTCTGGCAGTTGGCTAATATAATGCGCGACTTTTGCGAATGCAGTAATACACGAGCTGAAATTCGAGATGGATCGACCCGCCCCGTTAACCGCGAATACTACTATATACCATTGCACCCGGTCGTCGATGCGATAAAGTACAAAGTCTCCAAGCTCACCTCGACAATTAAACTGCAATATACACCGAGCCAGGAAAGAAAGGAATACATTTGCTTGCGATGCGGGTCCGAGTGGACGGAGCTAGATGTGCTAAGTCTCTATTCGGATGAAGGGTTCGAATGTCAAAGCTGCGGGGCCATCCTCGAGCGCACGGAAGACGTCAAAGGCAGCGAGGGAATCGACCGCACAGGCCACGAAAAGAACAGCAAACTCATGGCTCAGCTGGATCAGATGCTAAAACTGCTCAAGCAGATCGATTCAGTTGAGATTCCGCCAAACGATTTTGACACCGCTTGGGATCACAAGGTTGATGTTGCACGGAACCAGCAAATCAACCAAACTAGAGCAGCTGTCGTTGTACCTTCCAAGAAGCAAGAAGCTGTTCGCGCAAACCTGAAGACCGATGCAGGCGCCCTCGAAATTTCGCTAACTTCCACCGCGGAAAAGACCGCCGCCGAGCAAAAGGAAGAAGCCGCTCGCAAAGCCGCTCTGGAGAAGCAGAACGCACTCCCTGTATGGCATACACACTCCACTGTTTCCACCAGCGCAGGAAGTGTCGGTGCCGTCAAGGGCGAGTCGGGTGTCAACATCAAACCCGATATCAAGGAAGAAGATCAGAAACCTAATCTGGCCGATCTGGATGACAAAGTCGCCGCATACTACGCCGAAATGGAGCGAGAGAAGGCTCTTCAGGCCCAAGCAGACGCCAGTAGCGCAGAAGACGACTCTGACGAGGAGGAATTCGAAGACGTCGGCGGGGTTTCCGCAAGTGATACCGCTTCCCCAGCAGTCGGTGACCTACCCAATGTCCCTACCAGCGTTCCTCCTAGTATAAAGCGTGAGTTTGATACAGAGTCTGGCTCGAGCGCACCTCAAACTGCAACTGGGACGCCATCCACGCCTGCCGATGAGGGACCCGCGGCGAAAAGGATCAAAACCGAGCCTGAAATCAAAAAAGAGGAATCAGACGAGGACGACGAGGAGTTTGAAGATGTTTGATTTTGTCGAGCGCTGGCGCTTGCTTCGAATGGAGAAGATTAGATGGAAACAATTTATAATAACCTGATGGTTCTTGCAATCCAATAGACTAGCCTAACCCTATATTAGCCAGATAATCATCTGCCCCTTGCAAAGCAAATGCACCTGAACCTTGTCCCAACCTCGTAGCTCCTACTACTGTATGGAACCTACCCCATCAAAACCCCCAAAAACATCAATCCCAGAAAGCAACCCACCCATCCACTTCTCCAAAAGGCCGAACAACTCCTGCGCCTCCCCCTCACTCACAAACTTCAACACATCCGTATCCATAACCTGGTTAAACAAAGACCCAGTCTCGGTCCCTGATCCATTATCCGACCCAACCCCAAAAACCGACGACGCCGGATGCCCAGCACCACTCTTTTCATTCATAGTAGAGTTCCTCTGCTCTGTTGGAAACTCCAACAGATCGTTTTCCCGACTATACCTCCACCCGGGACCAACAGACGTCCGTCTACCCTGAACAAGCCCCTTTGCGGCTTTGGCGAAGAGGGAGCAGATCCTGTGGATCCGGGTTATAGCGCCTGAGTTCGAGATGGCTTTGATAGTTTGTAGACTCGCGACGATATCCTCCAGGAGAGCTGTTTCCTCGGTACTCGAGGATGCAATGGCGTGGAGGGTTATTACGATGACGGGGGTTAAGAGGGAGGTTAAGAGGTCCCTATATCCATGTTTCCTTGTCAGTGATATACTTCTCACTAGTCATGATCTTGTGAGAGTGTATGGTTAGGTTTATAGTGAGAGAATGATAGATAATAATATCTCACCAAGTCACATCCCCCCAAATACCACACCCAAATTCTTGCAGATGTGTCCAGCAGCGTAGGAACCGGTAGAGAGCTAGTCGGGCGACTGTGAAACAGTCCGGCTTGAGATGCATTTGTCCGGTAGTAGAAGAAGAGTAGGAAGAAGGGCTAGTGCTGGACGTTCGGAGGAGCGTAGTCATTGTCGAGTAGTACTTTATCTCCCAGACCTCTCTGCAGAGTCGGAACTGAGATGGGTTTTTTACTCCCGAGTAACCCTGGAATTGGTATCACCGTAGTTTAGCATATTTCTATGAGTTCGTAGGGGTTTATAATTTATAATTAGGAGTGAGAATGAGGATAGGATAGAGAAGAAATGAGAAGAGAGAACGTACACTCATAATAAACAATTCAAACCAGGACTGCATCTTCGCCACGAGTCCAGTTATCCTCTTCTCACGCTCAGACTCAGACCCCTGGAACAAAGTGCCATCATCAACCCTACCAGCCCCAACGGCCCAGAGCTCATATACCTGCCCCTGGAGTCTAGCCAGTTTAACCCCTTGGATGAACATATCATCCCAGCTTGTGATGCCGTTCCTGGATGACAAGGGCGGATACGCTGTGTCGATATCATGATCCGGGATACACGAGTTCCTGCCGAGGAAGAACGAGTGCTGCCTTTCAAGCATGTAGACGCTCCAGAAGAGCCGGCGGCTGTTGGAGGAGTTCCCGTGCGCGGAGTCATGATTGTAGCGAAGTGTGAGACAGTGGCTTGCGGCTGCTGAGATCAAGGTGGTGGATAAGAGGGGGTTTGGGTTTTTGTTTGTGTGGGATTGGATTTTCATAAACTGGGGTGGTTCCTGTTAGTATACTGTCTGGTTTGATCCGTACTGAAGGTGGGTAGGACTAACCCCCAATGTCAAAGCGAGAATGTTGCCGAAGGAAGGAACACAGAGAACATCGGACTGCTTCAAACCATGGTCGATTTTATCCTCAAAGTGGTGAATGAACTCTTGCAGCTCGGATTCCTGCCCGATTGGGGTCTGGAGGACGGCAAATTCCTTAAAGAGAAAGTAGAGCACGCCATACATGCAGGCGACATGGGCTGCGGAGGCTGTCTCGTGGTGATCTGGAACACAAAGGCGTTCAGCTAGGGATCGATCATTCAGCGGGTAGGAGCAGAGGAAGATCGGTCGGTTTTCTAGGTAACCATGTTAACTGTGCTCTGTGGATTGTCATTCTGTCCCCTTACTATAGATCTGGTCGACGATTGCGGGCATTAGAGCTAGGTGTCTGGCCGAGAGAGCCTCAGCTCGATTCATTTCGGCCATTGTGGATGAAATATAGTAGAAAGAAGTTCAAATCAAAGAGGCCATCAGCTTTTCAAATCCCCCACGCCGGCCTCTGACGTTCCGCTCGCCGAACAATTGATTGCTGCCTGTACGATCATCCTGGACTAACGAATCCCCCAAAACAAACTATCTGGGCTGCTGCGTGAAGGCCAGCTTCACCTCGAGTATCCTCAAATTGGCCTTTTATGTTTGCATTACTATACACACGAGTCATCCCATTTCCAATGCGTATGACTGAGCCAATGGAGCAACCAAGATAACCACCCCGGTGCAGGATGATAGAAAAAAAACAAACACATAGCATGAAGTTGAAATCGAGAAGAGGTCGAATCCTCGTGATAACGCCATTCCACACTCGTACAAAACAAGACCGAAGCTGAAACGAAAGCCCATCTCTAGTGTAGCTCATGAGAAACGCCGACTGATGCAAGCTGTCCCCTCCGTTTTCATAAATTCGTCTCTCATATGTGATACAATTGCGGCATTTCATAATTTCATCCCCTCCGAGTCGGGCTTTTAGGGAGTGCCAGCCAGCCCCATCTCTGAGTCGCTTGCCATAATCGAATCATTGTCCCATTCCTCTGGAGAAGATATATCAGATTCTGGGAGCCCAGGGGTTAGACAGTGAAGTGGAGGTAAGAAAAATATGAGCCTACCTGAAACTAACTCCTCAGGGATATCAACTGATATCTCTTCGATTGCTGCAAGGACCCCTGTAAATTGTATTAACGACTGAGACAAAAATAACCAGGATCAAAAGAGTATAATACCTTGTGCTTGCCGGACGAATTTCTGATCCTCCTCGGTGTCGCTATAGTATGAAGGCACGCAATAATCAAGCACGGCGCGGATCGCTTCGAGGCTCTTTGCTTCAACATTGATTCCGGGGGCTGTGAGATAGGTCTTACGTAGTTTCTCGATGCACGCCGAAACCAGTGCCTTCGCGGTGCCTGCATTACGTGACACCCATTCGTCGCTTACACCCGGGGTGTCTTGGTTAAACAGTACACGCCGCAGAAGTTCCAACGTCATCTCTCTCACATCTCTCTCGGGGTACAAGAGCAGCGCTGGCACCCATTCGGCAACCAGGTCCATGACGTGGGTTAGGAACCATGTGTCGTCAACGCCCAACCGCTCATTCCGGCTGGACATCAGGCCCGTAAAGAAGGCTAGATGCTCCTTACCTCCGCTGTTACTAATAGTCTCAACACCTTTGGAAACATAGTCGATGAGCATGATGATCCTATCTTCATCCGGACACCTCCTGCAGAATATCAATGTTGCTTCCAAGAAAGGAGTGCAGAGCTCAGCAGGCGAAATACGAAGACCGTCTTCAAGTACTTGGCAAATCGGATCCATAAGGCCGGCTTCCGGTTCCGCATCCATGAGGATACCAACGATGTTCCTGCATGCGATTGGGCTGCTGTGTTGATAAAGAATTTTGCTCAAAAAAACTAGTTCGCGTTTGGCGCCCAGAGGCCGAACAAAGTCACTCTCCGTAATCGTAAGCGAGAATTTGCCATTCGAAAAAGGTTGTCGATCGATCTCATAATCTGATTCCGGGCTTATAGTAAGATCGATTTTTGCGAGCAGTATTGCCAGAAGGTCAAAAAGTTTCCGATGCGAAAACTTTCTTCCCTTGTCAAGAAGCTTGAAGTAGGCAACATATTGGCGCTTTAGGCGCTTAGCGTCCATGTTATCGAGCCATACCATCTCCAGACATCTCAAAAGGAAACCGTGATCAAGTACTATTCCGGCTTCCTGGGTGCCAAAGCTCGCTATCAACGACAAGAACTCGAAGTAATCGTCCCAGGATCGACCAGTGAGATGTAGCGTAGGCCACATACCCGCAAGTTTGGCGACAACAGAATCAAGCCCATCGATATATCGAGAACTCCACTTCTCTTTGTCGAGGCTACCACTTTCTGCCTTTCGATATTGTTCTTTGAGCTTTGACAAGGCATTCGCAAAGATCCTAATCAAACCACTGCGCACTTGTGGATGTGGACTCTTCACAAGGTGTGGAATTCCAGCTGGCCTTTCCATAGTCCATTGGAGCACTCTATGGCACCCTTTTGGAAAGTCGTTGATTATCCTGTCAACCTCATCGCCAAGTCTTTCAAAGTGTTGCACCTCTTTTGTTCTGGAGATCAATTGTTCTATAGTGTCGAGCGCGATGAAAGTCATTGACTTTTCCAGTTTACCTTTCTCTTTGATATTAGTGATTGTGTCCTCCTTGAACTGCGAGAAGAGATAAGTAACGAAAGACGAATAATACGGATCCAAAAGACAAAAGGTCCGCACAAACAGCTCATTTTCCATTGTGATATGGTTGGCAAGTGGCACTGGAAGAGAAACGCGCACAGGATTGTGGTTTTCCTCCGCGTTGTATGTGGATCTTTCGGTGTCCATGCTCGAAACGCGTTGGTAGAAGAGCATATATGCATTCCAAACTTTGTTGAATCGGACTTGTCCCACAGATGCAGAGTGTAGAGGCTCGCTGTAGCCACCAAAACACTGTTCTCCAATCTTGGCTGGGTCAAACCTGCTCACGTCGGAATCGTTGAATTCCACCCAGGTCCCTCCTCTCCCATCCGCGGCAGGTCTTTCACGGATGTAAGAGTAATAGTGGCCGGATTCAGCTGTACCACTATGCACTAAAACACCAACTAATTCGAAAAAGTCCTGCTGCATGTCGCTATTCGAGTCCGAGAGATACTCGACCGTAAAAGGTGCCATATCGATTTGCTCGGGAAATTGAAATTCATCGTTAATCTTGCTGCGCATCATGGTGACCATATCAAAGTCGAACCGCTTAAGATGGAATATAAGGTTGTCAGGGATGTCCTTGAGGCAAGCTCTGCGCATCGGTTAGTATCAGTCAAACCATGATAAAAAAGGAACAGCCTGTGCATACCGTTTAACGGCATCGACATGGCGCTCACACGACGTGCACGAATATTTGTTGTCTGTAGAACAATGTTAGAGCCACTGTGTGATATGCGTCAATCTTCTGTTCTTTTTTCCTTCACATACCTCCTTGCATAATCTCGCCTTCAACGTACGCCTGCAAGCTCTCCTCGAGGGTTGCTTTCCCTTTGATGTCACATTGGATTGCAGAAAAGGGCTCCAAGCGCTCTGATATGTGGGAACACTCCTTTGACTTGATTTGTTGAACTAGTTGGCCACCGTAAAACGACCTGAATCTCTTCTTGTCTTCGGAGTTGGAGATTTGAGCTTCCCAACGGTCGAAAAGAAGATTGTAAAATTCGTCGACATCCATTTGAACAGTCACATCCACAGGCTCGTTATCATAGGTGCGAATCATATCGACAAATCCTTGTGGATCGACACCCTTGAGCCACGAGTCCTGCATATATCCAAAGACTTTCTTCGTCTCCTCAAGCAGCTTCTGGGATGCGGAAGGCTCCGTGAGGTTGAGCCCAAGCATGAATTCTCGAAATCCAACATTCATGAAAAGCTGGCTCAAAAGTGAGTTTAAGTAACATGTGTTGGAGAGATTTCTCAACCCAGCATAGCCCTCTGGTGCGCGAATCAATTTCTGCCGGTCAAAAAACCAACCCAATTGATATGTATGATCTGCATCAATATTAATCACAAAGAGCGCAGGGTATTGAACATATGTGAACGGTACGGACCTTGCGGGATGATATCTTCCAATCGGCTTACGAGCTGTGTGTAATTACCCTCATATTTTGAAAGCTGTCCGGCAAGATCGTACAACTCTTGCCGTGTCTGGGTGTGCATAACCGGAACCTGGGGGATTAGGAGTTCAGACGATGGCGGGGAAAGGTCTGGGAACAGATAGGTATCGAAAAGGCGTTCAGTAAGATCACTGTACGAGTAGACTGTCAGAAATGAAGGTGCGGGCGTAAGGTAGGTGTATCCACTCACAAAGTATCAATCGTGATATTGGAGGAGGTCGCAATATCCAAGCAAGACTTCAAAAGACGGGAAAAGCCGAAGACGACATGATCCACCGGTTCTCTACCGACGAACTTTGGGACAATTAGTTGAGAAAATGGTATGAGGTGAAAGATCTAGACAAACCTCCTTAGTCCGGTGGCTGAGCATAATGCCGCCCCATTCTTGAAGATATTCATTGAAAATCAGATCACGGGGTGATCTCTCTGCCACCGAGCATAACATGCCATGTGCTATTTCAAAGAACTCCTGGCATTGACTAGGATATTCTAGTACCCTTGGAAATGTTAGAACAAAAGCATCCCATATCGTGGCGAGTATGGCAATCCTGCCCGGATTTTCAGAAATTGCCGCTTCTCGTGCTTCTTGGGTCGGGAGCTTGGGTTTCTTGAGTTGCTTTGATGAGCTACAGATGAGGGCGATATTGTCTGCGATTCCTTTTCGGATGAGTTGACGGCTTTCTTCGACGAGAAGAGAGAATATGAGTTGGTCAAACTTGACTTGCTGTTTCACCGCAGCCCAGAACCCGGAGTCTTGAAGAGAGCCCCCAATCAATACAGCAAATGCATAGTAAACCAGCTTATGCATATTGTTCTCTGGTAAAATTGAGGTGGACATGTTTTGTCCAACTTCAATAATCCGGAGCAATTGAGCAACTAGGGCAGCTGGATTCGGAATTAGGGACGTCTCGGCTGCCACTGGTGGTTTCACTTATGAATGCGTCAATCACGGTGCTATCTAAGGAGCAGTGTGTATTCACTTACCATGTAAGCCATGGTAGAGACACTCTATGAGGCTACTGGCCAATAAGATACGTATGGACGAGGTTTCTAACGCCTCAGACATCTCGGGTCGCGTCAAAGCAGCAACTACGACCCGAACACTGTGAGAGACAAAGGGTTCACTTGGGGTTGCCTGTATATGAAACATCATTAGCGTGCTAGGTGAAATTTATATGGGAAGAATTGAACACCACCAACCTCAAGAGCTTCCTCCCGAAGAGACTCTGAAAGCGCAAGTACGGAATAGAGAAAATTGTATGGCCGGTCCATTGGAAACATATCCGCGTCGGTCTTGTCAGTCGACTTGACCAAGTTCATAACTCTTTCCTGTGGAGGGAAGACAATAAGGAATTCATATATCTGCCACAATATTCATAAATTAGTGTACGGCCTGGCGAGTGCGGGCGATTTATCATTGCGATTATTACATACCTCTCGGGCCAGGTGGTCGTCGAGATTTAGAAGATCGTAAAGATCATCAAATTGTTTCAACACCTCAGTATCAACGGAAGTCAAAGGTTGAAGTTTCCGACCCGGTGCTCCGTGACAAGCTGGATCTCTTCGGACGATCAGCAGGCCTGACCCAAACTTCATATCCCGAAGCGTCTGGTCGTGCTTGTAAGACAGATCAACTTTGTGCCCCGCATAAATCGTCATAAGCTTAGAGAATCCTGTGACCTGGATGAGGGCTTCAAGAAGGTCGGATGCTGTAGAAAGGTCGCCAATTTGTAGCGTGCGAACTCTCGAACGTGAACCACCATCGAAGGCTTGATAGCGTATATCAATCAGCTCCCCTTTTAATGGCTGAGTCGGTAAACTGGGAGGTGAATTTTGAAATGGGCTATATTGGGGCCGAGCTCGTAAAGCTTGTAGAAATTGTCGAAGGAAGAAAAGAGAGCGGCTGAACTTGAGTTCATCCATATTGGTTTCAGCAGCAAGATTTCCCGCTATCATAATTTCAGCGCCGCCATGTTCCTGGTCGCCCGAGTGCGACTTGAGCTTCGAGGCTGCAGATTTGAGTTGGTCCACGCAGCGGTCAACTAAGGCCATATGTGTAGCTTCAACAGCGGATCGCGGAGAACGTTGGATAATGTTATGGTCGAGATATATTTCTATGGCATGGGCAGTTGCCTCAACTTCAATCGAATTTTGTGGTGCTGTCAATATGAAAGTCCATATTCGATCTAACCCAGGAATGGATATCACTTCGTCTTCATTGACAATTGGTGGGGGTTTGAAGCGAATCTGATAACCAATGGCCTGCTTGGCAAAAGCGAGCACTTCCGGGAAATAATCCGTGAGCGGCGAAAGCTTAGGGAGATGATGATGAATGCAACGGTCAATAAACGGATTCTCGTTCATGGCGTTTTTGGTCAGCTTGCATAGCATCTCCCAAAGCGCCCTTCTTCCTTGTTGTGCGAGGGACTGAGACATGAAAACCTTACGCCATAAGGTGTCCCCCAGATCTGGGGTAATAGAATCCGGCACTGCTTCGATAATTCGCGAGAGCATTAGCACGCGCGAAAGGAAGCCATTGCCCGAGAAAGTATCGGCGAAATCTGTTTGATTTCCTTCCACCACGTCAGCTAATTCCGATACTGCCAGGAACGTGAGGTTAAATTCTGTTGCGAGTTTCCGGATCTCCTGGGAGTCTTGGCGGATAAGAGCATTCAGGGCCTGGATACTTCCAACACTGAACTGATTTCTCTCAGCAATGTCTTGCACACATCTCTCGTAGATATCCATCTTATCCATGTTACTGAGGCCGACGTCCATGAGGAAGGTTAACTTTGACGCAGCGCCCCTTTGTAAGCGAGCCTTGAGGTCCACGGCAAGGTCCTCAGTGGCAGCACTCTCACGAATCAGACGTACACATAAATGTAGCGGCCTTACATCAACAGAGATTGCAGGAAAGTGTTCATGCCTGTCGCTATACCGTTCGCGCAGATAGTGATACAGGGCTTCGCAAAATTCTACCATCCGTATGTCGAACCGAGTGAGAGGAAGATCTAGCAACTTGGAGCAGATGTAATGAAGCGCATGGGGATTCGACACCTGTAAGCCAAACGTCTTTTGCAGCATCCCAAGCACTTCCGACACCATTCGAGGGTCTGGGCTCTCGGTTACCGTCTTCCAGATCGTGTCGGTATCATTGTCGGTGTAAGTGCCAGTTATAACCAGAAAGCCTACAATGTTATTGCTCACCGCGATCAGCTGAGGATGCGAGCCAACGCCGACAATATACTCGACGATCCTACTGTCCCTCAGTAGCCTAAGCACGTATTGGACTATAGGGTGATCGGGGGGAGCATCCTTTTGCATATACTGCCGATACACTTCGACGAAGTCTTGCTGCATGGTGTCTACTCCGAGAACACGCAATTCCATCCGGCCGTCCATTATGTGCTTCCTCAGGACGCCGAATCTCCAGCCTCGGTATATTATAAAAGGAAGCATTCTCGCTGGTATGTCGTCGGGGATGTGCGCCAACACATCTCCTGCAATCTGGGAGGCGAAGTCTGCGCGACGACTGCCAAGCGCGTAGTAGGTGTTTGAAATGTGACGAATCATCATATCACTGGTCTCCTTAGTCACCCAAGGGGATTTCTTGCTGATGTGGACCTGATACTGCTCATCCAAAGACCGGACCAGACTGTATATCGTGTCCATGGCTTGCCGGTGCTCAGGAGCTCCGATAATGAAATCTGCTAGGTTTTGTGCAATACTCAGCACAAGAGTCAAGGTCGGCGAGAAGTGAGGGCAACGGGTGATAAGTGCTGTGATACTGGAGGTGTAGTCCGAGAGATATTGGGCGCCATTTAGGGGAGCGGCTGTGAATCGGTCGATGTGGCGAAATACCATATTTGAAGCTTCGGGCCCATACCACCTTTGCATCGCGGTGTAGAACGGGATCTTGTTGTCGGATGTTAGAGACCATGCTAACGGTTGAATATAGGTCCGCGATATCAATTCCAGCCCTTGCAAGTCGGTTTCATCGACTAGTTGTCTCAAGAATGCGGTATCCAACCCAATCAGGTGAAGAGAGAGCCGGGTATAATTGAGAAAGAAGCCTTCCAGACACCTCCAAAATGAAGGGCCGTCATCCGACTGAAACTCATCACTGCATTACAATGTCAGCTCTGAGGATGGTGTACTCAACGGTGACGCCCAGAAAGTGAATAGACTTACACTCTGCGAAGCAAGCTTTCCATTAATAATGGAACTTCGTCCCAGAAGTACCGAGATTCTACGACAACGTCGTGTGTCAATTGATTCAACGAACCCACCACCTCGTCAAGCCACTGCTTGACTGCACCGAAGACTATCGAATCATGCTCGGACCCTAGAAAATGGGTCTCAGTAAGTGGTCGCGACAATGATAGACCATTCGAAAGACCGCCCTTACCTTTCTCGATCATGACGCAAATCTCCTCCAGGTTCTCGCGAGGCTCTCGGGTCTGGTCAAGCGACGGGAAGGAATCCGGAAGAAAAACCGGCTCGATCTCCACCACATCTGGCCTGACGGGGTCCCGTAAGGCCTCACCCAGGGGCTTCCAGTTTGTAGTATTAGGATCTTGGTCCATATCCTCTAGCTCCGCCACCTCGATCTCGGGGCTTTGCGTAGGGGAGGACGATATCGATACGACATTCGGTGCTTGTTCGGCGCTGGTATTCTCAGATGTCGCAGCGTAGAGCTCATCGACAGGCGTTGCCTCTGGGGTGGGGGAGCGATTGTCGGGGGTGGTCGGAGATTTCATGTTGATAGTCATTCTGCTAGCTGGACGATTCGACACAGGAGCTCCCTGGTCTACTAAGGCAGGAGCATTCGGGGCGAGTTCAGAGACCGTAGCAGAAGTCTCGTTGGGGGCAGATAAAGTCTCACAAATACCACTTCCACTATCGAGACGAGGGCGTTTCCGGGTGGACTGGGGATCAATCTCTTCCATGGAATCGCTGGGGGGACGCGTTGAGTCGGACGAAGTAGCGTCAGGCGGGGTGCTAGAGCTCTCTAGCGGGGCAGCTGCCATGACATTTTCCTAGCTCAACCTGAAAATGGTTGGTGATTGTCTAGGCAATAGTGCTGTTAACACAAGCAGAGGGTGGTGTGAGAAGGGTGAGTGAATGATTGAGAATGAGGAACAATTAAGTCAATCCGGGGAAATAGGTGTGATGAGCAGTGGACAAGAGGAGACGAAATTAGAAACATTAAAGAGTGAAAGAAAGCTAAGTGAAGGAGCCGGAATCAGGAAATAGGACCAGGACCCTTTGGCACAGATTTCTTGACCAAAGAATAGCCGACAGCCTTGAAGTTGGTCTGGATTCTTTATGGTTGTTGCTTTTGGAGGGGACCGGCGAACGCAGCAAAAGCAAAAGACAAGCTCTGACGTTGGCGGTGGAGCGGCGGGCGCTGAGAACTTAGTTATCTCCGTCACAAAGTACTGGTCCTTAATTAAATTTATTCTTTATATTTATTTCTGAGAATATATAATTCCAGCAGACATTTGTTTCGATCCGCTCCTCTCTAGGCAGCCAAGAAGAAAGCTGCCTGGAGGCACCAATCTCCGTGAGCTTTTCCGAGAATCCCACCGCACCAAACCAGGCTCTGCTGACTTTATATTGCTATGCTAGGTAAGTCTTCTCCTCTTATGTCCACGCGTAATTCTCCCCTCTAGCCCCTTACATGAGGTAAGCTACGCAAGAATAATGCTAGTCGGTTGTCCTGGGAGGGTAACAGAGTAGGTCTAGCAGTCGGTCTCGCAGTGGATATCTTTCTAAGATTCCCCCGAGCGCTCGATCTTGCGAATGGCCCTGGCAGGGTTTCCGACGGCAAGATGATACGCAGGAACATCCTATACTTGTTTGAAAGTCAATCTTAATAAGGTGGGCAGTTGATCCTACCTTGGTTACCACACTACCCGCCCCAATCACAGCTCCATTCCCTATCGTCACCCCTGGGAGAACAGTCACATTCCCTGCTAGCCAGCAGTCCTCACCGATATGGATTTCCTTGCCTGTCTCAGGTCCTGACGTGCCATTGCGTAGGTCTGGATCTAGAGGATGGGTTCCGCTGTATAGAGAAACCTTCGGCCCAAACAAAGTTCGAGCGCCAATCGTCACCAGGCAAGTATCAATGATGACACAATCGAAGTTGATGAATACACCTTGACCGACTTTCACATTATACCCATAGTCAACTCTGAATGGAGGCTCAATCCATGGCTCTTTCTCCAGGGCGGCTTCATCTTCACCAGGGTCTTCTTTTGCAGGAGGTAGAGGGGCTGAGTCCTGGAATATGCTGCTCCGTAAGTTGTAAGTCAGTAACTCTGCTCCAATGCGATAATGTGCAATGGCTTGTAGATGCTGCATCTTCGGACAAGCACCACTCACTCTTTCCAAAGTTCGATCAATTGCCGCCGCGAAATTTCCCCCGCGTTATTAAATCGAGCACATGCGTGTCGACATCGAACCCTTTCAGCCGTCAGCTCTGGCGTGAAGGCACGATATAGCTCTCCCCGGAGCATCTTCTCTTTTTCCGTTTCAGGCATTTTGTCTGGCAATAATTTGAAGGATATGAAATCAATATAAGAAGCTTGAATTCAATGAGTTGGAAATGAGCCGCCAGATCGTCGATTAAATAGATAATGCGAATTGGAGACAACGGTCGACCATCCCACTTTTGGTTTGGCACCTCGCTATTCTTAGCTACACATGGAGACCCATCACGGACTACGGTGTCAAACACTTTGTGTACGGAGTACTCTTCCATCTGTCGAGTATACTTGGGCTGAAGTAGAATATCGGAGAGCAAGCTCAGAGATGATCTATGGAGTAAGAAGAAAGATAGTCATCACTAAATTCTAGATACCTGAATTCTGAGGCTCCAACATGGTATCCACTCCATAATATTGTTCTCCGCCGCGGACTCCGATTGTCCTTCCTATTGTTTTCTTCGCTGCCTCGAACCAAAGTCTTCCTCGACGTCCTTTATATGTTCTGTCCCTTCGTCCCTTGGATTAAATATCCCTGCCATGCTCTAAAAGTACCAATCATTTATGGACAACCTAGGTAGAGAGTCTGCCAGAGAAGCAAAAACCAAATCCATCAACATGGTCAACGACAACGAGAACCACGACCCTCAAGCCGAGACAGGTATAGACACCTACACAGCTTGGCGTCCACCCCATCCCGCCTCGCAATCCGAGACCTCAGCACGATCCTCATTCCAATCGCCATCTCCAACCCCCATAATTGACCCATCCATCTACCCGTCCGGCTCGAGATCCCTCTCAGGAATTTCTCTCCGCGCATTTGGCCTAGGGACAACCCTCGGCCTCTCCTCCGCTCTTAGTCTATCCCTCATCTTCCTCCGCGACGAACCGCACTACCTCTGGCGCCTCCCTTTCTTCCTCTCCTCGCTCGCCCTCTTCCACTTCCTTGAATTCTACGCCACAGCCGCCCACAATACCAGCGAAGCTACAGTCTCCACCTTCCTCCTTACCTCGAATGGCTGGGCATACAACATCGCGCACATATCCGCCGCAGTCGAATGCCTTTTCGCCTATATCGTCTGTCCGAGCAATTCCTACTTCGAGGTCACCGGGCCCGTGTTCGGGATCAAGATCCAGGTCCTCGTCGGCCTGCTGCTTGTGGGGATTGGGCAGGCTGTGAGGACATTGGCAATGGCACAGGCGGGGAGCAACTTCAATCATATGGTGCAGGTTGAGCGGAAGGATGGGCATAGGCTAGTTACCCATGGGGTATATGGCGTGCTGCGGCATCCGAGTTACTTTGGGTTCTTTTGGTGGGGGTTAGGGACGCAGCTTGTGTTGGGGAATGTGGGGTGCTTGGCTGGGTATGCGATTGTTCTGTGGAACTTCTTTAATAGTCGGATCCGACGTGAGTATCTTGCTTTTACTGCCCCACCCTTGGTGTCAGAAGCTAATATGAAGTAGGAGAGGAACGGTTCCTGATTGAGTTCTTCGGGGATGAATACGTGGCTTATAAGAAGAAGTCTTGGGTGGGAATTCCTGGTATTGCATGATAAGGCAGGTGGATACTTGCAAAGCATTGAATCATTTATCGACTATATACAATAGATAATACGCGTCACCGCGATATATAAACAAGTTCACTATCCATGATATCAGATATCAAACGCTCAAAAGCCAGAATTAGAGACACCCTCCCATCATCACCTCTTGAATAGCCTAGGTAACGACTCATAATTTACTCTCCGGCGCAACCGGTGCAACCTGCCCAACAGCACCACTCATAAAAGCCCCCTGATCCTGATCCCTACCCTGCTCCTCCCGGGGCAATTGCCCATCCCCAAAGAAAATCAACTCCCGCCCCCCTCTCGTACTCCACCAAGTCACACAATAATGCGCCCTTTCAACATCCATCTCCCCATTACTAAGCGCCTCCCAGAATCTCTCCACACACTCCTTCCGCATCTCCGCCGCAGAGATCACATTGATCAGATTGGCAGTTAGCGGTAACCATTCTTGTAAATCTTCCACGCGTAGGAAACATAGGGCGTCGATCAGGGATAACGTGAGGACAGCTTGTTCGGAGAGTGGCACTGCCTTGCCCATGTCTGGACCTGTTGTGCCTTGTGAAGCTGGGGGGAGCGGTGTGCATGGAGCGTTGAGAGCCCTGTCGTAGAGGACTTCGAGGAGGATGGAAGGGAGGAGGGGCTGGCGGTTTGCGATTGGGGAGGGAGGGGCGGTGACTCGGAGGACGGTTTTGAAGGCGAGGCGGAATTGGCGGGCGGAGAGGTTCGTGGGGAAGACCTGATGTGAGTTAGTATGAATGATAAATAAGGAAAGAGGACGGCTCACGGCGAAGAGGTTGTCGACGTAGAAGGGGAGGTGTTTGGCTGCTACAGCTGCGTTGTTCGGGATGGCAAATACGGCGAGGATCAAGCTGTGGGCGGCTTCGAATATTTCAAGAAGGTGGCTGTTTCCTCCGGCTGAGAGGTATGGTAGTGTGGCTTGGACTAGTAACTCCTCGCTGAACTGGGGCGAAAGAACGGTGGTGAAAAGCTCTGATGTATTCAGGAAGAATAGGTCGAGGCATCGGTCTAGGGGATGGGCAGGGATCTGCCCTAGCTCGCTTGGTTTGACGCTTTTCAGGAAGTTTTCGGTCAAGTCAGGGTACTGAGCGAGGATGTCCACAGCCGCTAGGGTCACGAATGTATGCTGGGAAGATGAGTTGGGCCCTATTCGAGAGGAGACGAAATATAGATTGCGGAGTATGTGGAGAGCTTGCATTGAGATGAACGGCGCACTTTTGTCGGAGGCGAGGATGGGGTCATTGATGACCCTTCCAAGAACAGATCGCAGAAGGATCACAATCGAGTATAAACAATTACGGAGCAGCTTCCATAAACTTGGTATCGTGCTCTTCAATGACTCTGCATCCAAGAACTCAATTTCCTCGGCCTTGTCAACCTCCGATAACTTGTTCTGCCGCCACTGCACGACCATTGTCCGAACAAGGTCTGCAATCTGATCAACAGATTGCCTAACAAGCCTTGGGTCCCGCACATTTTCCACCGCATGGGATATCAGCCTAGAAAGCGGACCCAGCGCAGACACCAAAGGGCTAGACGCAATCGCCGTTACCCGTTGAAAAGTCGAAGACTGCGACGGCCACGCGAACCGCTTTGCGGGTGTCTGCGCAATGTCTCGGTCCACAGTACCAAGAAAGTACGCGCCCTCAAGACCCTCCGGAGAAAAGTACGTCGCCTGGACCATGACCGGCAACAACCGATCATAGTCCAGCCTACTCCTTTCAAGATCAGACAGAAGTTCAAAGGAATAGTTCAACACCATCGTAATACAACGGCCATCGATCTCATCCCGCGGATCCAATCCCTCCAAAGCAAACTGAGCAGCCGTAACAAGAGCAGACTCTAGCTTCTTCCGCACATTCCACGGTAAACCCTGTCTCTCCTGACCCTCGAATCCCAGCAAAACACCCCCGATTAGAAGCAAATGCCTCCACCGTGGTGACTTTTCATCAGCCCCACTGACAACAGCCTTAACCCACTGCTCTCGACTGAGCTTCTTAGTTCCCCCGTGGGGTATTCGCGGATCATCCAATTCCTCATCCCGAAGAATCGCCATAGCGGCTGTGTTGAAGACGCTGATGATCTGCCGGCAAACGAAAAGGTCCACGGGCTGCTCCCATATTGCCGGGGCCGTCAGCAGCTGCGAGGCAAGTAGCGTGATGTTGAGCGGGTTCTGAAGAACGGACAGGAGGCTTGTTGCGGTTGGAAGCAAGCTAGTAAACAGGCGTTAGCAGGCGCATTCGGTTACGAGGTGCTTATCGGAGTTGTTACCGTAAGCCATCTTGGGAGTTAGAAGGAAATTGGAGAGAGCGTATTAAGGCGCCCAGGGAGCGCTCCGTCGCCATCTTTAGCAATGAGCGCCAGAGTACTGGCTATAGATAGCATGGGAGAGTCAAGGTATCGTGAAGGGGGCAGGTCACGGGCGTGTACCTCAGAACCGCGGACGATCGCCTGCCGAGGTTGATTGAACAGGCGCAAACAGTGCAAACACACACTTCCTTCTAGAATGGTTCGATGAAGTCTACAACAACCACAAGTTCCAACGTGCTAGCCCCACGATTATGGCGTCTTTTTTTGATACATGCTACCGCCCTTCCCAATTATCCGCGTCATTACTCCGGCACAGTCGAAATGGCAAATAATCGCGTCCCGATCAACTACGTAACACCTGCGTTTCCCTCGCTGTACGACCCGTTCCCCGGCCGCAGCAATGTCGCCTTCTATCTCTATCACACCAAGGACATCTGGCGGTTCACACTATACTGGACTATGATATTCTACGCATCGTGTCACCTAGCGGTCGCAGCTTGTGCGCTCGTCATGCAAGGCCGCAACTGGAGGGTATGCCTAGCGGTACCGGTGGTTTTTGCGGTTATCGGAGGTCTTGAAGCACTTCTTGCAGGGAGTATTGTGGGAGGGATGTAAGTTATTTTCTGGGCTTCACAAGTCTGCAAATGCTGAGATCTCAGGTTGGGCTCTGTGTATGAAGCGGGGAATTTCAGAATGTCTACGTGGATTCCAATTATATGGGGCGGCGTTAACATTTTTGTTCTGATACTTGCGAGTTTCCCGATGCCAGGCGGTTTATGAATGTGCACAGTAAGGTAGTAAGCATTTGGATTATGGATATCAAAGTCTCAGCTGATTTTAAAGGAATATTTCCGAAACCTTGCGCCAAAGATGCAGCCCTGCTCCGAAGCAGAACATGTTAAATCGCGTCGAAATCGTATGATACATCCAGCAGAACATATCTCGCCATGCAAAGGCGAAAGAGCTATCTACTGCGTGCTCCATCCCCGTCAGGCCCTGATCACCGACCGTAACTGTTATCGGGAGGGAACCCGCCTTGCAACCCGGGAAGGCCGCCAGCGTTCATTGGCGCGGACCCATGATTAAAGTGATGAGGGAAGCCCGGTGGTAAAGTGATACCCTGAGCTGCCAATTGCTTCTGCAGCTCTACGAGGTCGACATTGACGGGTGGAGTTGCCGACATGGGAGGTCCTGACATGGGAGGCGCGAAAGGGAAATTGGGGAAACCAGGGTTTGGAGGGAAGACATTCGCTGGAGGTCCAGCCATGGAGGCAGCTAGACCTGGTGGCGGCGGAGGTTGGGCCGCCCCAATGCCCGGAAGTAGTGATGCACCCATCCCATCCGGCTGAGGCGTACTCTGGATACCCGGAAGATTTCCTGCATTTCTTTGATCGGCCAGGCTATCTGCCTCGTCTTGTAGTTCCAGTTCTTCTTCTTCACGCATCTGTCTTTTTCCAAAGTTGCGATTCCATGTTCCTTGGGCCTCTGCAGCCTCCTCTCCAATGTGGAACCGATCCTTCAAGTAACTTATCTCCCCAGGACGAGGCCGAGACCAGAAACGCGTAAAGTTGTCTTTTGAACCAGAGGCCAGAATGTGGCCTAAAGGATGCCAGTCAAGAGTCCAAATCGTCGCTCCATGTGCATATTGCACTTTGTGGGCTGGGTAAATTACCTGAGCCGGGGTATTCACTGGGTCCGGACTATCATATGGCGCGATAGTGGGCGGCTGGCCTGCGGGGAGATTAGGTTCATCGAGTAGCCAGTGATATAATGATCCATCCTCACTGCCCGTTGAAAGGAGGGAGCAGTGAATAGGATGCCATGTAAGCGTAGAGATCGGCTTTTCGTGGCCGCGAAGAATGCAAATGTCCCGCATCATCCGCAGATCAAAGACTCGCGCCGTCTGGTCGCGCGACGATGTGGCAAGAAGATTACTGTTGACCCTTGAGAACTTTGTCGCGGTCACGGTATTCTTATGGCTGTGCAGCGTCGTCAAGCAGCGGGCTGTTCGGGGATCCCAGAATTTGACTTGGTGGTCTTTCGACCCGGAAACGAGCAGTCCCTTTGTCGGATGCCAGTCGCATGATTTAATATCCCAGTTGTGGCCAGTCAGGACGGTATCGCATGTTCGTGTTGTGAAATCGTAAATCTTAAGGGTTGTGTCGTCGGAGGCGGAGAGGAATTTCGAGTCGCTCGGTGACCACGCTAAATCTCGTACAGCATCGTGATGTGCATCGTCTATTGTTTCGACGTTGTTGAAATTCGGCCTCCAGTATTTTACATCGCCTTTCTGCCCTCCTGAAATCAGCCAGTCATTACTGTGCGCCCATGCCAAAGACGTAACTCCTGCTTGGACTTGGTCGTAATGTGCCTGAACGTTGATCAGCTTCAATTTTTTCGTCCATGACAGATCGACCTACGTCCATGACGGTTTCAAAGTTGAAAGCCGTCCCGTTCCATAGCATAAACTCTCCAGTATGTCCGCCCGTCAAGAGGCGCCTGCCCTCTGGTGTCCATCGGATAACTGTGATCGGTTTTTTTGATTTGCCGATTGACTGGTGTAGGTGCCGTACGGGAATCGAGTCTGCCGGCGAATGGATTCGAGCGAGAGGAGGGAGCATCTGAGAATGGAGCCATTAATCCTGTAGTCGCCTTGACGCGTTTCGCACTTACATCCACCGTGTAGCTGGCACTTGGCCTCTCTAATTCCATGCGGAAACCCCCTTTGTATCTTGGTTGCCGATTGCGCATCCATTGTGTCATTGACGAGCCATAATCGGTGACCAGCCCTGTTCGACTTAGCTGTTATCCTGCAGAATTTTAAACAACCTGTGCACATACTGGGTCGGCGTGGCCCTGCAGTCTTATCTTGACCCCTTCCAAATGACTGCCCTTCATTTCCGCCATCTTCATAATATGCCATCGCGGACCTAAGCTAAGACAAAGCAATCGGCGAAAACCGCGATCATGACAGGGGGGGGGAGAAAAGGTGGATAGTCGACGCAGCGGTTGATGCAGCTAAAGGTGATTTTCAGGCCCAGTCTAGACGAGACGATAAGGAAGGAATCTTAATGAATCGGGGAGAGGTGAAACTTGAAAGAGACTGAGCTGCGGCGCGGTCTGGATGGAGATGGAATGATTGGGCCGAGTTGGAGCTAGAGCATTGGCTAATCTAGTGGCCGATGCAACAGCGTAACTTTCCAAGAACAACGGCTCTCCTCCCCTGTCTCCGACGAGGCCTTTGCTCAACATGTAATCATTGATAACCCCGCCGACTGCTCAACTCCAACCTCTTTCATTATTGTCTTTGTTCTAACTTCTCGCTATCTACCCACACTCAACGCTCTATCATGAGGTGACGGAGTGATATTCTTACAATGTTCTAAACCTATCTCCACCTCAATCGCAGGGCTGAGTCTAGATACGGTCCTAGCTATCCGTATCGAGCCGACTCACAGCCATTGAAGCTGCTCATGGGCATTTTTGACATATAATCCATCTATTCATATCTCATTTTATTCTCTATATCTCTTATCTCTTTTCATATACAATAAAAGATGGACATTGACAAAGGTGCATCGTCGGCCATTACCCCTACCTCCGCCAACCACAGGAACAGTTCCACGAATGGGGCGTCTAGGGAGACTCCATCTAACGACAAGCCAAACGGTTCGTCCGCACGAAAAAGTATTGCATATCGGCATGTTGTGGCTATTCACTCACAAGTGCGGCACTCGTGCCTCAGCCGGGACACCAACAATGCGCCGAGCTTCATCGGATTCAGAAACCTTATGGTGGTTGGACTGGGTAAGTATTTAGTATAATTCGCAGACTCATACTAATTTATTTGTGCTGGTAGTCGCCATGAATCTTCGACTCGTAATCGAGAACTTCCTGAAGGTGAGTTAATGACGCAATATCCAGGCTTGTCTAATGCGTAGTAGTATGGCGTCTTGATTTGTATCAAATGCCACGACTACCGCAAACAAGATGTCGTTATAGGGGCGATTCTGTTTGCCTTGGTCCCCTGTCAATTGCTGTGTTCGTATTTCATCGAGCTTGCTGCTTCGAGGCATGCCGCAAGCATCGTCGGCCAGGCGAAAAAGAAGGATCAAGTCTTTAACGAGTCTAAAAGGGCATGGTTCTTCATTGCATTGCTTCATTCTATCATCAGCTTCTCCGGACTCGCTGGGACAAGCTATGCTATCTATTACTACGTCAACCACCCCGGAATCGGTACACTTTGTCAAATCCAGGTGATCATTGTGTCGCTGAAATCGTACTCGTACGCTTTGACGAATCGTGATCTACGTCGTGCTATGCTCGGTTCGCCATCTACAGATTTCGGCATCCCAGAGCTCTACGCATCATGTCCGTATCCTAGAAACATCACTTTTGGAAATCTCACCTACTTCTTACTGGCGCCGACCCTGGTTTACCAGCCTGTGTACCCTCGGACACCCCGGATTCGATGGTCATTTGTTGGAAAACGTTTGTTCGAGTTCTGCTGTCTTACTGTAGTCATTTGGCTGCTTTCAGCACAATACGCAGCGCCACTTTTGCGCAACTCGACTGATAAGATCGCGAGTTTGAACATTGGATCGATCTTGGAACGAGGTTTGAAGTTGTCGACTATATCTGTAGTAGTCTGGCTGGCAGGATTCTATGCCATTTTCCAGTCTCTGTTGAATGCACTAGCCGAGATCATGCGATTCGGAGATCGCGAGTTCTATACCGACTGGTGGAACAGCCCGAGCTTCGGCGTGTACTGGCGGTCCTGGAACCGGCCGGTCTATACTTTCATGAAGCGGCATGTATACATGCCGCTCGTGACGCGAGGTTGGAACTCAACCGCTGCGGGCACTATAGTGTTCACGGTCTCTGCGGTCCTGCACGAGATTCTCGTGGGGGTTCCTACCCATAATATGCTAGGTACGTCAATCGACCTTTAAATTGAAGGTCTGCTAATGATATCAGGAGTCGCATTCGTGGCCATGCTGGCTCAACTGCCGTTGATTCTTGTCACGGCACCGTTTGAGAAACTCAAGACCCCGTTGGGCAAATCAATTGGCAATTCGTTTTTTTGGGCGACATTCTGCTTTGTTGGACAGCCTCTTGGGACGCTGTTGTATTTCTTCGCGTGGCAAGCGAAGTACGGCAGTGTCAGTAGAATTAATGCTTGATCCTTGTGGGGTTCGGTATGGGCGTTTACGCAGAGGCCAAGAGATCTGCCCGGAGCAAGGAGCCAGTTGGCGGAAGGACAGATGTCTCGACATAGAAATCATGAATCAGAAACGGATGATCTCTCAAATTCTAGTCTTCGTCTAGAATTTCCAAGATACCGGGAGAATTGCATACGTAGACCCGACGGCCGCCTAGTCTCCCCGGAAAGCGGCAGCCCCAAGCTCCGGATCGTTTCTTTGCCCCGGCTTCCGCTCGGCCTCAACTATATAACCTCTCAGACAACCCAATCCATCACGCTATTCACACGCCAAATAACGAATCCCGCTCCAATCCTTTTACTCCACCGCAAGTACAGCTCACAAATTCATAATGACTTCAATCACCATCCCCGATAACTATGGGTACGTCGCACAAGCTTGAACCCTGAACCCGGTCCGGGAACGCACCGCACCACTAACCACGCACCTTGAGTTACACAGACAATCTATTGCCATCTCCCTCGGCGTCATCCCCGTTCTCAGCTTTCTCCACGGCGAAATCGCCGGCTTAATGAGAAAAGATGCCGGCGTGCCGTACCCCCACACCTATGCCACCGTCGAACAGTGCAAATCAAACGTACCTACCTCCCATCCAACCATATCTACCAAGTACCACCCTTGCTAATTCTCTTTGTCGATTCTACAGAGCAAAGCCCACAAATTTAACTGCGCCCAGCGCGCCCACGCCAACTTCCTCGAGAATGCGCCCCAGACTATGCTCTCCATCCTGGTCGCGGGACTGAAATACCCGACCCTGGCTGCTGGACTCGGTGGCGCGTGGGTGTTCTTCAGGTGTCTGTTCCTGTATGGCTATGTTTACACCGATAAGCCGCAGGGCAAGGGGCGGTACATTGGCTCCATGTTCTGGTTGATGCAGGCTGGTCTCTGGGGACTTAGTGCAATCGGCGTTGCCAAGGACTTTATGTAAACTTTTACCCATCTGCTGGCAGAGAAATGCAGGTGGATGGCAGGAAGCGCCAGCTGTATCATAGTATCGCAGTATATATATATATATATATATAAACAAAAGATGATTTCTTATCTTATCAGCCCTGCATCAGATATTGAAGGATACGGAGACGGACCGAAAATTCCCCGATCGCCTTTGTTGGTCATGGTGGGGGTTCTTTGCTTTTTTAATACAACCCGCGCAAGAATACTTTATTTGAACTTCTCTCCATTCAAGATCTCGATTTCGAGATAATCCCAAGATAATACGATGTCTTCAAAATCCCACCTCCCCTACGCGACCCGCGCGCAAAACCACCCAAACCCACTCACAAGGAAACTCTTCACAATCGCCCAAGAAAAGAAAACCAACGTCACCGTCTCCGCAGACGTAACAACCTCCGCTGAGCTCCTAGATCTCGCAGACAGTACGTCCTCCATAACCCCCCTACGACATAAACCTCCCAAAAAAACTAACAAAGAAACCAGAACTAGGCCCCTACATCGCCGTCCTAAAAACCCACATCGACATTCTAACAGACCTAACCCCATCAACCCTGTCCTCCCTCTCCTCTCTCGCAACGAAGCACAACTTCCTCATCTTCGAAGACCGCAAATTCATCGACATCGGGAATACAGTGCAGAAGCAGTACCACGGCGGCGCACTGAAGATCAGCGAATGGGCGCATATCATCAACTGCGCAATTCTTCCGGGCGAGGGGATCGTCGAGGCCCTAGAGCAGGTGACAGATGCGGCGGATTTCCCAAGCAAGGAAGAGCGCGGGCTGTTGATTCTGGCGGAGATGACTAGTAAGGGTTCGCTTGCTACGGGTGGGTATACGGAGCGGTCTGTGGAGTATGCGCGGAGGTATAAGGGGTTTGTTATGGGGTTTGTGAGTACCAGGGCTCTTGGAGATGTGAGTCCTCAGCCGGAGGCTCAGGATGAGGGGGAGGACTTTGTGGTGTTTACGACTGGGGTGAATTTGGCGGATAAGGGTGATAAATTGGGGCAGCAGTATCAGACGCCGCAGTCTGCTGTTGCGCGTGGAGCCGATTTTATTATCTCGGGACGGGGCATATATAAGGCAGCGGATATGGTTGAGGCTGTGAAGAGGTATCGGGAGGCTGGCTGGGGGGCTTATCTTGAGAGGGTTGGGGGGGGATCATAGTTTCATGATGTGTTGATGTCCGAGGCGAATGCATGACTCCTCCTAGGGCCGTGATATTCCCAAAATGACATTATCCGCATTGGCTAAAGACCACACAGAAGAAACAGGGCATCGATACGTACTTGCAGAGCAACCTACCACCACCCAAAACCAAGTCCCGTTCCTAGCCTCCATTAGGATCTGTAAATGTCGAGTCGATGTACTGGATGCGGTCAAGTGCATCGTCGGATGTCGAGAGTATTGTAAAAAGGGGGTAATATGGCCTTGTCGTTCGAATATCTGCTATCCCTCAAGACATCGTGTTGACGAACTAAGTTAGCCCATTCAAAAATAATCTGTATGGAGTATACTTACAGTGAGGCTTCGAAGCCTCCGATAGCCCACGCCCATCCCCGCCACCCCCCGAGACACAGTATGTTGAGACATACACTCCTCCACAGAACAGTATGGCAGAAGGATTTAATTGATACCTGTTAGAAGTAACTAGAGCGATTCTTATTATAAATTGGATTCTGTCAAAGCACTGCCGGCCCAGGGGTATTTATCAATAACCGCGGAGTGATTATAGCGGTTTATATCGACAATCTATTGATCTTCTCCAAGGATCTGAGAGATATCAATCTCACAAAGGATTGCGGCTAAGTACCTTGGGCTACGGGCAAAGCAGCAATAGGAGAATTGGACTGCTTGATACTGCGGCGCCCTACAAGATAAGTTGCATCTTGCGTCCAGTTCGCAGAAAATCCTAATTGAAACAGATTCCTATTCGCTTTCAACGCACTTATCAAGTTTGGAGAGCAGCAGAGCAGATTATAGCATTGGAGCGCTAGGAATAACAGAGATCGACAGAGCCAGAGACAGGATATACAATAGTAGCAGAAGATTCGCGGCATGAAAACGATACAAGCAAGGAGCAGGTTGCAGGACAATATCCCAGACACAAAGCAGGTAAATAAGGAGAGACTGGAAAAGAATAAAGTAGCAATGGGGGTACAACGAATAGACAGGAGCAGCGGGAACAAGACATAAAAAACAATGAAAGCTGGCTGTATTATACCCCCCCAGTCACCCAGACGAAACACAAAGCGGAACGAATTAGCAAGAATCAAGAACCAAAAAGTGAGAAACTACACAGATACGAGGCATGTTAATTCAGGAAGCATTAAATCAGGAAACATGAAGCCAGACGCCAAGAGTCAACGTGCAATAAACAAGAAACAAGAAATAAGAAGCTATAGAAAGCAATGGAACAGAAAGTAAAGAACAAAAGAGTCAAAAAGAAGATGTCCCATGCCCGACCCTACCACCAGACATGGTATGCGGGACTCGAAAGCGAAAGAAGCGTGAGATGCGACAAGGGAAGGGTAAGAGACCTGTCCCGCCATACCATGTCTAGCCTTACCCCCAACCAGGGCATAGATAAACCGATAAGGCAGTTCTAGGGCAAGATGGTTAGCAGTACACACCAGTCACAATAGGATAGCAAGCGTAATCCAAAAAAGAGGGAGATGGATTTGCATGGTCCCAATGGCGGTTTCGTCACCCGGCGGGAAAAATATCAGTTGAAGGAAACAGTCTGTGGCAGTAATCAGTGCCATTCAACCATGGTATAGCCAGCGGGGATAGACAAGAGTCATATAACAATCGGGTAGACGCAAAAGGTTTCTTTCCTATCACTTACAGTGCATGCTGAATGGATTCAACGGGAAAGCGATGTTTGTCGGATGGGGAAGTCGACAGTATGTTGACACAGGCCCGGATAGGGAAAATATGTGGTAAAAACAAGGTAGAATCGTGGTCAGTCATGCTCAAAACTAATAAGGGACGAGCACGTACCCCACCCCCCACCACAGTCTGATGTCCCAAGTCCCTCACTGACACCCGCCAGAACCCATAAAAATCACTGGTCACCATTTAGTCAAGTCAAAGGCCGTAGCAAATTGCTGCTTACTATATTAAAGAAAAGAAACTGCCACCAAGTGAGCGATGTCCCAGGCCCATCCCTACCACCCGCCAGGGCCTAAAATATCTAAGAGACGAGAAGTTAACGAAGTACAATGACAATCCAAAGCAACAGAAAAGAAAACAAGGGTGGGAAATAAAGCAGTGGACAAGACAGACGAAACTAAAACGCAGTGGAGAAGGATAGAGCAAGGGAATCAATAGAAAAGGAAAAAGCAGAAAACAATCAGAAAAGCAAGAAGAAAAGAAAAACGAGAAGGAAAATCAGAAGGGGGATCAGGAGGGAAATCAGAAGAAGAGCCAAAAGGAAAGCTGAAAGGAAAATAGAGAAGCAGGCATGAAGGCAGACGAAAGAGCAGACAAGGTATGAAATCAGAGATAGCAAAAAGGAGGCAAAAACCAACACATGGACACAGCCGCGGAAACAGACATGTACATGGAAATAGAAAGAAGATAACGCAAGCAAAGCAGAAGAAGACAACTCAAAAAATGCAGAAGAACAATACAAGTAATATAGAAGACAACAACCGAAACAAAACAAAAGATAAAAACGCAAGCAATGCAGAAGGAGACAACAAAAGCAATACAGAAGACGATAATGCAGAATAGGCAACGCAAAAGAAGATGATGTAGAACAGACAATGCGAGCAAAATAAAGTCAACAGCAAAGAGCAGAAAACAGAAAAAAAGTGAAGAGAAAACAGATACAGAACCAAAACAAGCAAAGGTAGAAAGTAGGAACAGCAAGAGATAATGCAGACAATGCAAACTATGCAAAAGACAAGATATAAGGACAAGCAGAAGGACAGAACAAGCAGAACAAGCAGAACAAGCAGAACAAGCAGAACAAGCAGAACAAGCAGAACAAGCAGAACAAGCAGAACAAGCAGAACAAGCAGAACAAGCAGAACAAGCAGAACAAGCAGAACAAGCAGAACAAGC